>CM064480.1:32952570-33520594 GCA_032716605.1 Paralithodes platypus
ACATTTACCTCTGTCTATTGTCTCTCTCACTACCTTCTCTTTCTTCTTTAAAACTTGCACTACATTTTTCTCAAACTCTTTCTTTTCCTGTTCTCTCTCTTCCTTCTGCTCCTTCAGAATTTCTTCCAGGGCTACCACCTTTGCACTCTCCACCCTCGTCCACTAATTTTTTACCTTATTAATTACTTTGACTTCCTCACTCAAGTGGCCCTCATATTCCCTAAGCTGTGCCTTGAGTGCCGTGTTTTCCGCCACCAACTCATCCACCTTGGCCATCACGGCCTCTATGCTGTCACTCACTGGCCTATCCACTCCGCCACTAGCGCCACAAATTTCAGTCAAAGCCTCTACCTTTACCCCCAATTCCCTTCTCCAATTTTCCACCACTCCCCTCCACATCACCCATCAACTGCTTTTTAATAAAGACCAACTGCTCCTCATTATCTTCGTTGGAAAAGCCTTCAAACTCAAATTCCTCCTCGTCTCCCACCAGGCTCTCTCGTCTTCTCTCCATCGCCGGTTTCGGTTAAAATTAAATTATAAACTTCTATTAAATTTTTGTTTTTTGAAAACTACCTGGGACAGGCCCCAGGTAGCGCCGTCCCCGTCTGTGTCACCCAAAATGAAAAAGAGTGAGATGGAAAAAGGAAACAAAAAAAATACTGGGTGTCTGCGAGGATACCACGGGCAGGTGGGGTCTGACTTGGCTTCCTTTTGGGGGTAGCCCAACCGAGGTGTGCGGAAGGAGATGGTAAAAACACTGAAAACTTTAACCAATATTTTCTGTTTCGAGCCTTGTTGCAGAGCCTTATCCTCTTTGGTTACGATACTGCCACTGCGCAAAGCGGACGTAAGTGCTCGAGGTTTTTGGACGAGGGGACAACAGGCTTTTTTCGACATCAGAATCTTCAACCCAAGAGCACAAACATATCGTGAGCGAGGATTCAAGGCGGCATACTTGAGAAACGAAAGTGAGAAGAAACGCGCTTATGAAGAAAGAATTTTGAACAGGGATCAAGGAAGCTTTGCTCCTCTGGTCTTCTTATCGTCGGGAGGAATGGGACCTTCTGCAAGTGTCTTCTATGCCAGATTAGCTGAACAAATATCGGAGAAAAAGCGCCAGCATAGAAGCCAAGTCATAACTTGGATGAGATGCCGGCTCTCTTTCTCTCTTCTCAGGTCTGCACTCCTATGTCTCAGGGGTACAAGGTCCTCCCCGCTACAGAGGACAAGAGTGAGAGACTTGGACTTTGAAATGGCCGTGGCGGAGGGCCGAATTGGGGAACAACTAGGTTGATTGTAGGGAGGTACAGGTACAATAAGATAAACTATAAGAGAGCTACAATAAGATAAATTGTACACCACTTTGTAACTGCCACCTTAATAAATAGAAGGAAACATGCTTACATTACTGAAATGTTTGTGGACATGTAGTAATGCAAGTAATGGTCGCTCTTGTGTAAATCTAAAATGGCTTACTTAAGAATGGGAAAGGGGTGGGACCTTTTTTTTCTTCAAAAAGTTACTATGCACCCTCCTGAATTATTTCACTTTTCAACATTTTTGTTTTTGATAAATGGGGGGGGGGGTTATCTTTCGAGTTGTAGATCATAATTTGTTTGTGCTTAG
Source organism: Paralithodes platypus (assembly GCA_032716605.1). Taxonomy (NCBI): domain Eukaryota; kingdom Metazoa; phylum Arthropoda; class Malacostraca; order Decapoda; family Lithodidae; genus Paralithodes; species Paralithodes platypus. The sequence goes on from CM064480.1 coordinate 32,954,200, forward strand.
ATTCCTTATATTTGTATTTTTATGTTCGAAAGTTAGCTAGGTTTCTAGTAAATTTGTAATTTGTTATTTTTTAGTATCTTTGATATTTAGACAACCCTAGGTTAGTTCTTGTATATCATGTATATCATTGTCTTTCTCTATCCCTTTCTAAGACTTGGGTTATAATAATTGCTCTGATCGTATATTATTATATCTTTGCTCTCTTCTTTATTGATTTGTGCCATTATAATACAGTACTGTGATATTGTGAGTCTGAGACTCTGGGTCCTCATTGCGAGGCATGTCAACATCGGGTTGACAGCGGAGTTGGAACCGGACTAGGGGGAGTCCGTCTTCAGTCCCTGAGGGGCTATTAGTATACTCCGGCTATATGAATATTGAGAGGTATTAGTATACTCCGGCTATATGAATATTGAGAGGTATTAGTATACTCCGTCTATATGAATATTGAGAGGTATTAGTATACTCCGGCTATATGAATATTGAGAGGTATTAGTATACTCCGGCTATATGAACATTGAGAGGTACAGTCAGGTCGCCCAATACGCGATTCCACAATGCGCGAAAACCCTAATACACGAGTTACCCCTCGAAAATAACCAAAACATTAATTACGCGAGGTGGTACCACAATACACGAATCGAGAGCTAAGAAGGGGCCAAATCCGCTATTCCCGCTTGATACGCGAGCACGGTCTACGTTTCGCGCGAGGCCCAGGCGTGGCTCCGAATAGAGAAGAAGAAGAAGAAGGGCATACGCCTGCCTTCCCTCCCGCTTACCCTCCCTCCCACAGTCCCGCTCATAGCCGTGCGGAGTGACCAAACGTTTGTAGTGCCTGCCACTTTTTTCGCCATGCCACGCCAATATAAGAAGATAACACACAAAATGAAGGTGGAAGTGTTGGATCGCAAGAAAAAAGGAGAAGGAAACTGTGCAATAGGCCGTGCTATGGGCTTGTCAGAGTAAACTGTTCGTACGATTTGGTCAGGGAGGGAGAAGTTGGAGAAAATCGTGAAGTCCTACGGTCCTAGTCCTAGCCTATCTACTACTAATTTTAAGGTAAGGTTTCATATTTGTATTCATTGTTGTTCTTATATATATAAGATATAGACTGTACTGTAGAGCCAAAAATGTCGAAAATAGGGCCAAAAATATCAAAAATAGGCCATAATTGAGAGATGTCACCCAATCTAATTATTCCCATTTAAAGTTAGTTCCACAATACGCGAATTCGCAATACGCGATGCCTCCTGTCACCCCTATTCTCGCGAATTGGGGGTCCTGACTGTATTAGTATACTCCGGCTATATGAATATTGAGAGGTATTAGTATACTCCGGCTATATGAATATTGAGAGGTATTAGTATACTCCGGCTATATGAATATTGAGAGGTATTAGTATACTCCGGCTATATGAATATTGAGAGGTATTAGTATACTCCGGCTATATGAATATTGAGAGGTATTAGTATACTCCGGCTATATGAATATTGAGAGGTATTAGTATACTCCGGCTATATGAACATTGAGAGGTATTAGTATACTCCGGCTATATGAACATTGAGAGGTATTAGTATACTCCGGCTATATGAATATTGAGAGGTATTAGTATACTCCGGCTATATGAATATTGAGAGGTATTAGTATACTCCGGCTATATGAATATTGAGAGGTATTAGTATACTCCGGCTATATGAATATTGAGAGGTATTAGTATACTCCGGCTATATGAATATTGAGAGGTATTAGTATACTCCGGCTATATGAATATTGAGAGGTATTAGTATACTCCGGCTATATGAATATTGAGAGGTATTAGTATACTCCGGCTATATGAATATTGAGAGGTATTAGTATACTCCGGCTATATGAATATTGAGAGGTATTAGTATACTCCGGCTATATGAATATTGAGAGGTATTAGTATACTCCGGCTATATGAATATTGAGAGGTATTAGTATACTCCGGCTATATGAATATTGAGAGGTATTAGTATACTCCGGCTATATGAATATTGAGAGGTCAGTCAACATTAGTCAGTGGACTATTAGATCTCCGGGCAGAACCCTCGGGTCTCCCGCATCTTTCTCTCTCTCTGTATTAGTCTGAGACTATCCCTTCTTTCCGGGTGGACCTCCGGGTCACCCACGTGAGTTCGCCTAGAACTCCGGGTACTCTTATGAGCACTACTACTATCCCCCTCTTATAATTATCGCCAAAGCTCCGGGTAATTGGGATACATCCAAGGATCATCAAGGAAGGAGGTGAAATGTTAGTTGAGCCTTTAAAAATGTTATTTGAGGTATCATTTAATACAGGACAAATCCTGACGGACTGGAAAGTGGCAAACATAACAGCTATTTATAAGAAGGGAAAGAGAAATTACCCAGGAAACTATAGGCCAGTCAGTTTGACAAGTGTATTGTGTAAACTAATGGAAACTGTAATCAGAGAAGAAATAATGGAATATATGAAATCAAACCAACTTTTTAGTTGGAGACAGTTCGGATTCTTGCCGGGGAGGTCGAGGGTGCTTCAGCTCATTAAGGTGGTATATGATTGGATGCAAATTCTGGAGGATGGGGATGTTATAGACGTGGTATATTGCGATTTTATGAAGGCCTTCGACAAGGTCCCACACAAAAGGCTATTAGAGAAAGTGAGAAGTTATAGTATAGGAGAGAAATGTGTGAAGTGGATAGAGACCTTCCTGAAAGATCGAAGACAGAGGGTACTGGTGAATGGAATAGGCTCGGGGTGGAGGGAAGTTACAAGTGGGGTACCTCAGGGATCTGTGTTGGGACCACTACTGTTCGTTATGTTTATTAACAACTTACCTGAAGTTATAACTAATGGAAGTGAGATATATTTGTAAGCAGATGACACCAAGTATATAGAAGAGTGAGGAGTAAGGAAGACGTGGGTTTGCTTCAAGGAGATGTGGAGTGCATGAAGGGATGATCTGAACATTGGTTAATGCCTTTTCATCCAAAAAAAATGCAAGTACATGCAGATTGGGACAAACAAGACACAAGGTAGGATACAGTATGTATGAAACAATGGAGGAAGTGAGTGCAGAAAAGGATATAAGAGTAGTGATAGACAATAAGTTAAATTTTTCAGAACACTTAGCGGAGAAGATAAATAAAGCCAATAGAATTGTAGGGCTGATAAGGAGGGCATTTGTCACTTGATGAAGAAATCTTCAGGAATCTCTATGCAGCGCTGGTTAGGCCGCACCTGGAATATGCGAACCAGGTGTGGGCTCCATATTTGGTGAAAGATATACAGTAGAAGCGGTGGAAAAAGAGCAGAGGAGAGCTAGCAAGTTGGTACCAACTTTGAAGAACCTGGGCTATGAGCAGAGGTTGAGGACACTGGGACTTCTGACACTGGCATATAGGAGAAAGAAAGGGGATATGATAGAGACTTTTAAGATAGTGTCAGGAAAGTGATGAGGATGTGTGTGAAGGTATCTTCTTGATGCGGGAGGGAACAAGAACGAGAGGACACTAATAAAATTTACAAGGAAAGAACTAGGCTTGAAAAGGCAAAGAACTCATTTTGTGATAGAGTGGTAAATGAGTGGAACGCAGTGCCCCAGCATGTAGTCGATTCCGAATCAGTAAAGAAGTTTGAAAGTAATCTTGATAAAGCATGGGGAAGATAAGATTTGAAGTTTGATTACAAAGCGAAAATACAGAATAATAAAAATGTTGCGTCTGCTGCCGCCAACACCGTGAACGACCGCAGCAGTGCAAGTACTGGTACTGAGCTGGATACACAGGCCTAGTTTGCCTTTTTTCCAGAGGATCTACTGCAAGATACTATAATTACTAGTTTTATATATAACTCTAGTTACTCCAGTAAGTACCCATCTCTATCTCCCCCCCCCCCATCTCCTTTTCACGGTAGAGCTCAGGGTAGAGATCCATGACTCATGCCATAGCTCCTCGGAGATCCTCTAGCTATGAACTATTTTTTTCTTATCTCTGGGTAGTAATAAGTAACACCCAGTTCTTAACATTAATCATCAAATTTAGTAGCAGTCTCTACGTTTCCAACGTAGGGCTTAAGATCTCAGCCGCTACCACAGCGGGCCGATTTATCGGTACTCACGCGAAGTACTAATAATCTCTAGAGTTGCACCTCAATTCACTACTAGGCACGTTGTACACACTCCGAGACGACTAAAGAAGGAAGAGAAAGCGAAGGAGAGAAAGAAGTTATAGTTACTCATTTAATCTAGCTGCTCCCTCTTAGCCATACTTCATTTTCTATGAGCCTGCTCCAGTACCTGTAACAGTATCAGTCTCTTTGCGCCCACCATCGATAACACACACCTTTTTTGTCTGTGTTTCGCGAGTGCCTGATATTGCCTGCCCCTTCGCCTCAACTAAGTGAGTGTGAGCCTTTTCAGGCTGTTGAGGTTTTAGAGGGATGTTTCAGTGATGTAGGCAGCGCTTTACGGATTTATGGCGTGTTTCTGGGTGTGCGCGGAGTGCTGGAGACATGTTGAATTATATGGTTTACTTCGAGGGTGGTTGTTCCTCAGCGCCGCGTAGCGGTCGTTGAGTGTACTATTCTACCCTCGCTTTTCGGGTTCATGTTCACTTTAATAAACCTTAACGTAACTTGGGGGGGGGGGGGGGGATGTATGCTTCCCGCGTGATGCATTGTGTTTCTTTTCCCTTTTGTGCATGATTTTTTGTTTTATATTGTTTTTTGTATGACTGCGTGTTGAAGTTTTACAAGACTTGAGCATGAAGTTTCTCAAGATTCTGCTTTTGTGAGAGCATAGGGCACACAGCCTTTATTCTCTCTCAACCATGCTGCTTTGGTCTCAACTGACCTATAAGCCCTTCTGACTTGTTTTTCAACATGTCCATAGTTGGTGGTCTTGTAATTCGTCGCCTGGTTCACACTTTTGTCAGTTCTTTTTAGTTTCCCTGGGCCTACTTGACTCGAGGATACGTGGTTCTGGTAACAGTGTCAGTCACCCCCCTAGGCTAACCTAACTTTTATTTTATTCCTTTAACGTATTTGTGGGGTTCTCGGGCAGTGTTTAGCTTTGTTACTAGGTTCTTTCACTCAGGGATTGACGCTGCCCTAGTGTTTTATCTTTTTATATGTTTTGTGTAACTAAGCTAGGCCTGTGTTTTACCTTGAGCGGACCAAATCGGAATGGGCCACACAGGTCCTTCCCTTCTATTTTCCTTTTGTTTCTACTGACTTGGTGGTTATGGTCTTATACGCTCTTGTTAAAATTCTCACCTTTGTGTTTTCCGTCCGGCTGGCTCAGTTGATAGCGTGCCTGGTTCCCATCTTGAAGGTCTCGCGTTCAATCCCCGCTCAGATTGAAAAGTTTTTCTGGGACATAGCCGGCGATTACCATCTCCCCATGAGCAAGGGGGATGGGTAATGGTCTCTGGTAGACTAAAGAAAGCCAAGCGCTTGTGAATCCTCTAAGGATGAGATACGGACGCTATATAAGTAACCAGAAGATTATTATTACAGTATTATTATTATTAACTAAGCTTATCGTTTTTTTGCTTTAAGCTGACCGCAGTTGGGATGGTCCATACAGGACCTTTCCTTCTTCTCCTCTTGTCTCAACTGACTTGGAGGTCTCGGTCTTGTCGCTCGTTAAAATTCTTGCTTTTCTTACATTTTAACTGTTTCTGTTCTTCCCCTGCCTGTGTTTACTTGAGCATAGGGGGGGGGAGGGGGGGGGGGGGGATATCTGGAAACTGTAAGGGCCCCGCTCACAGGGGGGCTAGGCCTGGACAAGTTGACTTGACATTCGTGTTTACACAAGTTTTTTCGCCACACAGGCGAGGGTCTCCTGGTGTCCTCGGCTCCTTCATCTTTTCTAGAATTCCGCTCTACAAGCGGTTATTCTACTTTTGATGTACCCTGTGCCATGTACAGTATCTGTATCAAGGAATCGGCCACATAGCCTTTTTCCTTGTTTATTGATATTGTTGGAGTCCTGTCTACATGTTGTTGTTGTTCCCCAAGCTGCCTGGCCGAACAGCCCCAAGCATGGCCAAGGCCACAACCGAGCGCCCCAACAGAACCCCCCCCCCCCGCCGACCACAACAAAGCCTGGGCGACCGAAGCCACTCCATGGCGGGGAGCTGAGGAGGGTGCGGAAACACCCGGGAAACCATGTCTACATGTTATGCCCTTTGACTACCTGTTTCTGGACATGGCTACTTGGCTGTTTCCTATCCCTTGTGTCCTCCTTCTGTGCCTAGTTTCCGCCCTACAGGCGGCCTTCTAGTATACTAGGTGGACTCCGGGACCTGTTGAAATGTCCTAGGACTCTGCCCAAAGTGGCGATTGTCCTATGTGTATTGGATTCCCTCCCCCCCCCTATTTCTACTAATAGGGTACTGTTGGGTAGCTCACACTTGACTTTTTTCCTTCCAGCTTGTGCCCGCTCTACTGCCGGCCATACCTGACCCGTCACCGCTGCGCTCCTTCCTACCTCCGCTCATACAGAGGGTTTTCAGGTATTTTGAACGGGGGTCTCTTTTCCCCACATGGATTTTGGACCTGTTCACCAGGGTTGGGTCTTGCTAAGGGGCTTGTCCCAGCCCTGGTGTTTATGGTCTACGGTGTGGGTGGCTGTACTTGACTTTCCTTGTTATCATTGCTACTTGGCGTATTCATGGATATTGTCTTACTTGGGTGTCCCATTTATATTGGCTATTTTGCCTCATATTTTTACCCTGTCTCACCTCCACTGGTGTGTACCGCTCCCCCCTATTTTCAGTGACATGATGCCGGCTCCTCCCCGATTCCGTTCGACATGCGATCGGTCGGCCATGCTGGGCCATCGGGGATGATGCCCCCACACGGCCTGCTACGGCAAGATGTCTACGACCCCCCGCCGATGTGGAGTTTGTTTCTCCGCCCTTCAACTCCTGGAATCGCACCCTGCATCGGAGGAAGGACGACGGGCCAAGAGGTCTTTCCGTCAATCATGGGATATCATCTCCCGTTACGTACGCCTTGCCTCTGCCCTGTGTCCAGCCCTCTCCTCTCCATTCCCCGTTCGGTCTCACTGATGTCCTCGAGGTGGATCGGGGGGATGGGGGAATGGTCGCGTCATGGAAGACCTGTGTCGGCACACATTCCCTTGACAAGTTGACTCGACATTCGTGTTTACACGCGTTTTTTCGCCACACAGGCGAGGGTCTCCTGGTGTCCTCTGGCTCTTCATCTTTTTCTAGAATTCCGCTCTACAAGCGAATTTTCTACTTTTTGATGTACCCTGTATCTGTATCTGGGAATCGGCCACATCGCCCTTTTCCCTTGGTTATTGATGAAGTTGGTGCCCTGTCTAAGTTTGAATGTATGTACGGTCCTGGATATGGCTACTTGGCTGATTTCCTATCCTCTGTGTCCTCCTTCTGTGCCTCGTTTCCGCCCTACAGGTGGAAACTAGGTGTACTAGGTGTACTAGTCTTGTGTACTAGGTAGACTCAGGGACCTGTTGACAAGTCCCAGGACTCTGCTCACGTGGCAATTGTCCTGTGTGTCTTGGATTCCCCCTCCTATTTGTACCAATTAGGTGTCGGGTAGCTCACACTTGACTTTTTACTGACAAGGAGGTTCGGCCTTGACTCCACGTTGTGTTTACACACGTTTTCCGCCAAACAGGCGGGGTGTCCTCTGCCTTTTCCTCTTTTTATAGAAACCCGCTCCACAGGTGGATTTTCTATTCTTGGATGTACCCTGTGACCTTTATCTGTAACCAGGAATCAGCCACATAGCTTTTTCCTCTGGTTATTTATACCCTTTACATTCATCTGCACCGAGGGAATGGCTGCTTAGCTGGGTTTCCTCCCTTGATATGTCCTGTTTCCTTCTGTGCCTCGAATCCGCTCCACAGGCGGCCTCTTGCTCCTCGATCGACATAGAGACCCTCTGAAAGGTCCCAGGCCTCCGCTCACGTGGCGTTGGTCCTGTGTGTATTGGATTCCCCCCTTTCTTCATTGAAATTTTACCTACCATCCCCACCGTGGCCTCCACTTTGTGTCTAGCCTGCTGCTCCACTCCTCGGACTTCACTGGGATCTTAAGTCCAGGACGTTCGCCACCCATTGCCGTTGACAGGTTCGGGTGGTTTTTCTGCTCGTCAGCCCCTGCCGAAGTCCGCAGCCACCTCCTCCTGACGGGCCTTTTAAGTCCGGGACTGTTCCTGGGGGTGGCTTGGTAGGAGGCTTTCTTGCTTGTGCTGAGCGACACATGCTCCGCCCAATGGGAGGTCGTGGCAAAGCCCTCGTCGTCCTCCTCCAACCATGTGAATGGGGCCGCAGGGGGTGTTGTGTACGCTCCTCCCGTGGCCGTTTGTACCAGGTTTTCCATCCCGTCCTGTGGACTATGCTGGCAAATTCTGGGACCCTCGTCCTACGCTCCCTTGCTCGGACAGGAGGGGGACAGGCCGGAGCGCGAGGCCCGCTCTCCGTTTTCGTCAGAACGGCCAGGAGGACGGGGGTTGGCCGTGGTAGTTCCTTTCTCCATGACGAGTTTACGGGAGGCTATGCTCCGCACAACACGTAGCTCCTCCTGGCCAATAACCTCTCCCTTCACCCGGCCGTCTCATTGACTTGGTGGTGGGCCTGACACAAAGCGCCCGCACCGGCTTCTCCCGCCCCGACTTCCGGCACTAGCCAACGCTGGACGTGGGCACGACGGTGGTATAGAAGGGTCTGGCCTGGAGGTGGTGGTCTCAACTTCCTCTCGGGCGCCCTCCCCGTCATCGACGCAGTGTCTCAGGAGGTGGCCCTGGTAATCCGATCCATGTATGGGGGTGGTGCCGTCGCGATAATATCTTCTACACACATTGTGTACTGGACACACTCGCTGTAGTCGTCCATGTTGCGAGCCTGGGGTTCACAATCGCTATTTAACAAGGCGGGCCTCCCACCTTCACACTGAGGGCCATGGGACCTATACAGTGCTCTTGTTCCCCGGAGTCGGGTGTACGCGTCAACACTTCGCGTGTCGGGTTCTGCCCGTTCTCGTTCACGAACGTGTTCTGGGATCTTTACCTTGGGCGGCACTGACCGTGCCTTTAGGCCAGCTCGGACTCATCCACCTTGTTCTGCTGGTCCCCTAACACTTCCCTGTATCGCCCCCCCCCCCCTTACTGGCTGTGGCCGGTACCGCGCTTGCTACATATGAGACTGTCACACTGGGTCGCTCGGGGCTCGCTCGCTGCAGTGGTGCCCTGGACTGCTCCCCCGGCGGCCATCTGGATAGACACAGATGCGTCGTGTGAGGTGGGGTGGGGCTCCCAATCTAATATGGGTCGTCGACACTACGGCAAGTGGTCAGGGCTCTTACGCTTATACACTGACATAACCGACACAGGGTTATGGTCCCCCCCCCACAGTGCATTTGTCTTTTCGTACCTCTCCATGTCCACGGCCAGGCTGGCTATACAGTAGGGTCTCACATAAAACGAGTTTATGGTCGATAAACGAGGGCGTTTTATGTGAATTCGTTTTATGTGAACACAGCATTTTGGTGGCGCAATATCGTCAATGTTCACTGTAAGCGAAAATTTTCGTACAAAGCGAACGATATTTCGTACGTTTTGTACGATATTTCGGCGTTTTATATGAAAGCGTACGATACTTTGTACGTTTTGTACGATATTTCGGCGCTCTATATGAAAACTCCTTGTATTTGCCCCACTTTGGCGGCGGACTCGTTTTATGTGATCACATTCGTTCTGATCGAAAATTAAATATTAATATTTTAGGTCGGTCGTTTTAATCGACTCGTTTTATGCGAACACGTTTTATGCGGGACCCTACTGTACCTTGGATTGCGTTAAACCACCGTGTCACCTGCTTCGTCTTCCGTCCTAATTCTATTCATGCTGTATTCGTCCCGTACTGTATTTTCTTCCTTTCCCTGAAAGGGGGGGGGGGGGGAGGTATTTTTGTATGCTTGTACAAAGCCTTTCTTTCAATACATGTATCTATGTCCTGTCTGTTTAGTATTGAGGATGTAGTTCCTACGGTTTTTACATTCGGACTCCACTGTCTCCGAGTTTTGTGTTGGTATGCTTATGCCTCCTACCCATATCATGTAACTACAGTGTCCTATGATGACATCCACCAGCTATGCCATGCCTTGTGGTTTTGTGAATACTTTACACTTGGCTTCACATTAGGATTTCGCTCTTACAGTTTTTACATTCTGACTCCACTGTCTCCGGGTTTTGTGTTGGTATGCTTCTGCCTCCTACCCATGTCGTGTAACTACAGAGTGTCATATGGTGACGTCCACCATCTCCTGTGTCTCTTCATCCCATACTGTATTTTCTTCCTTTCCCTAAAACAGGGGAGGGGGGGGGGGTTCTTTTTGTATGCTTGTACAAAGACTTTCTCTTTCAATACTTGTATGAACAGTACTGTTTGTTTAGTGTTAACCCTTCCAGCCCGGGTGTCATTTTAAAATGACACCACGAAAGAAGGGCAGGTGCCCGGGTGTCATTTTAAAATCCCTGTGCTTGAAAGCGTGCTTCAAAATTCGCGAGGCCAAATTTTGCATTGCTGGAGCGACCGCAGCGCCACCAAGCCTCAACTACTAGTGTTATCAGTTCGTACGTGGCCGCCATAGCGAGTTATACTGAAAAATTGATTTCAGACGTGTCCGAATCGCTGCAACCTCCCGCGGGCCCCACTGCTACCCCGCTCGCAACTTCAACGCCTGTTGCAACTGAGAAGAAAGCTCAACGAAAGAAAGTTAAGCGTTTGTTGTGTGATAGAGCTATACAGCGAGAACTTTTTGATAGTGAAGAGAGCAGTGGCGAAAGCTTGGTGGACAAAGAACAATTTATAAGTGCAAGCGAAGATGACGATTTCGTTGACTTTGGAGACGACGATAATGTCGATTTATTTGAGGGGGGAGACAGTAGTGATGATCCTGATGTGGAAGTGTTTCAGGAAGGTGCCATTGAGCTTCCAAGTGTGCTAGAACCTAGGCCTACCCCCTCGCCATCTTTGCTATGTCAGCCTAGGCCTAGGCCTAGCCCTAGTAGCCCAGGACCTTCCCCTTTGCCTGCCCGTACACCCTTGAAAGTGGGCTAATATTTCTAAAAACAATCGTTGGTGAAAAGTGCAGCTAAAAAAGCACGCAGGGCAGCCGCAGAAAAGGATAGGGAAGCTGAAGACAGTGATAATGACGCCGACCTTGGTCTAGCAACCACCCGCATTCCATTGTCCCGACGCCTTGACCCGGGACGCCGCGTGGGTCACCCACAGCCCTCGGCTTCATCTCTCCTTCAGGATGACCAAAGGGCCTCTTCAAGTGGTATTACTAGTGTGCCACAGCCCTCAACACACCGCAGAGCATTATTTGCTGCGGAGAAGCCCTCGGCTCGCCGCAAAAGGAGCCCAACTTCCGAGGCCGAGGCTCCCATTGTTGAAGCTCCCGCAGCCTCCCGCGCCCCACACCCGGTCACTTCTTCACCCGAATTGTCTCCTGAAGACGATGCTGACGACCCCAACATTGCCCCAGATGACCTGACGTCGCCTGAGGAGGAAGAGGAACAGGAAGAGGAACAGGAAGAGGAAGTCCCGACAAGACGAGCGAGAAGGCGAGGTCGTGGACGTGGTCAGTCTGCCGACGCCGCTGCCCCTGGGCGTGGGCGTGGGCGTGCAGGGCGTCCGCGTGGCCAAAGGCGTGTGCCAGGGCATCCAGGGCGTGTGCCTGCTGCACCTGCACGTCCTCAAGCATCAGCATCCGACCTGTTTGTGTGGACAGATGGGGCTGATTTTGAGCCAGATTGTCCTGCCTTTGACGAGGTACAGATGGGTTCCGGGGTATTACCAACATTTCCCTGTGGCCCAGCTGCTACCCCCAGTGAAATTTTCTGTGGCTTCTATGACAATGAAGTCATGGAATACCTCGTCGAGGAGACCAACAACCATCATGAGATCTGTGCCAACTTTCTTGGGAGGAAGACCAGTGCCAAGATGATGGCATGGAGAGCTGTCACTGTGGCAGAACTATATTTATTAGTGGCCCCTCCATCATTGACGAACATGCCTATTACATAAGGCATCCTCTTCAAACACTCATCCGCTGTAGTTTGAATCTACCGCGCAGAGCATACAAATTTTGAGGAGCCTTCATCATGAGTGCACGCGACCTCACTCATGGCTTCAGTCATTATGAATTGGGTTCTCACTACGAAAAAACTTCGTAAAAAATAAAAACAAAAAGAAAATAAGAATAACTATTCAATAAGCTTTCCATAATATCGTGGAAGTACTTGTGTGGATCTTTGACCAGACGCTGACTCAGGCGTCATTCTTCCTGCTCTGCTCTGCGCTCAGCCTGCCCGGACGTGTCTCCCCACGCTCCGCTGGTTCCGCATTTGTTGCGTCCCTAGTGAGTTTTTTCTCATTTGTTTACTCCGGGATGTATCGAGTAAGGTTAGGATATGCGTAGCAGGAGTGTCTGGGCTGGTTGCCCGCAGTGCAGTGTATTTTGGGTCGTGTGTTTGGGGCATCTATTTTGGGTGTACCCTCGTGGTCCTGTTGTGGACTTGTGAACTTTTTCACATTTAGCTAGCTTTGTGATGCAGGCGGCTTTCATTACGCGTTATTATTGCTTCCTTTTATCTTTCTGATGAGGTAGCTTGTTTTTGCTGACGTTCCCAGCGTATTTTTCTTCACTTAGTGAAGTTTTTTCTGGGTCCCGAGTCAGTTCTTCCCTTGGTTGGAAGTGTTTGCTACAGTGGTGTGTTGGCGGTGGTTCTATCTATCTATCCATTGCCTGACGCCGTGATCCCCGAAGGGGTGGCCACGAACGAACCGCCCCCATGCACCTCTGTCCCCAGTCAGTCGACGCCCCTCCCCCCAACCAGCACCGCCTTCGTTCATGTAGTTCCTCACTCCATCCTTCCACCTCATATTCGGTCTACCTCTCCCCCTCTGTCCCTCCACCTCGCTCTCGTACACCCTCTTAGTCATTCTCTCGCTTTCCATACGTTCCATATGGCCGAACCATCTCAAGTTGTTCCTTTTCACACATTCCAGCACATCTACCTCCACACCACACCTCCTTCTTACTTCCTCATTAGTCTGTCTATCCCTCCATGTAACTCCGCACGCACTCCTTAAGTAATTCATTTCCACTGCTCTCACTCTTGGTCTGAGTCTCTCAACCAACGTCCATGCTTCGCTTCCGTAAGTCAGTGTCGGGATTACCACACTGTCATGCAAGGACTTCTTCACTTCCATACTGACCACCCTATTTCTTGTTACTGCTTTTAGCGTTCCTACAACCCTCTTCCCCTGTTGTACCCTCTCCCGCACCTCTTCATCCATAGTCCCATCTTTACTCAACACACTGCCCAGATACTGGCGGTGGTTCCTGTTGTGATATAAGTCAGTGCTTTTTGTTTATATTCCGACATGTTACTTTTTCCGTCTGCCTAGGCCTAGCCAGCCTCTCGTAGCTTTGCCACATGTACAAGTGTTATTGATTTATTTTATAAATATGTACTACTGTGTCATGTGTGTCCTGGTTTAGTTGTGTATTGGCTAATTCCACGGACTATTTATGTGTCCTGGGTTAGTTGTGTTTTGGCTATTTCCACGGACTATTTTGGGCCCGGCGTTAGTTGTGTTTTGGCTATCGCCTCGGTCCTGTGTTATGTTCAGATGGTATCTGGACGGGGTGGGTTACTTCCGGCGGGTTTTTCTCGGTTACACCGTGAAAAACCCGGCTGGTTGCCGAGTTTTGGCCACGCGTGGTTTTAAAACAGGCTTGTTTCCCCGGCGAGGGGGTGTCTGTGGCTCTCCAGGACTGCGTCTCTGTGGTGCCTGTTTCAGGCTACTTATGAATCCCGGCGGGATGGCTGTAACCATCTAACAGTGTTCATACGGACACGTGTTGTTTGTAGTTTTTCCCGGTTTTGCAAAGCCAATAAAAACTAAGCTGTTGTTGTTTGTTTTCCCTCCCCGGCGATCTTTTACAAAGAAGCGGGATAGGAACAATTGGGGTTAACTTTATAAAAACTGGCGGGTGCCCAACCCCGAAAGGAGTTGAAACAGGGGAGCTATCCCCCCGCCAAAGGCGGCTTTCTAGGGCCTTTCCTAGCTGATGCTGAGAGGATTGGGTTCTAGTCATGTGGTGATGGGCTGGTCTATCAGAGTGAGAGCTGAGCGATCTCTGCCATACCCATAGCTTACTCTGACTGTTCCTTTTACTTATATATCTTCTAGATCTCAAGTGACGGCGTCTTTTCCGTGGATTGACCTCCCTACTGCCAACCTAGAAGTTGGCAGATTGGGAGCCAAAGCGTCACATTTTTCCCTTGCCCCTCAACTTTTACTTCATAATTGCTGAGGGGCACAGGGCCTTGGGTGGCGCTTTGGTTTCCCGGGCGTTTCCGCACCCTCCTCAGCTCCCTGCCTTGGAGTGGCTTCGGTCACCCGGGCTTTGTTAGTGGTAAGCAGGGAGGGTTTTGTGGGGGCGCTCGTTTATGGCCTTGGCCTTGCTCAGGACCTTGGGGCTGTTCGGCCAGACAGCCTGGGGAACAACAACTTAATAAAAACTTAAAATCACACCCGGCGGGTGCAACCTGGAAGGGTGGGATGAACGAATTTGCAAATTCAGTTTAGTTGACCAGACAATTGAGGGATGCATTGTGTATCGCCGCCTTCAACATACGGCGATTTAAGGCACAATTGGGGTTAACGTTTTTAAACTTATATTCACACCCGGCGGGTGCTCCTTGGAAGGGTGGGAATAACAAATTTACAATTCAGTTAGTTAACCAGACAATTGAGGGATACGTTTTGTATCGCCGCCTTCAACAATACGGCGATCTAAGACACTTCGGGAGAAGTCAGTTTTCGTATATTTGTCAGGCTTCCCAGTTTTTTATCTGTAAGATAATTCGGGGGCCGGCGTCTTTTTAAGGGGGTTTTTCCAAAAAATTGAATCTTGAAACAAACACCACCGGAAAGACTAAATCAGTTATAAACGCCATGCTGGTCTTTATATTATGTCAGAGGGTATTCATAAATCTTTTGGACAAGTTAAGATATTCTGAAATCTTTTACTTAAGAACCCTACCGCGTAGCGAGCTGTAGTCGTTGAGTATTGCGTCTCGTTACCCGGCGGGTTATTTAACACTTGTGTGCGAACGTGTTGGGTTAACCTTATGAGCATTAATTCCTGGAAATTTTATTTTTTTCCAGAGCTGGGTCCCGGCGGGTCTATACAGAACCTGGAGTAAGTTTCCCACCAGTCTCTGTCATGGCTACCTTTGCCCCTGTCTTTGCTTTGTGCATTACGCCCACCTGTTCAGGTATCCCTATTTTTGCGCACACCCTTTGCATTAAATGTGTTAAATGTCTCGACCGCTCAAGGGGTCTGTGGGTTATGAGGAACTGTACCTTTTGCTCTCAATTAAGCCATAAAGTGCTTCAAGACAATGATAAGACCGCAGCGGTCGCTTTACGGGAGGTCAGGCAGCAGATGACCACTTATACTACTACCGTGGCTCATAAGTCACTTCAATGCGATAACGTACCTCTTTGGGATAAGTTACTAATTGAGCACCCCCCCATTAAACGTCCCTCTAGAGTAACTGCACGAAGGTCGGCAGAGACTGGACAGGGTCTTACACTTTCTCAAGCCCCAAGCACATCTAAGAGACAGCGAGAACCTACGCCCCCGGTGGCATCGTCACGGTCGCGGTCCAGGTCCAGGTCCCCTCTTCGGCAGCAGCCGCCTCGTCTCTCGTCTTCACCGGGGAGTAAGAAGAGCAAGACAGAGGGGTCAGCCAGTGGTTATAGCGAGAAATCGTCAAAATCCAAGGGCAGTTCTAGGTCGCACCGGAGCCACAAATCTTCTAGAAGAGACTCACATGATCGAAAGGCCTCCCGGCGTTCACCGGAGTCTAGTGCCTCGCATCATACCTCTACCCCCGACAAAGCTAGTATTCAATCTGATGAGGCTAGTGTAGTGTCAGCAACCAAAGATAGCTTGCCAATTAGTATTCTAACCTTAGAATTGGAGAGTTCGGTGGACAGTGATCGTCCTATTGAGAGTGTATCGGACTCCCAAGGGAGTGCAGGCCAAGGTCTAGGTGTATGGCGTTTTTCTCGACCAGGGACTGAAGGCCCACGTCTAGCTCAAGATACACAAACAGTGGCTGATGTCCACCGGGACGCGGCGATCCCATCATCCATTCCCGACTTGTCTTGGCAACGCGACGGGACTCCGGCTTCGGCGGAATCCTCTCACGGGGAGCCAGATGACAAAGACGAAGTATCAATAATCTCGGACATGGAGGTGCAAGAGTCGGGTTCAGTTTTAGACGACGCACAGGATCGGAATGATTCACCTCTGAGTTCGTCATCAACCAAATATGTCACGGCAGAAGAAATACACTGTAGATGGTTTACTGGTTAATGCTCTAACTAAACATTTTGGCCAACAGCTGGAGACTCCTACAGTGGACCTGGGAGCTTCCATGACAGGTTCCAATGTTCGGCCTCTGATGACTTCTATTGCTTTGACTAAAATTCCTCACCCTCCCTCTATATCACCATCCGTGGTCACTAGGCCTGCTTCAGCAGCACTCACCACTTCTAGTGTAAGGGTTATAACGGACGTGAATCCACCCCCGTTAGACAAAGCACCAATAAAGAAGGTAGCAATGCCCCTTTTATATGGCCCAGACGAATCATGGGTACAGTTGATCCCCACTAAACCAGAGGTCGCTCAACCCACCTTGTCAGGGGAACTTCCAGTGCCACAAGAGTGGGTAATCCAAGGCAATAAATCTAAAAAGTTACGAGCCTTGGATTCTTTGGGTAATGTACTAGATGTTAATGTTAAGGCCATTCCTAACTATTATCACCAGGACTATTTTGTATATACTGCTACACCTGCCCTGCCCCCTGCCTCAGCTTCAAAACTGTTTTCTGACTGGTCCAAGCATGATGGTTTTAATGACATAAAAACTCTGTCAGCTCTCACTCCAGAACTAGATTTGCAAACTGTCACAGACTCAGCTGCTAATCCAGTGTTGAAGGTGGGGGAGTTGGGCCCGGGACCTTGGGTGGAATGGGAGACAGAGGCTCAGAACTTTGCGACCACCTTCACCACAAAATCTTCCCACCAAATCCCTCACGATGGTCATTCTTGGTTCTCTATGCCAGTGTGTTCTGCCGGCGGAGTCCCTTCGGCTTTGTTTGCTTTCTTAGCTGCCCCTAAAATCAATCTATGTGAACTCAAGGACCCTTTTACTACTCCTACCCCAACTCACCTAGACCGGGAATTTAGGCTACGAGGAAAAGCGTTTAGACTTTTCTCTCAGTACATTGTGACGCACCAGGTGGCAAAATCAATGCTCCGATCCACTCAGGCAATCGCAGACGCGGATGCCAGAAGGTCGGTTGAACTATCTCGGCGATTGCTCCTTCAGACGTCGATTCAGTCGTTGGGTGACATCCGCACAGCCTTGCTTGAGGCGGTCCGGGCGAGACAAGATCTCAGAATGTCCTTGGTACGAAAACTGCCTGATCGAATTGCGAATCAGGTGGTCATGTCACCAGTGCTCACTCCCTCTTAAATGTCCCCTGATGTGTGGAGAACTGTGTTTAATATGGCTCAAGCCTTTAAGCATAGTCCCGCCCCTTCTAAGAAACCTGCCTTTAACTTCCCCAAACCCAAGCCAGTCGCAAAAGCACAGCCGGGGGGATCTAAGCCCTTTCATCTACCTGCATCCTCCTCCTCCCAAGGCCAATACAGGTATAGACAGGGTAAGTTTACAGGTCAGAAAGGACGAGGCTATAACAAACCAGGTCAAAGCTCGTCTTCTGCCAACGCCGGCCAGCCGGCTAAGCGTCCACCACCACCACCATAAAAAAACTAAAGTCTCTCTCACTCCCGGGGCCGGTTTCAAGGCAGGTGGATCCGAGGGTAGTACAGCCGGCGAACCCTTGTCTGCTAACTGGGTCGTTCCGAACGTGTCACCAAGCATGGCCGTTAAACACTTGGGCAAGGATGGTGGCATGCAAAGGCATCACTTGGCGGTGGCTCCGGCGACCTCCTTTACGTCAGCCGACTACGGCGAATCTAGTTTCATTAGAGGTGGAGTCACTGGTCAAGGAAATGATAGCCAAGAATGTCATCATCCCGGTCCCTCAAAATTACCCAGTCTTCACATCCAAGCTATTTTTGGTACCCAAAAGGGACAGTGTTCAGATGAGACCCGTCGTAGACCTGTCATATCTGAACCTTCACATTCACAACGAGTCATTCAGGATGTTAACTGTACACCAAATCAGGCTAACACTTCTGCCGGGAGGTTGGATGTGTTCCTTAGACCTGACAGACGCTTATTGGCACGTCTCGGTAAACAAAAGATTTAAAAAATTTCTGGCCTTACGGATCAGGCATCAAACTTATGTTTTTCAGAGGATGCCATTCGGGTTAAACCTGGCACCTCGCTTATTCACGAAATTAGTCCGGTAAGCCCTGATGCCATTGCTAAAACAAGGGATCAGGATTTTATGGTACCTAGACGACTGGCTAGTGGTGGCAGAGACGGAGCAAGTATGCATAAATCATGTCAACATAACATTAAAACATGTCAAAACTCTAGGGTTCAAGGTAAATCTGGTAAAGTCAAACCTTGTTCCCTCACGAGTAGTTCAGTGGATAGGGCTGGTTTGGGACACAGCTGCTCTCACTCTGAGTCAGAGTGTGGACAATCGAAACAGATTTAGCAGGAAACTGTTCCTGTTCCTTCACAGTCTGACTACGACACGGAGAATCTGGGAGTCTCTGGTCGGCTCTCTCAACTGGATCCAACTAACTGTAATGTTGGGCCGGTTGAGAGTAAAGCGTTTAATATTGGAGGGCAACAAATATTTTCCACTATTACCGGCGGAAAAATTATGGCCCATACCAAAATTAATACACAACTTACTATCGGTCTGGGCGAAGAGGGAAATGTTGCACTCAGTAATGTCATGGACCTCTCCTCCGCCGACGGTATGGGTAGACACGGATGCGTCAGGAACGATAGGGTGGGGCTTTCAGTCAAACCAAGGGCACCAGGGTCAAGGGCTTTGGTCCCATTTAGAAATCTCCCACATCAATGTCAAAGAATTACTAGTTCCCTTATATTTCCTTCAGGCTCACGGCTCTACTTTACGGGGCAAGTCGGTGGCCTTCAGAATGGACAATCTGAATGCGGTTCACTGTATTCAGAAACAAGGGTCGACGAGATCTCGGAAGTTGCTAATCGTGTCAGAAGAGATTTTTATTCTAGCCAACAGGCTGGACATTCATCTTCATGCATCCTATCTCCCAGGCGTAGCAAACGTCTGGGCAGACGCTCTGTCCCGGAGACAAAGCACAACAGTAGAATGGGCGCTCAAGCAACCCATTTTCAACCAAATGATTGCAGAGCTTTACCATCCACAAGTGGATCTGTTCGCATCCAAGGAGACTCACATGGGAAAAAGTGATCATGCTGTGATTGAATTTGAATTGACAGTGGAATTTCTGGAAGGCAGAGAGGAGGAACATAGGGAATTTAGACTAAATTATAGTAAGGCGGATTATGAATCATTACGAGGATACTTTGCAAATATAGATTGGTCATTTATTGAGCAAGAACAGAATATTCAGGTAAAATACACCATGTTACTAGACATTTACAGGGAGGGGGTAGATAAATATGTACCAACATTTAAGGATGGAAAGCTGGCTAAGGAGAAAGAGTGGTTTAACATGCGATGTCACATTGCCCAGAACAAAAAGGACTCTGCATGGAATAAAGTGAGAAGGAGACACACTGAGGAAAAATGGGATGAGTATAAGAATGCTAGAAACAACTATGTCAAGACTATAAGAGAGGAGAAAAAGAACTTTGAAAAAGATATAGTAAACAAATGTAATAAAGAACCCAAACTGTTCTATAGTTATATCAACGGTAAAACTAAAATAAAGGACAAAATAACAAAGCTTAGGGTAGAGGGTCAATTATATGAAGACACAGTGGGTATGTGTGAAATTATGAATCATACATTAACATCCGTGTTTGTGGAGGAGGATGACTATGTAGAACCTGTGGTGGAATTGAATGAGATACAGGGACTAGAGTCGATAGAAGTCAACAAGGATGAACTAAAATCATTGTTGGAAGAATTGGACGTGAGAAAATCTATGGGCCCAGATAACATTGCTGGATGGGTATTAAGAGAATGTTCTGAACAACTAGTGAGACCTATTTTTAATATTGTTCAATACTCATTAAACAAGGGGGAGCTTCCCTTAGAATGGAAACAAGCAAATATAACTCCAATATATAAAAGTGGAAATAAAGAAGACCCGCTAAATTATCGACCAGTATCCTTAACGAGTGTTATATGCAAGCTTTGTGAAAAGATTATTAGAAAAAGATGGGTGGGTATGTTGGAGGAGAGGGAAATAATTTCAAGCAAGCAGTTCGGGTTCAGAAAAGGTCATTCGTGTACCACAAATTTGTTGAGTTACTATGATAGGGTAATTGACATTGTACAAGGGAGGGAGGGGTGGGTAGATTGTATCTACTTAGATTTCAAGAAGGCATTTGATAAGGTGCCTCATAAGAGATTGTTGTGGAAGCTCAGGACTGTGGGGCGGGTTGAGGGAGTATTATTAAAGTGGATGGAAAACTATTTAATTGGGAGGGAAATGCGAACAGTAATAAAAGGAAAGTTCTCCTCGTGGAAAAGGGTAAAAAGTGGAGTGCCTCAAGGATCGGTGTTGGCCCCAATCATGTTTTTGGTTTTCATCAACGACCTTCAAATGGGAATAGACTCATATATATCTATGTTTGCTGATGATGCAAAACTAATGAAGCATATTACAAGTAGGAGTAGTTGTGAAGAATTACAGAGAGATCTAGATAAGTTATATGAGTGGAGTCAAACTTGGAAAATGGAATTCAACACGAGTAAGTGTCAGGTTCTTGAGATGGGAAAAAGTAAATATAGACCTTCTTGGGGATATAAAATAGGAGATGAAATAATTAGTAAAGCTGTGAAAGCAAAAGACCTAGGGGTAGTTGTGGCAGACAGCTTGTCACCTGAACAGCATATAAATAAAATAACTGGTGAAACCTATGGAGTGTTGACTAACATGAGAATAGCTCTGAATTATTTAGATGAAGAGATGTTAGCAAAAATAATAGGGACAATAATACGACCAAGACTGGAGTATGCAGCAGTGGTGTGGTCTCCACACCTTATAAAACATAATAAAAAACTGGAAAGAGTTCAGAGAGTTGCCACTAAGATGATAGCTAGCCTTAGAGACCTACCTTATGAGGAGAGATTGGAGAGGCTAAAGCTGCCAACGCTGAGGGAGAGGAGAGAGAGAGGTGACATGATCATGATGTTTAAGTGTGTGAAAGGTTGAGAAGATCGACAAGGGAGATTTTGTGGTGAGGGACGAGGGAAGAACCAGGGGTCATGATTGTAAGTTGAGGAAAGTTATATGTAAGTCTGATGTAAGAAAGTTCAGCTTCCCGTATAGAAGCATTGAGTGTTGGAATAAGTTGGATGGGGAGGTGGTGGGAGCAAGAAATATCCAAACTTTTAAAGCAAAATTGGATAAATGTAGAGAGAGAGACAGGACAACACGAGCTTAGGCTCAAATCCTGTATACTACAATTAGGTGAGTACAATTAGGTGAGTACAAACTCCCAATGTACCTCACCCGCCGGACGATAACGCCGGCAGGGGGGCCAGACGCCCTGGTGACCGACTGGAACAGGTGGAGTTCCATCTATCTGTTTCCGCCGCCAGACGCGTCTCTAATGTGCCATGTAGTAAACAAACTACGAGATTATCGGGGCTTAGTCTCGATAATCGCGCCCCTGTGGCCGGCGCAGTTGTGGTACCAGCAATTGAAAACGTGGTGCCCGCACCCGGTGTCGCTCCCGGTCGGGTTTTTCCACTTAGACACGATTGGCAACCTAGCGACCTCGCTGACTTTTGCATTATGGACATTCAGGAGGCCAAGTGGCTAGCACCATATGGTAGAGACGTGACCAATAAATTCATGAATCAATATACTCAGTCTACAAAACGACAGTATCAATTGGCAAGCCTTTACTTCTTGGATCCTTAGGACAGAACAAACTGTGCCCTCAGTGGCTTTAGTTTTTAATTATTTGAATTATCTGTTCGAACAGAAACGTTTATCTGTGGTAACGTTAAAAAATCACTTAACAGCGATTAGGATGCCATTTTGGGACCTTACCGGTCTCACCATACCAGTCGCGGAGGAAACAGGTTTTATGAGGGCATGTTTTAAACTCCGTCCACCTCCCCGTCAGCTCATGCCTACTTGGTCTCTGGACAAAGCATTGTCGTTACTTCATTCCCGTCTGTACCAAAATACTGCAGATTTTGCATTACTATTAAAAAAGGCTGTATTCCTTTTGGCTTTGGCCACCGGGAACAGAGTGTCTGAGCTGGCGGCGATGAGCAACACACCTAATTGCCACAGGTTTGGTAGGCTTAATGAGTGTATTCACATTGCACCTTCCCCGGGGTTCATAGCCAAGAATGAGCACAGTGAACACGTGTTTTCAGAATTCACGGTGCCGGCGTTGAAAAGGGGAAAGGTGCACCATAATTTATGTCCAGTGCAGGCTCTAACCAAATATTTAAGAGTAGCTCCTCTAAACCCACAGGGTGCTTTATGGGTAGCAAGTACGGGTAAGCGCTTGCTGAAACGTAGATTGGCTTCTCTTTTGGTCGAGGTCATTAAAGAGAGTAATCCCGGCGTTGTGGGTAGGGCCCACGATTTACGCAAATGGGCAGCCTCTTTGCGTTTCCTTAAGAATTTTTCTGTGGAAGATATTACGTCCACACATTTGTGGGCCTCTAATCATACGTTTTTGACTCGATACCTGTCAGTAGCTCTAGACAAACCTTCCTTGCCATGTATAGCTTTAAGGCAAAGGGTCTAGGTGGCCCTTAAGTCACTTTTTGTTTAATTTCAAGGTAAGGGGGGGGGGGGGGGGGGGGGTGCAGTCAGTGTAACATAGGACACCCTAGACCCCGCCGGAGTATAAGAGCTGTGATACTAGTTATGGGTATTGTGATATGAAAAGATTTCTCTGTACCATTCAGTGCAGGAAATTGTGCTAGTACAATGATAGTACAAACAACAGTGTTGTTGTAAGTAGTTTTAGCTATGAAGCAATTAATTTAAGCATTGGTTATATTTTGCGAGATATACCCACTACTATTATGGGGTTATATGTGCACATATAAACTTATACATTTTATTTTTCACCACTTATGTTGAGTGGGGTGCCTTTTTAACTTCCAGATCTGTTCGCAGAGTCTCAAGAGTTAATCCCTTTTTATCAAGCAGGCTTCTTTGAAGTACGCACCTGCTTGTAACCCCTTTTGTATATATGTGCTGCGCCAATAAATATATATTTTTTCGAAGTAAGAATACTATGTGGTTGTTTGATTATCTGCTTTTTAGAGTTATGATATGATTATGAATGTCCCCCTCCAGTCTTAGATATCAGGCATGTTCGTCAATGATGGAGGGGCCACTAATAAATTATAGGTTTGACTCCTGTAAGGAGATAAAGAAAACCTAATATTTAGTAGTGGCCCCGTAATCATTGACGACTGGGGCCCTCCCGACCATCCCCTTCCCATTCGTCGATGTATTAAGGATTTTGGTTTACTTGATATGTCAGTGAAGGAAGAATGACGCCTGAGTCAGCGTCTGGTCAAAGATCCACACAAGTACATCCACGATATTATGGAAAGCTTATTGAATAGTTATTCTTATTTTCTTTTTCTTTTTATTTTTTACGAAGTTTTTTCATAGTGAGAACCCAATTCATAATGACTGAAGCCATGAGTGAGGTCGCGTGCGCTCATGATGAAGGCTCCTCAAATTTGTTATGCTCTGCGCGGTAGATTCAAACTACGGCGGATGAGTGTTTGAAGAGGATGCCTTATGTAATAGGCAAGTTCGTCAATGATTACGGGGCCACTACTAAATATTAGGGTTTCTTTATCTCCTTACAGGAGTCAAACCTATAATGTGTTCTTGGCACTCACAATGCTAATGACACATATCAGGAAGCACGCTCTGGCAGACTACTGGATCACTGGCGACATCATAACGACTCCAGCATTTGGCAAGTACATGTCCAGGGACAGGTACTTCGACATCCTCTCGTATCTCCACCTGACAAACAACATGGCAGTCCACCTTCCCGACTCATTATGGAAGATCAGGAAGCTGTATGACATGATACGTCATCGGTTCACCACCTACCTGATTCCTTTCCAGAAGATGTGCCTCGACGAGTCTCTGGTCCTGTGGTAGGCTGCACTTATGACAGTATATCCCGTCCAGGAGACACCGCTTCGGCATCAAGCTCTTCGTCCTCTGCGACTGTTTGACGGGGTATGTGCTGGACTTTATAGTCTACAGCGGCAAGGGTGGAGAAATTGTGACTGACCCCCTCATTGGTTTTGGTGGCGCTGTAGTGAAGAAGATGATGGAGAGGCACTTCAATAAAAACCACATCCTCTACACAGATAATTACTACACGTCGCCTCTCCTGACCAAGTAAAGTAAACTTCCGTTAATCCGAAGGGCAGCCGACCGGCCCTCGTTCGGATTAGTGGATTTTTCGGATTATCGTACTTTACCCCTATGAACCTGTGTATGACGAAAACATTGAGGCATTAGGCCACCCAAATGACACAATGGTGCACACACACATATCATATGTTCATGAAATCACTTCAAAAGTTTACCATTGTCATTGTAGCCTATTACCTACTTCAAAACATTCAGATTAATGGTCAAAGGAATCTGCTGATATAAACGTACACCATATGTCCGCATCGTCGTCTTCTTCTTCTTCCGTCTACTAGCGAGTTTGTCTTGCTCTTGAAGATCAGATCAGATGTGGTTCGGGAAGTAATGCCTTACAACGGCACTTCCCTGAGAGGTTCTTGTAATTTTCCTTTTGTGATTTTCCTTTTGTGACGTGCTCTGTTATATTATATTGTATTGAAAGCACCCTTGTCTTGTTGTCTTGAAAGCACCCTTGGGATGCTCCGATCACTGAACTATAAATAGTAGCGTATCGGAACGTCCAAAGGTGCGTTTTCAAGCTCAAGAAAGGTGCGTTTTCAAGCTCAAGACTGAATGCGCTTGCAGAAAATGCGGTGCAAGCCAGTAGCGCATTGGAGCGTCCCAAGGATGCGTTCAAGAGCAAAACAAACTCTCTAGCAGACGATGTGGTGTTTACGTTTATATCAGTAGCTTCCTTTGACCATTAATCTGAATGTTTTGAAGTAGGTAATAGGCTACAATGACAATGGTAAACTTTTAAAGTGAATTCATGAACATATGATATGTGTGTGCTCCATTATGTGTCATTTGAGTGGACTAATGCCTCAAAAAGGGGACTTTGGGACTTCTTGAAATTCGGACCATCGGGTGAATTCGGATTTGGCCTCAAATTGAAAAATTCGGACTATTGGGAGATTCGAATCATCGGTCGTCGGATTAAAGGACTTTTACTGTATCTCCATGACCGCAAGACCGGAACTGTCGGCACAGTCAAGGGCAAGAGGAAGGGCATGCCAGGCTACCCAACCAAGACGAAGAAGGCGGACATCTTCCACAAGAAGAGTGGCCCCATCCTTTCCATCCACTGGCATGACCAGCAGAAGGTCAATCTCCTCAGCACATGCCACAAGGCCGAGATGGTCGCCACAGGGAAGGTGGACCGAAGAACCAAGAACCCCGTCCAGAAACCAGCTGCTGTCCTGGATTACAACCTCAACATGCGCCTCGTTGACAAGTCCGACATGCAGATGGGCTTCATCGACTGCCTGCGAACATCTTGCAGGTGGTACAAGAAGTTTATCCTGCATACGGTAGATATGTCGGTCCTCAATGCGTACAACATCTACCGTCTGAGGACTGCAGGAGCCAAGAAGTACAAGTCCCTGCGGAAGTTCCACTAGCAGGTGATACTTGAGCTCCTGGCTAAACATGCGGGTACACCAGGGAGGCCACTACATGGACCAGGCCAGCTGGACAGAACGGGGTGTGCTGAATTTTTCAGGAAGCACCAGCTCAACGCCCTTCCTTTCAAAGCACCAGGTACTAACGCTAGGAGTCAGAAGAGATGCCATGTGTGCAGCCACACAACAAGACGACCCCGCAAAAGCACAAAAACCACTTGGGAATGCCTCGAGTATCAAGTTGGACTGTGTCCTGGTACCTACTTCAACGACTTCCATACTCTAATAAACTTTTGAAGTGGAAGTGACAACAGTGAAAGTGACACTCAAATGTAGGCTAAGAATAATAATATAACTAAGTATAAGTGAAAGAGACACACACAAGTAATAATAAGTGCCTTCATAACAATATGAACAAGTGACAGTGACACTATATATATTATTAGCTTACCTAACAATACATAAAAGGGGAAATGACACTATCAATTATCAAAGTCCAGTGAAAGTGACACTATAATCATAATAATAATAATAAAACGAAGTAATAAGTGACAGAGACACAAATAAGTTCATGTAAATAACTTTATTGAGTGAAAATAACATAATAACTATAATAAATGACATAATAACCAATAAAACACTATCAAATCGGTTCCCGGCATAATTGCGGGTGGAGCGACGAGTGCAACTGGGCGTCGTAGCCGGGGCCGGGGCCGCGGTTGAGTGTTCGGACGCGCTGAGGTAAATACGCGGCAAAAGTTACCTTCACTTCCATCACCATCACTCCGGAACCAGTTGAGCTAGAGAGCTCTACTCAACGCCACTCTACGCAGCAAGGTAAGGTGCCCATTTCTATATATGTTTGATTAATGTAGGTAATATATTAAGCGAGATTAACCTTAGTTTACTTTTGTTGATATTCGGCCAGATCGCCCGGATACAAGCTCCGTCCTTTGGAGAGCCGGCCCGAGCCAGGAGGGTTAAGGATGTAACTCTTAAGGTTATTACATTTGGACTATACTGTCTACGGGTTTTTGTATTGGTATGCCTATGCCTCATACCCATGTCTTGTACTTAAAGAGTGTCTTCGGAGGTCATCCACCTGCTGTGCCGTGCTTTTTGTTTTTGTAATACTTTACAATTTACTTCACCTATCCCATGTTGGTGTGCCATTCCAAGGTCGACATGACCTATTCCTTTACCTGCCTGTGCATTTTCGACCCTAGACTGATACGCTAGTAACTGTATTTTCTTAATATGCACCATACTGCTACGCTCTTTTTTCCCCATAAACTAAATGTTTATTTGTGTCTTTTCTTGGTCCTCTACTTTTGCTAAGGCTTGGGTGTTTTGTGGTTTCTTGGATGTCCGCCTCCAATGTGGGATTCAAGCCCTACGTTGGAAACGTAGAGACTGCTACTAAATTGGGAGGTTTGATGACCTCCCTTATAACTAAATAAGGAAAACCTCTTATTTAGTAGTAGCCTCTACGTTCCAACGTAGAGCTTATACTATGACGATGTAATCTGCTTCGCTCTAGAGCGGCAATTATCGTATACACATAGCGCGAATTAAATCTATAAC
Organism: Paralithodes platypus; assembly: GCA_032716605.1. NCBI lineage: Eukaryota > Metazoa > Arthropoda > Malacostraca > Decapoda > Lithodidae > Paralithodes > Paralithodes platypus. Next base: position 32,981,868 of record CM064480.1, read on the forward strand.
ATCTAGAGTAGCACCTTACTCTCTCTACTAGGTACGTTGTACATACTTTTGAGGTCTTTTAAATAGAAAATTGAAAAGAGAAACGAGAAAGAAAAGAAAAAGTTGTCGACTAGGCCATTCCATCTGGCTCTTCACGCTGCTGTCAGGGGCGTACCTTCTAACCCGGTCCGGATTAAAGGGCATCTCTTTCGCGCTACCACTCGGGTGCACACGTGTTTTTTGTAGTGCTCCGTCATTTTGGTGCCTTCCACTCCTATCTTTGTCACCTTTGGTGAGTTTTGGGCCTTTAATTGGCGCCTGGAATTATAGATAGATGATCCGTGTTGTAGGCACAGCGTAAAATGGGCACTCAGGTGTTTTATACGAGTGTTTGCGTTGAAAGTGGAGGTCTCTCATGTTTTCAGCCCTCTGTGCATGCGTGTCTTGGGATGACGCTAGTGTTGAAAGGCCTTTGCCTTATATGGCTTTTAATTTCTTTGCGGTGACTTTAGTTTAGGTTTTGATAGGTTCTATTCATTTAGGGCTTCTTGTCACTTACTTAATTTCTGACTTACGCACATTTTTTCGGTGGCTAGGCTAACTTCGGTTTTTTGGGTGATGTTATGGTGGGGGGCGCCGACCCGGGATGTCACTTGCCCCATGATTGGTCTTTTAATGTCGCACTCACACCTCTTTGGGTGTGCGGTTGCTAGTGGCGTCCTTCTTTTTATTTATTCCTATCACCTAGTGCCGATTAGGCTAACTTTTTGTGGGTAGCCTAGCCTACAGGGGGCGTTTTGTCGTTCGATTCTGTTGCAACCCCTCGGGATGTCCCTTGATCCCCCTTATTTTGTTTTATGGGGTTCGCACCAGTTATCTGACTACCTCTGGCTTTCCAGAACCCCAAATTTGTGTTCTGCTATTTACCTTGTTTTTGCCACCTTTGGGCCTTGTGATTAGGCTATGTCTTCCTCTGCTCCTCCCTGTTCGTGGGTCACGTCCCACGCCAGGTCGGTCTTTGGTTGGCGTTTTCCTTTTCTCGAGTCCCTGGGGGGCCGTGACAGACGTGACACTTCTCCTTTTTCTGACTTTCTGTCTTAAGTGTCGTCGGTGAGTGACGCTTCGGTCCTCTGTTACTTGGACCTCGGCGCTCTTCGCATGTCTTTTTTCACTGGGACCTGCCCTAGCCCTCAGACTTTTAATTTGGTGTTCACCGCTCCGCCCTGGGGCGTCGGTCTTCCCGCTCCTGGGCGTGCTTTGGTGACTGCTTCTGGTCTGTCCCTCTTCGGCCCCGCTCTCGGTCGGTCTTTGTACCGCCCTCGAGCGTGTATTTGGCCGCTCTGGACCGGGCGTGAGTCCGCTATATCATCCTCCCGCTCAAGCATGACCACCCCGCCCTGGAGCGATGGTTTTCCCCGCTCCAGGTCGGTTAGTTTGGTTTTTCAGCTGGCTCTCTTAGAGTCTTCCCCCGCCCTCGGGTGTGGGTTCTTCCCCCGCTCTGGGTCGGTCCTTACTCATCTCTGAGGTGCCTTGGTAAGGTTCTGGTGGCTGTGGCCCGCTCTGGAGCGTATTGGTGTCCGCTCCAGGGCGGGTTTATCCCGCTCTACGGCGGGTTTACCCCACTCTACGGCGGCGTGTGTTACACGCTTTTTTGGCTGTCCTGTTGTCCCGCCCCAGACCGGAGGGTCTCTTGTTGGTCCGCTCCTCTCTGGGTTTGGGTTGGGGAGTGCATTGCTACTTGTCCATGCCTGTTTGTGCATCTGTTCTGGTGTTTAATGCTCTTCTCCCTTTTTTCCCAGGCTGTGCTACGCTACACTTTGGGTGCTCTCCTGTGCCTCCCTCGCTTCCGCCTAGGCCTACGGGTAATGTCGCCTTCTTTGTTCACCTGGTTGGGGGTTTACATTGGGGGGGGGGGGGGTCTACACTCTCCGTTATGCAGCGGAGGTTTCTTTCTCAAGGTCTAGTGACCACTTTTGGGTGTCTCCCTGCCCTTGTGATCGGTTTACCTTACGACTTTTTTATTTTGGTCTAACACGACCGCTCCAGGGCGTGTTTACACCGCCCTACGGCGGCGTGTGTTTCACGATTTTTTGGCTGTCCTGTTGTTCCGCCCCCGACTGGAGGGTACCTTGATGGTCCGCTCCTCTCTGGGTTTTGGGTTGAAGAGTGCATTGCTACTTATCCATGCCTGTTGATGCATCGCTTCTGGTGTTTCATACTCTTCTCCCCTGTTTCCAAAGCTGTGCTCCGCTCCACTTCGGATGCTCTCCTCTGCCTCCCTCGCCTCCGCCTAAGACCTACATGTACTGTCGCCTTATTTGTTCACCTGCTTGGGGTTTACATTGGGGGGGGAGCTCGTTTCGCTAAGTGCTGTCACTCTATCGGAGTTTTCCTAGGCTAGGCTACCTTAATGTATGAAAGGGGGGCATAGTCCTCTTCTTTCTCTTTCATTTAGCCTCCTCATAGGGTTCCCTTCCCTATTGGGGTCTCTTCCTCGCCCATACAGGCCTAGTGATGAGCCCTGGTTACCTCCGTTAGTGGATCGCTCTTCCGTCTGTTGGCGGGGGGCGTTCGTGGCCTCGCCTTCGTCGATGGAGGGCTGTTGCTCACTCTTCACACTGTTGCCAATTCGGTCCGGCATGTCATGCACGGCTCCTGCGAAATCTCAGAAATGTGAAACCATCTTCTTGGTATATTTTGGGCTGGCAACAGTGTCAGAGTTCCTTCTCAGGTTCGTCTGCCGTATACCCCTGGATCCCCGCACATGAGGTCTTCGGTGATCCTCGGATTGTTTGGCCGCTCTCTGCCGTCCGACATACTGGTCGGACTAACATTCCTGCAAAACCGCGGTTTTGCAGTGGGCTCTACGTTCCGACGTCGAGCTTCTTTTTTCCCTGCCCCTCTTTAGGCTAGGCCGACTTTTCGCTTAGCCTCACTTTTAGAGGGGGGCATTTTGGATGTCAGACACGGTTGCCTCCTCGGCTTGCTCTTGCTTGCCTGTCTACGGTTTTTCTACACCATCTTGGGGGCACCTGTTTTCGTCTGATTCCAGCTCCTGAGACTCGGTTTTACCCTACCTTGAACTCACCAATACCTTGAGTTCCTGAGACGCTGTCTTCACCTATTTTGGACTCACCGATGCCTTGAGGTTCCTAAGCCACGGTCTTACCCTACATTGTGCTCATCGGTGTCTGGAGTGGTTTTTTCCTTCCACCCTCACCGGTGCCGCGGGTCTCTAGGACGGGCTGCAATCGGCTCGCTCCGCCCTGGTGCGTGGATGACTCCCGCTCCAGGTCGTTCCTCTGACTCGACACCTTCTCTTACAGGTCAGCTCTCTACGAGCCTCTGGCATCTGGGTTAGGGCCTCCCGGGGCCCGTTCCGCCCTCGGGTGGGTTCTACCCTACACTAGGTCGGACCTATGCTTTGCCTCTCTTCTCTTTTCCCCCGGACGCTCCAACGTCAGCTGTGATGCTAGACGATTCGGTTGGGACGCTTGGATGTAGATGTCTGATGATTTTACTGGTCTTTCCCCTTTACTAAGGTCAACTGCCTACTGGCCCAGCAACCTCTGTGGTGGCGCGGCGCCAGCCCCCTCTCCGGCTCTTTCACCGTCTTTCGGCGTGCTGCCTGGATGCGGGCTGGGGATGGTTGGCCAGCCCGTTAGTGTTCCCCCACTGTCTACGTTTAAGATTACCAAACGTGTCCTCCCTTCTTTGTAAGGCGTGCCTGCGTCTTGGCAGAATGTGGTGGCTACTCACCCGGACTGTGCCGCCACTCATGCACGGGGGTGAACGGCCAGTTGCTGATAATTGGAATATGCAGATTCGTGCTCCGGGTATCTTCCGGGCACTGACTCCGGACGGCATAGTTCCAGAGGTGGATATCCGGCCTCACCCCAGTAGGTCGGATTTGCAGTTTTTACATACCGTCCTAGGGGGTCTCCCTCTGGGTCTACACGTTTCTGGTCGGACTACGCCCGCCGAGACATCTTAGCTGATGCTCCCGCTCTGTCAGCCATTGCCGATCTTCCTCTGGTGAAGAGTGCTCGCGATGCTGCACGCACCGTCATGCTCGAGCTCACCAATCTTGAGGACGGGCTTTGGGATCGGTGGCTGGCGGAGGGGGTTGGTTTTGGCGTCGGGTCTGCTGAGGGCTTTGTTTCTCTCCCGCCCCCTGACAACACTTTTGTGTCTGGGCTCGTCCTGTCCTCGTCCGGGGTCTCTCCCACATATTGGTCATGGCTGAATGCCCCTAACATTGTGTTCGACCAGTTGCCCACATCTTTCTTCGTGCTATCGGAGAAGAGTGCCCTCGATCAGGATCACCGGCTCCGGCAACGCGCCGCTCGCTGGCTCTCCACCCTCCTCCTGCTGTTCCAAATGGTGAGGTTTCACCTCCGGCTTCTTGAAGCCGAACCTGCTGGTGACCTCAAGACAGGTTGGGAGGCCTTGCGGCGCGTGCGCCTGCAGCTCGCCCTGCCCTCAGTGGGTGACATTCAGGGGGCCGTCCATGAGGCTGCTAAGTGTAGATCGTCACTGAGGGTAGCCTTCTGTACGAAGGCGCCCGCAGAGATCAGGACGAAGCTCCTCCTCTATGAGCTCGCACCTGAGGGTCTCTTCTCGGTTGGTGCTTGGCAAAAGACTTACCTCTTTGCGACTGCGGGACACTTCGAACATTGTGTTTCTGGGGCATCGCGGCCTCCCACAGCCGCTTCCTCCCAGGGTGTTCTGGAGGGGGCGGTCTAGGCCCCCTCTCAGACGTCCTCCCCGACATCGGCACGTCTCTCCAGACGTGGCCACGGTTGTCATGTCAATACTCGAGCATGGGATTGTTCGAGTAATCTCGCCATTCAGGCGGGTATTCCTCTCACATGTGTTTCTGGTCCCGCGGAAGGACTGCGATGCGATGAGACCGGTGATCGACCTGTCGTGCATCAATTTGCATATCGTACACACCCGCTTTCGGATGCTCCCCTTCAGTCAGGTGCGGTTGGCGCTCCGTTCCGGCTGCTGGGTGATATCCCTGGTTCTCATGGACACATATTGGCATGTGCCGTGTGGTAAACTATCAATGGAAGTTAAATATTACTAAGCTATAATGAATCAAATAAAATCAATCTAAATGAATACTCTATATCTAAATTGAATTCAATCTGAAACAAGCTAATTTATATCCAAAGGTCTCACATAATAAATGTATATAATTATAGGGTAAGGTTATAAGGGTTAATATTAGCCAGGAATTAACTCACCAATAGTTCCACGTGGCAATGAGGCAAGGGAGAACGTTTTACCCAATATGGTGGTGGACAATGGGGAACGAGACTTCGGTCCCGAGACACGAGTCAAGTTAAAGAAAGAATAAATGATTACATGGGAATGGACATGAATATTATGCTTATCTATCAGTCAGTCATGATGTCGATGAGAGCGTCGTGATGGTGTAGCTGTGTGTATTGCTGTATGTGTATTGTGATTAGAGGCACAAAAGCACGATCAACTGAGGGCGGAAAATTAGATGTTAACTGGTTGGTGTTCGTGAAGGCTCTGACGTACCTCAAAAGCACACCTTGCTGCCTTGGCAAACCGCCAGGAGCCCAAATTATCGTACCGCATTTAGGTTGCTCTATACGATAAATTATATTAATATATACGATAAATTCATATATACTACATAAGACCATGGCAATATTGCTTAATAGCATATTAGGCCTTTTATAACTTAACTTATTTACAATCTTATAATATACGATCTACTCGTCCTACATCGTGCTGTAGGAGAGATCGTGACGTCACAGAGACATCCAAGATCACAAAAGAGTCATAGTCTATCGTATTTATACGATACACTCCCCCCACAAAAAAGACCTGAACCCCACCTTAAACCTAAAGTTGCCCAGAGGCTATCTTCTGACGCCACAAGTCGACAGCGCCAGCAGCAGCGCGTCTGGGACGCGTCCCGGTCCGAGAATGATCACCATCAGTATGAGGTGAGTCGTTCCTTCGAGAATCCTCGGACCCAGCAATAACAGGTGGAGCCTCAGATTGCAATGCGGAATCTAGCTCCAAAGCGTACAAACGTGCGATAGGACGAACAGTAGTTCCAGTGGCTGTCTTTAAAAGCGCCACCCGCTCTACAGAGTCTGCCCCCTTGTATACCTCCAATACGCGGCCTAATTTCCAGTATAAACGAGGACTATCTTCTTTAATTAAAACAACGTCACCAACTGTAGGGGCCGTTGGTCTACCAGAGGGAGTAACACTCCTTTCCCTCAATGCTAGCAGATATTCACTAATCCACCGTTTCCTAAAATCCTCGATTATCCTGGATATATACTGGTATCTCTTAGACACCGCTACCGCAGAGTACAACGAGGGATCCTCTAACTCTACTATGGACTGAAAATCAGATGGAAACGCAGTCAATGGTTTTCCATATAGCAAGTGAGCTGGCGTTAATGGTAGTGGTTCTTGCAGGTCGGTGTACACATATGTAAGCGGGCGATCATTCACGACTGCCTCTATCTCTGTGAGGACTGTCGTCAACTCACTCTTTTAATAGAGCACGTCCTACAACCGCTCTTAGTCCTGACTTTACTATGCCGACACACCGTTCCCACATTCCACCAAACCAAGGTGCCTTAACTGGAATGAACCTCCATTCGCACTTTTTCTCTCCCAAAAAAGTGATGATAGTAGGATCACTACTCATATCCTTTAGATATTTTGATGCTTGGACATAAGTGGGAGCATTGTCGCTAAGAATGAGTTGAGGGAATGAACGACGGGCACAAAACCGTCTGAACGCCAGCATAAATTCTTCGCTAGACATATTATCACATAGTTCTAGGTGTACCGCTCGAGACGTCGCACAGGTAAACAATAATATATAAACCTTCTCATGCTCCCTCGTCTTCAATGCCCCTGTGTAATCTAATCCTACCGCTTGGAAAGGTTCTACGTGCTTTACACGGCATTCAGGTAGAGGTGGAGCTGGGCCAGTTGCATATGGTTTACCCTTTAGTCTCTGGCATATTACACACTTTCTCACTACGCGTCGAGCTACTTGTCGAACTCTGGGTATCCACCATGTGAGACGTAAATTTGATATAATATGACATACCCCGTAGTGTTTTACTTCCCTATGTGCACGTATGATCAATAGATCAGTAACGTGATGTCTTGTTGGCATAAGTATAGGTCGGTTTGTGCCGTCTGGTACACCCGACCACTTCAGGCGACCCTCACACCTGATGAGGCCATTGTCTAGGTGCAACCTTAGTTGACGCACTATATTAGGCATTAATGTCTTATTCGAGCCTTTCAAGGATTCTAATTCATTGGAAAAGGTTTCTACTTGAACCCATTTGATCAAAGTTACTTCAGCTGCTTTAAATTCACGAGCATCAATGTTGTGACCCCTGTTGCAGAGTTGGCCCGTTACTTTAAGCTTAAGATTGGATACATATCGCAACACCCAAGCTACAACTCTGACTAGTTTATTATAGTCACCGAATCTTGCCCACTTTATGATAGGACCCGGTGGCTCATTTGGTTGGGCTGTAACTGCCACTGTTTCCAGTGGCAGAAGTCCCTCACCAACAGCATGCCATATCGTCCATTCACTTTCATGGAGCAGCCACGAGGTATAGGTTTCGTACATAGGATGGCATATTCATTCAACAACAATGTCCCTTGGTCATTCAGGTCCTCGGGCAAACTGTCATCCCATCCTATTTTACGTCTCCAAACTTCCTGCATTAGAATCCTAGCTCTTATGGTAACAGGTAATGCTAGACCCAAAGGATCAAAAAATTGCGCAACTTTGCTCAACAGACTTCTTTTTGTGTGCGCTCCTGTCTGCTGAGCAAAAGACCTTGTTTGAAAAGTTAGTATGTCATGTTTAGGTTGCCAGATCATCCCCAAATTTCTGGACTTTTCCTGGTTAAGAGATGCCGTACCATCCACCTGTATTAAACTCTGAAGATCTTCACTATTAGTAACCCACTCGCGGAGAAATAGATGTGCATCCGCAAACAATCTGCGTGCTTGCCAGTATGCATACAACAAATCATCTTGACTATCGCTAGTACCCTGCAAATTGTCAATGTATAATCCGCGAGATAGTTTACTTGTGTCCTCATGAGTGTCAGCTAGATGTTTTCTGATTGTGGCATTTAACAAAAACTGCAAGCAAGTGGCCCCAAAGAGTACAACCCGAAAACGGTATATTATGATGGGACTTTCAGAGTCGCTAATGTCGCTGAACCAAAGAAAGCGGGTAACATCTCTATCTTCCTCCTTTAGCTTGACCATCAAGAATGCTTTCTCGATGTCACTGGTATAGGCATACTTCCCCAGCCTAAACCGCAATAGATGTTGGGACAGATCCGACACCATGGACGGACCTGTCAACAGGCAGTCATTCAGACTGGGTTGTTGACCTTGGTGGGCAGAACAGTCATACACCACCCGTATTGGTGTGGTGACGCTGTCTTTCTTTACCCCATGATGGGCCAGATAGTGAACCCTACCCTTCTTACACGGTTCCTCGACATCGACTCTCTCAATAAAACCCCTATCCTCATAACTCCGAAATACATCGTCATACGCCTGGCGCGTGCTCGGTTCGTTAGACAATTTCCGCTGCAATGCGCGCAAGCGACCTAATGCCAAACCATAGTTGGTAGGCAGGCTTATCTCACTGTTCTTCCAGGGTAAACTAACTTTATATTGCTTGTCTGAGGCACAGTAGCACACAGACTCGTCAAACCTTTGTAGCGCAACTTCCGAGTCATAATCAGTCTCCATAGGATTAATGCCTATGTGATCCAATCTCCACAGTCGTTCCAGGTCGAACTCGGCAGCCATCTTAGGGTCACTAGGTTGGGAATCCTCCCTTCCCAACTCCTCTGCCGCGGTTACATTGACTCTATATATCGAGACCGTGTCGACCAGGACCTTTGACTGTGTAGTATGCACCTTTCCGCTCATGCAGTATCCAAATTTAGTGGGGATTAAAATTACACCACACATCTTTTTAAATCCAGGGTATACTACTTCATAATAATGATCCACACCAAGTAGAACATGCACCTCACTCTGATTTCCCATGGGATCTGACAAGTTAACCCCTTTGCTACGTAATGCGTGTTCCACCTTCTTCACACCCACAGATACATATTCTGGTAGGGTGTCTACTACGATACAAGTCATAAAGTACCGGTTTTTACGATAGAAATATGAAATCTCCGCTATCTCGTAGTCTTGTTTATCAGTAACCCCTGTGAAGCCCTGTAATCGAAGAGTCTCAGCCCCTACGATTCGGTGCTTCAGTCCCACTAGTACGGACCTCTTTATAAAGGAACGTTGAGACCCTTGATCTAGAAGTACCCGACAAACTTTGTTACTGTCATTACCTTCCATGGGAATCTGTATTGTGGGCAATATAGTGGTGTCTTGCGTGCTACCTAGTGCCACAGTTGTAGTACCCTCATTTTTGACGTCTTTGACTTTATCTGCAGTAGGACACAACTTATCAAAGTGATGTCCTTTGCAGTGCCGACAGGGCCTTAAGTATGTAGCAGTACATTGTCCCTGCTTACCATGTTCCCCACTTAGACAACCTACACATAGCTTCAATCTTCTCGCCTGTGCTAGTTTTGTCTCATTTGTCGGGTATTTTACACAGAAACTCCATTTATGTTTGTTGTTACATAGCTTACATAGAATCTGAGCAGGTTTCTTATACACACCCTCTTTCTTTACTTTAGTCCCCACTGTCATGCTTACTGTTCCCCTCTTCTCCACATTCTCACTCCCTCCCGACACATACATTCTCCCTTTGTTCAACTGTAGATTATTGATCTCCTTACTGAACTGAGTTTTGAATTCCCCCAGCTCAAATGATCTTACCTTATCAAGTATTGCCATAGGAAGCTTCTGACGCAAGATAATGACTATCATTTCCTGCGTGGTAAGCCCTAGGGTATCTAGCGATCGAGTATGGCACTCCATATTTGCCCTGAAGTTTGTCAACTCATCAACCTTATACTGTGGTTCTGCGAGCCCCAACAAGGCAATGACATGGGCCATCTTCAACTGCTCTCTATCCCCATATGTGGACTCTAATAAGTGTACCGCTTCAAGATAACTACCACCTACTACTGCAAAACCCTCTATTAAATGTAAGGCCTCTCCTTCCATTTGTCCCTTCAGATAGTGAAACTTGCGGACATTATCCAAAGAGGATTCATGAACCGTAGATCGAAATACGTCCCAAAAAGCTAACCACTCGGTTAACTTGCCCCCAAATGTAGGAAGATTGAGCTTTGGGAGGTGTACAGTATGTTTTGGGTCAGCCCTTCTATGGGCCTCATTATCGCCTCCCTTCTTACTTGCGACAGCACGCTGTAATAGGCGCTTCGCTCTAAAGACAGGTTCGTCATAGAGGGCGCGATTATCACACTCTGTAACTATCTCTTCCTCCTCTATCATGTCAGCCACAATCACCTCACTCAGAGCCGTAATACGACCGTGGGTAGCCTGGACGTTATCTAATCTAGCCTCCAATTCCTCTAGATCAGCAGTAGTGATGAAAGTGTTTAAGTCCACAATTAGCCTATTTAACACTCCCCGAAGTCCCGCCCTTTGATCTTTAGGGGCTTTGCTTAGCACCCCACTAGACGGTGTCTCTTTATGGTCTTTATCCATTTTGCATGTGAGCCTATAGGCTATGTATCTAAATATCACGTTACAAAAACAACGGCCAAATAATAGGCTACTTAAGAGACGCCAACCGGCGGACTTCTATGTTATGGAGAAAAAATAGTACACTATATAGCAATACCTACTAATGGATCATATTGAACAAGAAAAAATGTTAGGTCAGGTCATATGTCACAGGAAGTCTGAAACTGAAAAGAACATTACTGGGGAAAGACGATGGGTGGGAAGCAGGACTTGGGCAGGTGCAATGATGTGACCCTGCATTCCGGCTCTAACCATCGCTTGGCTAGCCTTGCCAGTTTATCATAGAGTTGTTCCTGCATCCTGTTATATGTCCCCTTGTTCATTGCCTTAAAATCCCTTACTGGTAGCTAATTCCCGGGTCTGGGCACCAATGTGGTAAACTATCAATGGAAGTTAAATATTACTAAGCTATAATGAATCAAATAAAATCAATCTAAATGAATACTCTATATCTAAATTGAATTCAATCTGAAACAAGCTAATTTATATCCAAAGGTCTCACATAATAAATGTATATATAGGGTAAGGTTATAAGGGTTAATATTAGCCAGGAATTAACTCACCAATAGTTCCACGTGGCAATGAGGCAAGGGAGAACGTTTTACCCAATATGGTGGTGGACAATGGGGAACGAGACTTCGGTCCCGAGACACGAGTCAAGTTAAAGAAAGAATAAATGATTACATGGGAATGGACATGAATATTATGCTTATCTATCAGTCAGTCATGATGTCGATGAGAGCGTCGTGATGGTGTAGCTGTGTGTATTGCTGTATGTGTATTGTGATTAGAGGCACAAAAGCACGATCAACTGAGGGCGGAAAATTAGATGTTAACTGGTTGGTGTTCGTGAAGGCTCTGACGTACCTCAAAAGCACACCTTGCTGCCTTGGCAAACCGCCAGGAGCCCAAATTATCGTACCGCATTTAGGTTGCTCTATACGATAAATTATATTAATATATACGATAAATTCATATATACTACATAAGACCATGGCAATATTGCTTAATAGCATATTAGGCCTTTTATAACTTAACTTATTTACAATCTTATAATATACGATCTACTCGTCCTACATCGTGCTGTAGGAGAGATCGTGACGTCACAGAGACATCCAAGATCACAAAAGAGTCATAGTCTATCGTATTTATACGATATGCCGCTTGCACCTCGGTTCCAGTGCTATCTGGCGCTCCAGCTGCACGCAAGGGTATTCACGTTCGACAGGCTGCCCTTCGTTCTCAATATCGCACCACGAGTCTTTACGTAACTCGTCCAGCAGGCTCTGACTCCCCTGCTCCGTCAGAGGATTCAGCTCCTGTTTTACTTGGACGATTAGCTCATCTCCGCAGACTCTCCCACTCAATGTGCACAACACACTCTCCTTGTCATCCACCACGTCACAAGTTTAGGTTTCCAGATAAACGTTCCCACGTCGTGCCTCACCCCGTCCCAAGACGTGACGTGGGGGGGCCTGGACTGGGTCATGGCGAGCGCGACCGTCGGACAGAGTCGGGTGACCGCCTCGCGGCTTCGAAGGAAACTTTTCGCTGCGTTGCACTCGGTCTCCATTACCGGGTCACTCTGGGGCTCGTTGATCGGGTCGCTCCATTGGGCGTGTCTGACCATTCCCCTAGGGAGGTTCGGGGTCAACACGCCTGATTCAACTGGGCGACTAAGCATTCCCACTGTTGCCTCCACGTCGGCTTTGTCCGATTCCTCGCTCGTTCCATTTGTTTTGACACACTGGGTTGTTCGGAGCAGGCTCGCGAGAGCTGTGCCTTGGACTTCGCCCCCGCCGACCATCTGGATAGGCAACGATGCGTCGAGCGAAGGGGGATGGGGCTCCCAGTCCACCATGGGTCGCCAACACCTAGGCAAGTGGTCAGGTCTAACTCCCTTACACTTACAGGTCGTGATGCTGTTGGTCCCATTGTTGTTGTTGTTGTTCCCCAAGCTGCCTGGCCGAACAGCCCCAAGGCCCCGAGCAAGGCCAAGGTCATAGCCGTGCGCCCCCACAGAACCCTCACTGTCGACCACAATAAAGCCTGGGTGACCGAAGCCACTCCATGGCGGGGAGCTGAGGAGGGTGCGGAAACGCCCAGGAAACCAAAGCCCCACCCAGGGCCCTGTGCCCCTCAGCAATTATGAAGAGAAAGTTGAGGGGCAAAGGAAAAAAATGTGACGCTTTGGCTTCCAATCTAGGTAGACTGGGAGGTCAATCCACGGAAGAGACGGCGTCACTTGAGATCTAGAAAATATAAAAGTAAAAGGAACAGTCAGAGTAAGCTATGGGTATGGCAGAGATCGCTCAGTTCTCACTCTGATAGACCAACCCATCACCATTAGATGCTAGGTAAGTCTAGGTTTTATTTGGCTTTATAGGTTACTGGGAGAACTAAGGGGTTATGGATATATTTGAACTTTTGTGCAGTTTTGAGGACGTTTTTAGTTGACCTCTGAGCGTGAGAGTTCAGGGGGGAAGGGGGTACTGGAAGTGGGGTTTCTCTGCGTCGTTGAATATTATTTTTGCCCACAAGAGCCTGTCACTGGTAATATTGAATGCAGGGTTATAGGAGGATGTTAGATTTTCTTTTTAGAGTTAACCTCGTAGCTGCGCAGGTGGGGTAGTGGCCACCCCTCCCTGTGCGGAGGTATTTAGACCGATTCTTTCACTCAAATCGTCATCGTACCATAAATATCATTAGTACTTATCCATATGCGCCTATTTTACGTTGATTATGAAGATATTAACCTATTACAACAATAAAACAAGTGGACACAGTGTTTGGCTGGTCACAATCGGGAAATGAATGCGAGTTACATAATTAAAGGGTGAGCCAGCTTCACCAACATCCACCCCTCACGACGTCTGGAGAGACACTGTCGTGTAGTTCTCTCTCTTTCATTCACTGTGTAGCACATACAAGCACAGCCTGCTTATGAATCGCTATTGATAGCACAAAAATATACCGACGAAATAAGGGAATAACAGAGAGAATAGGTGATAATTGAAGGGGGGGGGGGGGGGGGGCGGAGGAGGGGATGTGGAGGAGTGATAGTTGGCATGGCCAAGGGGCAAAAAAAAAAAAAAAAAAATTCAATTGATACTGGGCTGGTTTAAATGGTCCCATTGTTATTCCTGCGGGGTCAAGGGCTAGCCCTTCCCGGCAGGTCGTTGGCCTTCAGGATGGCCTACATGCCTGCAGTTCTTTGCATGCTGAAACAGGGCTCCTCCAGATCCGCGATGTTTCGGGGTCTGGCGGAGGAACTGGTTTTTTCAGGCAGATCGTTCCGACATCACGCTGCCTGCGACCTACCTAACCGGGTCTCCCGACCTGTGGGCGGATGCTCTGTCTAGGGGACGGAGCACCCAGGTAACATGGTCCTTCCATCAAACCGTATTCGACGACCTGGCAGCCTCCTGGGATGTTCCACAGGTCGACTTGTTAGTTTCTCACGTGACGACCAAGTTGCCTGTGTTCCTGACCCGCTGGCTTCACACTCCAGCGGGGGGCCCGGATGCTTTCAGCGAGGACTGGACCAGGTGGCAGTCTCTATACGTGTTTCTGCCTACCGCCGCACTTTTGTTGTGCAAGGTCCTCCACAGGCTGAGAGAGTACCAGGGCATTGTTTGGTTGTTCGCGCCCCTATGGCCGGCCCAAGCCTGGTACTCTCCGCTGGTACGATGTTGCCCGGATCCCGTGCCCATGTCGGTCTCGAGCTTCCACTTGGGGTCGAATGGAGACCTAGGGCCCTCGTTGGCATTCGCAGCGTTGGATGTTTGTGCGGCAGGGTGGCTCCCCTGGTTTGCCCGATCCTTACCTACCAAATTCACTCTACTTTGGATGCCATCTACATGGATGATATATGTATCTCCCTGGTGCTGCTTTCCTTGTTGGTTACACTACTCTTCACAGGCTACTCCGTCAGTGGCGCCTGTGTTTCGCTCCCTCCATTGTTTCTTTGAGGAGCGTCACTCCATATACAACACAATTAGGACCCACCTATCTGCCATTCGCGTGCCTTTTGAGACCCTCACAGGGTTGGTAGTTCCTCAGAATGAACTGGAGTTTTTCATGCAAGCCTACTTTCGGCTCGGACCAACCCCACGTCAGATTCCCCATCAGTGGTCTCTGGTGGCGGCTCTCACATGGCTCTCGTCTGCGGCATCCACTCTTCACCCCACACCTGACAGATTCCTTGGCGAGCCACTGTTTCTTCTAGCTTTAGCTACGGGTGAGAGGGTTTCGGAGTGGGCTGCCATGTCTCAGGGCCCAGAACCGCTTGCGGTTTGCTTCCATCCTCGGGTCGGTAACTTTGGCTAAGTCTGTTCATTTTCTTGCTCAGAACGAACGAGAGGCACACGTGTTTAAGCCTTTCCCGGTCCCCGCTCTTAAGCGCGGCCGTCGTCATCACACATTGTGCCCTGTTCTTTCGCTTCATTCAATTGTTCATTCCACTGTGCCGACGTTCGGGGTTGGCGCTCTGGGTGGCGCCTAAGCCCGGTGGGAGGTTGACCAAACGTGCTGTGGGACTACGCCTGTGTCGCGTCCTTATGGATGGCAATCCTCTGGTTCGGGGTTCGGCGCGACATTCGGTCTTCTGCGGCCACGCTCCGCTTCCATCCCACTCACTTCCTCAGGGTTCTTGCTGACACAGGGCTGTGGTCTTCCCCCGTCACGTTTGTCTCCTCCTATTTGTCCATGTCCACAGACGGGCCGGGGCGTCCTTGTGTTGCGTTGGGCCAAAGGGTTACTTAGGGGTATTCCTCTATTCTTGTCCTTCCCCCTACTGTTTTTTCTCCTATCCTGTCCGCTCCTATATTGGGGGGAGGGGGGAGAGGGGTGGAGCAATGGGTTACACATATCTGTATATAATGTCACCTAGGGTTAAGGACCTTACCTAGGCTTAAGGATCTTGTTTTTCATTTCTGTCATTATTACATTATATGTTTGAAAGGTAGATGTTACTGTATGTTTCATTGCTTTCTTCCCGTCATCACATTATGTTCGTTATGCATCACCCGCTTGTGTCATGCTCAAGCATTGTTATTGGGGTGTTTTTCCTACTGTTTTCTAGCAGCCCACAGAATTAAGTGTTCAGTCCCTTATCTACTGGGTGTCACTTATCACCTCCGGCACTTTTTACATTGTGCGCGGTGCTGTTAGCGATGTTTACACTTGGTCTTATCCGGTGTAGTACTTCCTCCTTTACTCCATATAAAAGGGGGGGGGGGGATCCTGTCTTCCATATCCACCATTATGATATGTAACATTCATACGATTAGGTTAAGATCTAAAAGAACATGACATGACTGTACGTGGCCTCTCTTAATATGCACCTGTCCGTACACTCTTTATATAAACTCTCTTGTTTAAGTCTGTCTTTTCTTTATCATGATCCTTAACTAATTGCTGTTGTTTGAGTTTTCTCGGCTTGGATGTCCGCCTCCAATTTTGGTACTCTAAGCTCTACGTTGGAACGTAGAGGCTACTACTAAATTGGGAGGTTTAACGACCCTCCCAATACCAAATAAGGTAAACCTCCTATTTGGTTGTAGCCTCGGAGTATCCAACGTCATAGTGTCCCTCCCACAGACCGTACCCCTGCCCATCCAATCTTGCCTCTTTTGTAGCTTGATATCGAGATGCCCTTTAATCCGGACCGGGTTAGAAGGTACGCCCCTGACAGCGGCGTGAAGAGCCAGATGGAATGGCCTAGTCGACAACTTTTTATTTTCTTTCTCGTTTCTCTTTTCAATTTTCTATTTAACCCTTAAAGAGCGGCATGCAACATAAGTCGAGTTAAAGAAACTGGCAAAAAACGGGTGAAAAATGGGTGAAAATCGAGTGAAAATGGGTGGAACAGTAATGAACCATACGTCCGACATCTGTGGCCTCCCGGCCCACACTAACTCCAGTTCCCCCACCGCACGGGAGGATGACAGTGTGACCAATAGTTCGCTAAAAGTGAACAATGTAGCAAAATCCGCTAAACTTCCATCTTTGAGGTAACACTGTCAGTGCTCCACGAGTGCTACGTAGCTGTATGTGGTGTCATTGTGTAGCGATTTCCACCTAGTTTTCGGCACAATACAGTTCCTTTCATGCTGATGGTTGATATAGCAGTCAGAATGGCCAGAAAAGGCCCAAAACGGCCACAGACCACCCGCTAGACTAGGGTTAAAAGACCTCAAAAGTATGTACAACGTACCTAGTAAAGAGAGTAAGGTGCTACTCTAGATGTTATCGATTTAATTCGCGCTATGTGTATACGATAATTGCCGCTCTAGAGCGAAGCAGATTACATCGTCATAGTATAAGCTCTACGTTGGATACTCCGAGGCTACAACCAAATAGGAGGTTTACCTTATTTGGTATTGGGAGGGTCGTTAAACCTCCCAATTTGGTAGCAGTCTCGTAGTATCCAACGACAGAGTATCTCGCCCTCATGCCGATCCCCTGCCCATCCAATCTAAACTGATTACTTGATACCTAGATACTGTTACAGGTACTGGAGCAGGCTCATAGAAAATGGAGCATGGCTAAGAGGGAGCAGCTAGATTAAATGGGTAACTATAACTTCTTTCTCTCCTTCACTTTCTCTTCCTTCTTTAGTCGTCTCGGAGTGTGTACAACGTGCCTAGTAGTGAATTGAGGTGCAACTCTAGAGATTATTAGTACTTCGCGTGAGTACCGATAAATCGGCCCGCTGTGGTAGCGGCTGAGATCTTAAGCCCTACGTTGGATACTCCGAGACTGCTACCAAATAAGAGGTTTTCCTTATTTGGTTATAAGGGAGGTCGTCAAACCTCCCATTATAAACCCCAATGTACTTGAATAAACTAATGAATGCATATGTTCCTCCCGGGATTCAAACTCGGGATACCACACCCAGAACATAAGCACCTAAACCATTACACCACCAACACAGTTAGTCACAGGTAGTCACAGTGGTTTAGTCACAGGTAGTCAGACTACCAAGTCTTAGACAGCTATCGGGGATAATTGTGTCATGTAACATAACAACTCGTGATGGTGTTCTCGAGTTTGATGGGTTTAAGAATAAACTATAATATTATGGTTGTTCAGTAATAACCGTGATCAATCAAGTCAATTAGAGGGAAACTCCGGTTGGGGTTTCTCCAGTAGATAATCACTATGATATACAAGCTATTGACTCCGGGTCTGTTGCTTAGGGTTGCTAGTACGAACTCACTTAAGTCAGTGCACATTATCATTTATAACCTCCTTGTTACTAAATAGCATTGATTTTTGGAAATGTCATTCCAGAAGTGGGTTGGTGAGGCGCGGTACCGCGTCTCCCCAGTGTACCGTACTTCTCGTACAACCGCAACCCTGAGGAAGGAGCTGGTGCCCGGAGCTCTGCTCACTCCCGCCCCGTTCCCCTTCTCTCTTCGGCCTTCTGGGGTAAGTTTGATTGATATCTCTAACTCCGGTTTAGCATCTTAAAGTTAAGTCCGGGTAAGTTATGTCTTGTCTTACCAAATCTTTGGGTACCTGATACAGTACTTCCGGGTAAGTACTGTACCGAGTTAATGAAGTTAGTCAGTCAAACCTGATGAGTTCTCAAAATCACACCTCCAGGTTGATTGGTAAGTGAAAATAATTAACAGTTAACCCAGCAGCTGAGGGAAGACTCTTTAAGATCCAAGGCCTAAAAAAAAAAACTTTAAAACACCCCAGTAGCAATCAAAACAATGCAGTTTGTGCTTAGGTGAGATAATTCTCCTCCATTACTTGCTGCCACTCCTACACATGTGGTCCCCCTCCCCCCCCCACCTTCTCAATTATCAGGTATTTTCTCTATTATTCCCGATATTTATAGAGTATTTTCGTGGGAGGACGGGTGGGAGAGAGGGAGAAGGGAGGAGGAGTGTATCTCTGACCCTCCAAGCCAGTCTGAGTCCACCCCTTGTCTCTCAGTAACAACTGAGACATGAGAGAGGGAGGGTGTCAGTCTCTCACCGCTCAATGTCAGATTACGACCGTGGGGCTAAAATATACGATTTTCACCAGCCAATTGCTGTTACCACTTGTTTTATTGCTTTCCAATGTTCATATTACAGTAACACCTCGATTTGCCGGCACTCAGGGGGATTTTAAACCTCCGGAAAATTGAAAAGTCCGGTTGGTTGAATGTTACTCTTAAAAATGACCAAAAACCCCCCAAAATACCTCCTAATGACTATTAATATTGATTATCAGCCTAAATATGATTAAACAAACACGCATTACTATACCATTTGCATAGTAATGTTCTCTACTCACCAATTTATAAGTAGAAGTTGAAGATCGAGACGTACGTATGTATCCCCCCTGGCCTCAGCTGTTGTTGTTATTGCATTTTAAATCGTTTTTTTCCAAATATTATATTTATTTATTATTTATCATGATGAAAATATGCCGTTAGGTCGAGAAATTCCGGATATTAATAAATTACCAAAATCTCCGGTTGATTGACGGTCCCGGATGTCCGAATGCCGGAAAATCGAGGTGTTACTGTAAAAGTAAAATACAGTAAACCCCTGCACAACGAACACCCTTGCAACGAATTTTCACTTTAACGAAGGTTGCATAGTACTACCCCTTGCCCGCACAACAAACACTTTGGTTCGACTTAACAAATTTTTTACCGAGATTTACCGATGCGTACCGAGACGCCACCGAACGCAACAGGTAACTGAGCTCATAGTGACTAGCATTTGTCAACAACAGCGTCACCCAGCCACTAGCGTCGGACACTCAGAACACTCATTCCCACCTTATCTTTGAAACGACGCTACCTAGTCCTACCTACCTACCTACCTACACGTGCATTGTTTTACATCAGTCACCATGCCTAAACGACCTGCAACTAGCCCTGGAAAACAAGTAGCCAAGGCCTCCAGGAAGAGCCTTACCCTCGAAATGAAATTGGATGTGATAAGAAGACATGAGCGTGGTGAAAAGACTAATAGTATTGCTCGCCAACATGGCTTGGCCCCCTCGACTGTGTCTACGATCTTCAAATCGTCGGATGCTATCAAGAAGGCTGCAGAAACTGTGTCGACTGTGCAAACTTCAAGGACCACTCAAACCCGTGACTCAGCAATGGATAAGATGGAGACGCTTCTGGAAATGTGGATAAGTGATCAGGTACGTCGTCGTATGCCCATCTCCACAGCCCTAGTCACTGCCAAAGCCCTATCTCTTTGGTCTGATATCCAGGCTAAATTGAGTGAGGATGAGCGATGCAAGACTCCATCTGGTGCCAGCAAGGGGTGGTTTGATAGGTTTAGGAAGAGGGCTGGCTTACATAATATCAAAACAACAGGGGAAGCTGCTAGTGCCGATCGCCCAGCCGCGGATGCTTTTAAGCCTATCCTGAAAGACCGCATCAAAGAGGGCAAGTACTCCAGCAAACAAGTGATAAATTTTGATGAAACGGGAAAAAAATGTCATCAAAAACCTTCATAGCACGTGAGGAGAAAAGAGCCCCTGGATTTAAGGCTGCCAAGGATAGGTTGACACTTAGTCTAGGGGGCAATGCAAATGGGGACCTAAAACTGAAACCTCTGCTAATTTATCAATCAGAGAACCCTAGGGCAATGAAGGGTCTTCCAAAGGCACAGCTACCCATAGTGTGGAGGTCTAACAAAAAAGCGTGGCTTACTTCCGTCCTCTGCCAAGACTATGTGTGTGGCTATATCTTTCCTGCATTGAAAGCTTATGCAGAAGAAAATAATATTGCAAACCGCTTCCTACTCATCCTCGACAACGCCCCAAGCCACCCTCCTATCATGTCTGATTGGTGTGACAATATTGAAGTACTCTTTTTGCCACCAAACACCACATCGTTAATACAGCCTATGGACCAGACCGTTATTGCAACCTTCAAAGCTTACTATCAACGTCGCACGATGGCACAGATTGTCCAGGCCCTTGACAACAACCCCGAGCTGACCATCAAGGAGTATTGGCGCGGTTACCATATCAAAAAGGGCGTTGACAACATTGAAGAGTCCTGGAATGAGATCCAAGCCAAAACAATAAACGGGGCTTGGAGTAAACTGTGGCCTGAGTGTGTGAATGATTTCAAAGGATTTGGACCTGCCCCCACTGTCAAGGATCTCCGCAAAGATATTGTGAGCCTATCCCACCGTGCTGGCTTCACCGACGTAGATGAAGACGACGTTCAACAGTTGCTAGACAGCCACAGTGAACCCCTGAGTAATGAAGAGCTTGAAGAAATGTTGCAGCAGCGTCGTCAAGATCCAGCCGAGGATAATGATTCAGTCCGAGAACGTGAGCTGACCATAAAAAACTTGCAAGAATTTCTGTCAGGTTTCGCCAGAGACCGACATCATGAGAGACACCGACCCGAACCCAGCTAGAAGTGGCACTGCAGCGCATCACATAGAGAAGGCACTTGCAATCTACCACAAAATTCTCAACCAGAAGCGGGACAAAGCTAAGCAGAGCACTGTGACATCCTACTTCAGGCCAAGCACCCCTTCTACTCCATCATTAAGTCTTTCACCGTCACCAGAGCCGTCACATGATCGCATCCCTGCTACGTCTGGCATCTTCACACCCGTGGCATCCACCTCTGGCACCAGCCGCGCCACCACCACTGCCGTGGCCTCCCAGGACTCCCCAGACAACCCCGACTCGCCCCTACCTGACAACCCCGACTCCCCTCTACCAGAACTCCAAAGTTTCTCCGATTCAGAAATGTAAAACTATTCATGTAAGAAATGTAAGAAATAAAAGTTTAGGAGCATAATTATTTTTTATTAGTCTTGTAGTATCGTAGAATTGGGTTAAATCACCAAAGTACAATACAGTACCGTACTGTATTGAAAAATAAAACATGATTTGCGTATGGTGTTTTACTGTATTATCACCCTGCATGTTAAATTGTAGATGTAAGGTGTATTATAAGGTTAAGAAGTCATAGTAAACACAAACATTGATTCAAACTGAGTAAATATAAATGAAAGGGGGCGAAAATGAGAGTCTGTGCACCTAACTTAATTAATCCCATATAACTAATAGTTCACGCAACTAAAATTTGCACTACGAACGTTTTTTACGGTACATAACCCATTCGTTGTGCAAGGGTTTACTGTAGGTGCATATGGATAAGTATTAATTATATTAAATCAGTTCGTGTGTCTGTCTGTCTGTGTGTTCTTAAGAGGCGGCCGCAGTTTTGGACCTGGGGAGCTGAAACTTTGCATGTGGGTGTCAATGGTGGGAGGCGGACGCAAGTTTTTGAGGCTCCGGCATATGTTCATGGGAATGGATAAGTAATCACGGAATATCGAGTGCATACGGGGCTAGCAAGGAGAGGAAGGATTCGTGAAGTGTTTGGAGGATATATTGGTGTGGTGGAGGGGTGATATATAGTGTAATAAGAGTGGAGTGACGAGACAGCGGTAGTGTTGTGAGTTGTTGAGATTGTAAACAAACATGGCGGAGGGAATTTCGGGATTGACGGAGGCGGAAGAAAGGCTACAACGTTTTCGTGGGTTTAAGAGCACAGATAATAAGTTAGAAGAGGTTATTAATGTTGTGAAGGATTTGGAAAAGTGGAAGAGTGATACGGAGAAATGGAATTGGTGAGAAAGTTAAGGTACTGTGTGTACTGTGTGGTGTGTCAGGTGGGAAAGGGAATAGGCCTAGCGAAGGAAGTGAATGCAGGCCTATTTCGGAAGTTAATGATGCCTAGAGATGGTATTGAAAAGGGTAGATGAACTGGGAGCAGAGAATATGGCATTGAAGGAGCAGCTGAAGGAATACAAAGGACGATTCAAGGAAGTAAAGGAGTCAACTGCATGGACGTGGGCGGGTGCCCAACCCCGAAAGGGGTTGAAATAGGGGAGCTATCCCCCCGCCAAAGGCGGCTTTCTAGGGCCTTTCCTAGCTGATGCTGAGAGGATTGGGTTCTAGTCTTATGGTGATGGGCTGGTCTATCAGAGTGAGAACTGAGCGATCTCTGCCATACCCATAGCTTACTCCCGACTGTTCCTTTTACTTATGTATTTCCTAGATCTCAAGTGACGGCGTCTTTTCCGTGGATTGACCTCCCAATCTACCAAGATTGGAAGCCAAAGCGTCACATTTTTCCTTTGCCCCTCAACTTTCTCTTCATAATTGCTGAGGGGCACAGGGCCCTGGGTGGGACTTTGGTTTCCCGGGCGTTTCCGCACCCTCCTCAGCTCCCCGCCATGGAGTGGCTTCGGTCACCCAGGCTTTATTGTGGTAGGCAGAGAGGGTTCTGTGGGGGCGCTCAGTTATGGCCTTGGCCTTGCTCGGGGCCTTGGGGCTGTTCGGCCAGACAGCTTGGGGAACAACAACAACAACAACAACTGCATGGACGGTGGTAGGTGAACAGAAAGTTAAGGATTTGGAGGATATTATGAAAGAGCAAAAGGAAGAAATGAATATAACCAAAAAAAGCTTTGAGAGTGCAGTTGTAGGGGTCATGAAGAACAAGGAGAGTGTCGTGAGGGAAGCCATGGACAGGGATAGGGGCGTAATCATCAGAACTGGGCACCACACACAAAAAGTCAAGTCAGCAAACACAAATCAGCAAACCCAGAACATAACTTCAGCAAACACAAATGTGCAAACCTTGTGAAATTTCTAGTCCTCAAATGCAAATATGCAAACGCCAACCGTTTTTTATTAATTTTAAATTTAACTACAGAATCAAGGGTAAATCAATAAATTCAATCTCTAATGTCAATAAATATATATATTTACTTAAAATATAATGTTGCCCAACTTCCATGGACCTCAAGGATATACATACAGGCTTTTAAAGCCTGGAAATTGCTGTAAATTGCCAAAACATTCCAGAACATCACCCGCAGTGAAACATGTCAATGTGGATAGCCCTATAGGTCGTAGTGACCATGCCTGTATAAGCTTTAGTTGCAATATTAAAACAGAGAGGGATAATAGAAGCAATAGAAAAATATACATGTATGATAGAGCAGATTATGAGCTGCTGAGACGGTGTTTGGACATTGACTGGGGGGAATACTTGAAAGGTGAAGACGCTGAAGGAATGTGGAGGAAAATTAGAGTCAAACTGGAGAATGCTGTATCCAAAAGTGTACCAGTAAGGGAATATAAGGATAAAACAAAATTGAGGAAAAGAACGAACCCAGAATTTCCAATGAAAAGAAAGCTTTGGACATTGATTAGAAGAAAGAAACGATTGTGGGAAAGACTAAAATTGTTAAAAAAGAACAGGGGGTCTAGTATAGAAGCTAAAGAAGTGGATCTGGAACGCAGACAAATAAACAATAAAATAAGGTGGGAGACAAGGAGGGTGAAGGAGAGGGAGAGAGAGATTGCTAGAAATGTGAAGGATAATCCAAAAATATTCTGGAAGTACATTCAGGAAAAGTTAACAAGAAGAGTAGGGATCCCAGAGCTGGATGATGGGAGTAGAGCGGAGACTGATAAGGAGAAAGCAGAGGTGCTGGGGAAATACTTTGGGGGGGTACTAGCAGTGGAGTCGGATGATGCAGTGCCTACTATTCCCATCAAACAGGCACCGGCACTAGAACTAATAGTTTTCCCATGCTAGAATAAGAAGGGCTATAGAAAAAATTAACAGAAGTAAGTCCCCGGGACCGGATGGGATACACCCAAAAAGAATAAAGGAAGGAGGTGAGATGTTAGTAGAGCCATTGAAAATTTTATTTGAGGTATAGTTTAATACAGGACAAATCCCGATGGACTGGAGAGAGGCGAACATAACAGCTATATTTAAGAAGGGAAAGAGAAATGACCCAGGAAATTATTGACCAGTCAGTTTGACAAGTGTTGTGTGTAAACTAATGGAAAGGGTAATTAGAGAAGGAATAATGGAGCATATGAAATCAAACCAACTTTTCAGTGGGAGACAGTTCGGATTCTTGCCGGGCAGGTTGACGGTGCTACAGCTAATTAAGGTGGTAGATGATTGGATGCAAATTCTAGAGGATGGTGATGTAATAGACGTGGTATACAGTATTGCGATTTTATGAAGGCCTTCGATAAGGTCCCACATAAAAGGTTAATAGAGAAAGTTAGAAGCTATAATATAGGGGAGAAATGTGTGAAATGGATAGAAGCCTTCCTGAAAGATTGGAGACAGAGGGTACTGGTGAATGGAATAGGCTCGGGGTGGAGGGAAATTACAAGTGGGGTACCTCAGGGATCTGTGTTGTTGTTGTTGTTGTTGTTGTTGTTGTTGTTGTTGTTGTTGTTGTTCCCCAGGCTGCCTGGCCAAACAGCCCCAAGGTCCCGAGCAAGGCCAAGGCCATAGAGCGCCCCCACAAAACCCTCCCTGCTTACCACTAACAAAGCCCGGGTGACCGAAGCCACTCTAAGGCAGGGAGCTGAGGAGGGCGCGGAAACGCCCGGGAAACCAAAGCCCCACCCAAAGCCCTGTGCCCCTCAGCAATTATGAAGGGAAAGTTGGGGGGCAAGGGAAAAATGTGACGCTTTGGCTCCCAATCTGCCAACTTTTAGGTTGGCAGTAGGGAGGTCGATCCACGGAAAAGACGCCGTCACTTGAGATCTAGAAGATATATAAGTAAAAGGAACAGTCAGAGTAAGCTATGGGTATGGCAGAGATTGCTCAGCTCTCATTCTGATAGACCAGCCCATCACCCGGGATCTGTGTTGGGACCACTACTGTTCGTTATATTTATCAACGACTTACCTGAAGTTATAACTAATGGAAGTGAGGTATACCTGTATGCGGATGACACTAAGCTGTATAGAAGAGTGAGGAGAAAGGAAGATGTGGGTTTGCTTCAGGGAGATGTGGAGGGCATGAAGGGATGGTCTGAACATTGGTTAATGCCTTTTCATCCAAAAAAATGCAAGTACATGCGGATTGGGACAAGCAAGATAGACAAGGTAGGATACAGTATGTATGAAGCGATGGAGGAAGTGAATGCAGAAAAGGATATAGGAGTAGTGATAGACAATAAGTTAAATTTCTCAGAACATTTAGCGGAAAAGATAAACAAAGCCAATAGAATTGTAGGGCTGATAAGGACATTTGTGTCACTTGACGAAGAAATCTTCAGGAATTTCACAAATTACAGCTGGAATATGCGAACCAGGAGTGGGCTCCATATATGGTAAAGGATATAGAAGCAGTGGAGAAAGTGCAGAGGAGAGCTAGCAAGCTAGTACCAACGTTGAAGAACGCGGGCTATGAGCAGAGGTTGAGGACACTGGGGCTTCCGACACTGGCATATAGGAGAAAGAGAGGGGATATGATAGAGACTTTTAAGATAGTGTCAGGAAAGTATGATGAGGATGTGTGTGAAGGTATCTTCTTGATGCGGGAGGGAACAAGAACGAGAGGACACTCTAAGAAAATTTACAAAGAAAGAAATAGGCTTGAGAAGGCAAAGAACTAATTTTGTGATAGAGTGGTAAATGAGTGGATCGCACTGCCCCAGTATGTAGTCGATTCCGAATCAATAAGGGAGTTTGAAAGTAATCTTGATAAAGCATGGGGAAGACAAGATTTGAAGTTTGATTATAAAGCAATAATACAGAATAGTAAAAATGTTGTGTCTGCTACCGCCGCCGCCAACACCGTGAACGACCGCAGCAGTGCAAGTACTGGTACTGAGCTGGATACACAGGCCTAGTTTGCCTTTTTCCAGAGGATCTACTGTAAGAAACTGTAAGAATTGACCTGGGTCAGGTCATAGAGGGGGCGAGGCCACGATCGGAGGTTGTTTCGAGGCCGAAATTGATTATTTTTTTTTTTAAATGGCCGTTTGGGGCAGGAGGCCTCCGATCGAAAAGGTGTATAGAACGAAAGTTGTTCGCAGCGCCCCAAAATGGAGGTAAGGATGAGGTCAGATCCAAAATCGGAGGTCATTAAGCGGCCGAAATAGAGGTCGCCGTTTAACCCTCCAGCCCCGGCTATTATATTATATAATTTCCCCGAAACCCGGGGGTTTTGGCCGAAAAACGTCTACGCCTAGGCTACCGTATTATTGTTATTTTGACTGCTTCCGCATTTCCGCGCATCCCCCAAGCGTATATGTGTTTCGTACCTGTAGAATGGCGTTAAGTAGAGCTCTCTAAGTCAACTGGTTCAGTTGTGATGACGATTTCATTGGAGATAACTTTGTGGCAATATCAGCCACTTTATACTACTTTTCGCTACTTAACAATAACATACAGGCACACACGAACAAGCGTCGCTCTCCTTCTTGTGGTCGGAGATGCGCGGCGTCGGTCCAGCCGGCTGTTGTTTACATGCGTCGGACGGACGCACACTAAGCTTACAGGCTTTCAAGTTGCCGGAGCCTCAGCACCCTTCCGGGTTGCGCGGGGGGTGTTTTTTATGGAGGCCTCAGAGCCCAACCGGGTCTGAAGGGTTAATGAGGCACAGGGAGGTCGAGGCCGGTGATTATGGTAGTAGTAGTATTGTGATGATTGTGGTAGTAGTGATTGATGATGGTGATTATGGTAGTAGTAGTGGTGGTAGTACCCGGGCAACGCCGGGTACCCCTGCTAGTTAATTATATACAGTATATGGTAAATTGGCAATTTTAGTCAGGAATGAATCAGAATACCATACCTTCGCAGCTGCCGAGTTAAGGATGAAAGACTTACATTCTTATTAACTCAACAATTTCCTATGATCACTACACATTTACAAAGTATTATGGTGTATAGATTAGCGAAGTTAACAATTTATTACTCCGCCAAAGGGGGGTAACCTTAGTACGGGTCGCTATGGTCCAGTGGTTTAAGGCGCTGTGTTTTGCGCTGAGGCGAGGGTTCGATTCCAAAAGAATCCTAAGTTTTTTTTCGGCTATAGCGACGGAGAGAATTGTATCGTGGTTTCTCCCTAACCAAGCTGCTATCAGCCTTTGTTAGCCTACACATCATCTCACCAATACAAAGTGCATCTGCGTATGTACTTGGTGGGAAGCCAGGCCCCTCACGGTCGCCAAAGGTCGCATGTGACCTCGTAGTTAAGGTAGAATAATTATTGTACTGTACCCAGGTTTAAGAAAAACTCTGTAGTTTAAACCAGCTAGTGCACCGTTGACAAGTGGAAGGTAGGAATTGCATGAGTAACGGTGGCCTGTTAGACACAACAAATACAGGAGAGTGCTCTGCTAATGCGGGAGACCCCTTTTTGTAAGGGGTCACTCAAGAGAAACCGATAACTTTGCGCTCACAAAGGAAGAACCGATTGTGCTTGGTAAGCCACCTGATGCTCAATATGGTGCATTAGGATGGGTGACACCCGCAGTCACTTTGATAGGGAGTTGGTATAACCCTTACCCAGCTTGAAATGTGGGCATACAGGCGATCGTTAGCGACTTTGGTGGTACGCAACTGGTTCCTGGTTCGAGTCAGGGGGAGATTGTAGACACCAATCGAGCAAGGCTATACCCAGGGGAGACCTCATAGGCATGTGATAAGGAGTTGCTGAGACCCCTATTTCACTTGTTTTGGCCTCCCTTACTGTTTCTGTTTGTGTCTGACTTACACAGAGTAATCCCGCCAGCTCTCGCTAACTAATGTGGTGGCCAAACAATGCGAAAAAAATAATAATAAGACAATGGACGGACCTCTTGGAGCAACAAAAAATAATCTCAGACAAGCAATTCGGATTCAGAGACATTTCGTAATGCATCACCAACCTGGTCAGTTTCTATGACAGGGTCATTGACAAAGTGCAAGAGACAGACAGCTGGGTGGACTGTATAAACCTAGACCTAAAGAAAGCCTTTGACAGAGTACCGAATAACAGATTAATATGGAAATTAAATACTGTAGGGAGAGTGAAAGGAAAGCTATTGGACTGGATGAAAAGTTATCTGCAAGGGAGAACCATGAGAACGACGATTAGGGGTGAAGTTTCAAAATGGGCAAAAATCAAGAGTGGAGTGCCTCAGGGATCAGTACTAGACCCATTGATGTTCTTAATAACCTCTGCTTACTTTTTGTCTGTACTATATTGTATTGTTTACCTTTTTTCGATTATTATTATTAAATAATTTTGTCTATGATTTGTTCTAAAATGTATATATTGTTCTTGTTAAAGAGTACTCTGTTTAAATCTGTTGTTACTTCATATTTTGCAATTATACTATATATTATTGTATATACAGTCAACCCTCGAATGTGCGGACTAATAGGGGGGGACCCTTATCCGCACATTGAAAAAGTCTGTACATTGAAACTAGAGTAAAAATACGATAAATTTGAACCTGTACTGTATAAAATAAATGACTTAATAATATAATACCTGTACTGTATAAAACAAAAAATTCCTTACCTTACCCTCTGAGTACCAGCGACGACAACGTGTCGTCGGTAATGTATGTAACGCTAAACCCCACGACGCACAAGTGTCGTCGGGGTTTAATTACTCCGGTCCTATGGCACCTAGAGGGCTCAGATTTGTATGGGAACTGTGTAAGTATCCCACGCAACCATGCCGATGATTGAAAACTCTCAAAGTCCAACCGCGTGCGCGCAAAAACATGGTTTTTGGGTGTGTTTGCCTTCAATTTTTTACTCTTGTAAAATAGACTTTCGGGGGCTCTGTAGGACCCCTTTTTGACATTTTTTATCGTTTTTTTTTTGGGGCGGTCCTTCATTCCTAACCCATTCGCTATTGTTTCTGGAAATTTGTTTTTCGTCAAAACCTGCTGGTCCCTGGTGGTACATTTATTTATAACTAGCTGGGGCTCAGTGGGTTAATATCTAATTAAGTATTTACACTATGTACATGGGACTCAGAATACAGCTTATTCAGAGTCCGATGAGCCGCCCACGTCCATAGATGTTGTGGGCTTGTACCCACTGGTACTAGGCTGGGGGTCATCGGGGTCAGATAGGTCTGTGGCACTGGCACCGGGCTGGGTGTCATCAGGCTGTGGAGGGGCGCTGGCACCGGGCTGGGAAGGCGCACTGGCACCGGGCTGGGAGTTGTCAGATTCGGGAGGATTAGAAGTCGCTAGTGGACTGAAGAAGGAGTGCATCTTGGCCTGTTTTCCTCCCATGTGCTGCTCTCTAATCATAACTTCCCATAGCATCCTCAGGTGACCATAGTAGGCCCCTGCTTCATCGCACTTTGAGTAGGTTGTATAATCTATGATAGCGTCCATGTAGCTGCGCAGGGTAGAAAGCTTGGTCTTTTTGCACTGATGTTCTTCCGCTTCGTCGTCACTACTCTCCTCCTTCTCTCCTTCGGTCACTTCTGCTGCAATGTCGTCCATGGACAGCAACTGATACCCTGGGTCACTCTCGTTCTCCTCGATCCAGTCCCGGACATCATCCTCAGTGACATTTTTCTCCCCAGCACTGTGAAGCAACCTCCTAAAATCCTGTGCTTCAAACCCATCAAACCCCTCGAAGCTCGCATCTTCTTCACCCAGCAACAGTTTCTTCCAGGAATTTTCGAGGGTGGATGCCTTCATATCCTGCCAGGATTGTGCTAGGTTGTACAGGGCGGACCGGACGTTATAGTTTTTGATGTTAGCCTTGGTCCTGGCCCCTCGGGTGTCTTCTTCCAAATCCTCTTCTGTCTCCAGGACTACCAGCACTTCATCCAAGTAGCATCTGGTATAGCGGCGCTTACAAGCACTTATTACGCCTTGGTCCATGGGCTGGATCACTGAAGTCGTGTTTGGGGGAAGGTACATCACACGAATCTTCCCGTCGGCACTGATGAGGTTTTCGGCACTGGGATGGGCAGGTGCATTGTCCAGAATCAGGATAGCTTTCACATTCTCCCGTGCGATTTTCAATACTTCCTCCTGGTATTTTCTTACAGCTGGGACGAAGTAATTGAAAAACCAGTCAGCAAATATTGCTGCCGTGAACCATGCTTTTTTTGAGTTATAATAAATAACTGGCAGATGATCAATGACATCTTTTAATGCCCTTGTTTTTTTTTTTATTTACCCACCACTACTAGTTTCAAACGATGAGTGCCACTTGCATTGGCACAATGCAAGGACGACAAACGTTCCTTGCTAAAAAAAAAAATCCAGGTGTCTTCTCCTCCCCTTTGCGCACCTGGGTGTTCTTGGGCAGGAATTTCCAATAAAATCCAGTCTCGTCAGCATTGTATATTTGCGACGAGATTAGCCCATCTTCTATAACTTTATTGAGTTTTAGGCGGAAAGGCTCAACTGTAGATGTGTCGGCACTTGC
Organism: Paralithodes platypus; assembly: GCA_032716605.1. Classification (NCBI taxonomy): domain Eukaryota; kingdom Metazoa; phylum Arthropoda; class Malacostraca; order Decapoda; family Lithodidae; genus Paralithodes; species Paralithodes platypus. The sequence goes on from CM064480.1 coordinate 33,012,828, forward strand.
AGCCTCGCCATGGGCTTTCACATTAAATAACCCATGGCGATTACGAAACTGCCATAACCACCCATCACTCCTCTTGAAGTCATTAATGCCCAAACTAGTAGCAAGTTTTCTTGCCACGGCCAGTATCTCCACACCTCTGACTAAATGTCCATTTGATTTCATCTAGACATACCACTTCATTACCGCGCTATCTAGTTGGCTATCTTATTGGCCGCCAACACCGTGAACGACCGCAGCAGTGCAAGTACTGGTACTGAGCTGGATACACAGGCCTAGTTTGCCTTTTTCCAGAGGATCTACTGTAAGAAACTAAGAAAATTACTTGCAGTTCTCATATACTTTCTAGGCTGCACCTTTCCACTCTTACTGGCTGCGGCATCAACACAATATGAGGTAGCATAAAGTTTCAGCTTGTCTTTGGATTTCTTAATGTCTGATACAGTCTGTTTCTTGATCCCATAATCATCACATATCTTCTTCGCAGAGCATCCCTTTTCTAGCTTACGAAGCACCTCAAGCTTCTGCTGAACGTTAAGGTTCACACGCTTGGTCTTGGGGGTTTTGGAAGGCATGATGAAGCACTAAAACACTGAATATCCACGGGTACGATGGGGGGAAGCAAGCGGTATGGCGCTTGTAAACAAACTGAATTTTTCGGCGAGAAAATGCTGCCGCGTCACCGCCAGACCCGCCACCTACCGGACAACTTTTAAATTAGCGGTCTTTTGCCCGATTTGTCCGGACTTTAGGGAGCTTGTCCGATCTCAGCTCTTGGTCCGCACAAACCGAAGTCCGTTCAACGGGGGTCCATTCATGCGAGGGTCGACTGTATTCACTTTTGATAGTATCAATTACAGTTCTCCCTCACTATACGATGCCCAGATTTACGATATTATTATATTTTTTTAGGTGTTTTGGTTTTGGTTTTGGCTGCTCCCAGAAGGAATCCCTATTTACCCCATTAATCTTAGGGTTTGCTATATAATTTTTCCTTTTAATATCGGGTTTTCAGGAACGTAACTCATTCGTAATTTGAGGGAGACGTGTACTTGCCTTTGTGATATCCTTAGTTTATTAGTACGATAAATGTATGTTATTTGCAGGGTAGTAATTGTTAGGGGTCAACTGTCCATGCTATGCTGACAGGTACCTACCCGATAGCACTCTCGTTAGTGAGTGCTATATGTATTTTGTACTATTGTTAAACTCTTGTCAAATTGAAAATTTGATTTTAATAGAACATTTTGACACTAATTGTAGTTTCTTTATTCATACAAAGTTTAGTAAAATTTACCAGAACGTCCCGGACTTCCCAAATTGAATAATTCCTTTAATGCGACAATAGTATATACAGTACTTGTTATGTGTGCGAATACAGTAGTTTGCTTGGGAGCGAATGTCGTGAAATGTACAACCTATGTTGTGGATTATGTTCTTTATTTCTTAAATTTTATTTTAGTAAGCGTTATTTCCATATTGCGATTTTGATAAGTTATTTTACCATTATCTTGTATCGACCCAGTTTTTGTTTATTTAGCTTTACATTTTAATTTATGTTAATGACATGACCAAAGGAGTTGATGCGTATGTGAACAAGTTTGCAGATGATGCCAAACTCATGAAACAGATCATCAACGAAAACAGCTGTATAGAATTACAAGGAGACCTAGATAGAGATTTCGACTGCGATTCTCGGAGAGTGTGAACATACTGTACCTGCTCCCTCTCCTGTTCCCTATCGTTTTTTTTCTAGTGTGTAGGTGTGTGTGTGTGGTCGGCCGGGGCCTTGTGGAGGTTCTGGCCATGTCCCATAGCAAGGAGAGTGGTGGGGTGGCTACTACTCCATCCCCGATGGACTCCTCGTCGGTGGTTAGGGAGAAGCGAACCAGGGAATGGGATCCTTCGCCAGCTGGTGGTGATGGTAAGGTTGGTGGGGTGAAGCTGTCTCTGACGATCCACTTATGGCCCCCTCCCTCAGGTGAGTCTACTCAATCTGTTACTTTTCTAGTTCATGCTGTATCTGGTGCCGCCGTGTTTTGTAACCCTACTAAGGTTTCCCGGGCCGTGGATGCTTCTCCTTTCGGGTGCTACTGCAAGGATGGGCAGGGGATAGTGGAGTTCAGGGGGGGGTGGCAAGACTTTGGTGGTGCGCCTTAGGGAGGCCGACGTCCCCCTGGTGTCACCCCACATGGAGGCACTGTCGGCCCTGAGTGAGTGGGCGGTCCGGTGTCGCTGGGTCCGCGGTACTATTGGGCCTATGGACCTGGATCTTACCTCGGAGGACCTGCTGACTGGCCTAGGGGTCCTTGAGGGCTCTGGGGCTGAGGCCCCTTGTACCCTCCTGGAGGCTCATCGCCTCCCCGCCAGCTTCCCGGGCCCTGATGATCCCCCAAATCCCTTACAGTCTGCCTCATGTACCCTCCAGCCCCGGCTATGTATTATATATATATTCCCCGAAACCCGGGTGTTTTGGCCGAAAAACGTCTAGGCTAGGCTGCCGTATATTTGTTAAACTGACTGCTTCCCGCATTCCCACGCATCCCCAAGCGTAGCTGTGTTATTTACCTGTAGAATGGCGTTAAGTAGAGCTCTCTAAGTCAACTGGTTGATTTGTGATGATGATTTCATTGGAGATAACTTTATGGTAAAAACAGACACTTTACACTACTTTTCGATACTTAACAACAACATACAGGCACACACGAACAAGCAACGCTCTCCTTCTTGTGGCCGGAGATGCGGGGCGTCGGTCCAGCCGGCTGTTGTTTACATACGTCGGACCGACGCCTCGCACAAGAAGCTCACAGGCTTTCAACCACTGGGCGTTCAAGAGCCCTTCCGGGTACCTGTTATATGCTTTTTTATGGGCGTTCAAGAGCCCTTCCGTGGTGAGAGGGTTAAAGGTCTGCTCCCAGTCCGCATGCGGTTTTGCTCGGTTTCGTATCCCGCCTCTGTACAGTACAGTATATCATTTTCCCATGCTTAGATCAGGGATGGAGTATTCGTATTTGTTATTCGTATTCGAATACAGTAATTCAGGGTATTCGTATTCGATTCTTACAAATAAAAGTTTATATATTCGTATTCGAATATTTGAAAAAATTATTTGTATTCATAGAATCATCTGGGGGGGGGGGGAAAAAGAGAGAGAGAGAGAGAGACAGAGACAGAGACAGAGAGAGAGAGAGAGAGAGAGAGAGAGAGAGAGAGAGAGCCATCATTCGTATCTCGGCAGTATCAAGAATTTGATACCTACCGGTACGGTACCATATATCTAGTTTCTACACTACAAAGGTTGATATCCCAGTAATGAATGCAGGTAGTGTCTGTTATCAGTCATAAAATAGTTAACCATTGCATAAGCTACAATACCACACTTCGCTATAGTAAAAAAGTTACAATAATAAATTTTATGAAAAGTATTCATGAATGCATTCATGAATACTTTCATAAAGTATTTGCATTCGTATTCGACGAGACAATATTTCCTTGTATTCGTATTCGTAGAAATCTAAATTATTTTTATTCGTATTTGAATACTGAACTCGTGTATTCACTCCATCCCTGGCTTAGGTGTTACGATTGTCACCAGTTCGGTCACGGGTCCGCCTCCTGCAGGAGCTCGGTCCGGTGCTCGATGTGTAGTGGGGGTCACCGGTTCTGCTCCAAGGAGGGGATACGGTGTGAGCTAAATCCGGTCTGGTACCTATGCCTCGGCGACCATTGTGTCATGTCGCGTGCCTGCCCTATTTATGGCAGGGCGGTGGAGCTCCACCGCACGATTTGTGAGAATGGAGCCTCTATGCTGGACGTCAACCACGAGCTGCACGTGCTTCCGGCCCGGTTTTGTCGATCGGCCGCTGCCCCCAGGGGTCCGCGGCATCGCCCCGTCCGTCGTCGTTGTCTCGGCCTGGCTCCGCGTCAGTCCGTGGTCCGTCCGTTCCCTCCCCGTCCCGTCATCCGGCTCTCTCTCTCGCTCGCGAACCGCTTCTCCCCCTCGCCGCCCTTGATGAGGAAGAGTCGGTGGTGACGCAGTCACGACGTTTCCAGTCTATCCCACCCGTGGTCCTACTCACAGACTGTTCGTCGCTCGTTGTGGTCGGAGCTTGTGAGCCGTGGCTTGCCCCTAACACTAATTTTCGTCTCCGGGGTTACTCCCGCCTTCGTGAGGACCGTCCCAAGCAGATTGGGGGTGGTTTGGCTGTCATGGTCCATGAAGACGTCCCATGTCAACCCTTGCAGCCGTTCCGTGGGGGGTGTCCTGGAGGTATTGACTCTTCGTCTAGAGCTAGCAAGGGGTTGGTCCTCAGTGCTGTTGGTTTGTAATCCCCGTCTCTCTGGCTGAACTTGATCACTACTTCGATCAGCTCCCTTCGCCGGCGCTGGTCATGGGTGATTTCAACACCAGGCATAGATGTTGGGAACCGGATCTTCTGCTTCGATCCCATAAAGCCTCTGGCTCTTCTCTCTAGGACCTATCAATTTCTTCTCGGCTCTGCCCGTTTCTCTCTCCTCTCTCCCTCCAGTCTCCATACTCGGTTTGATCCTCACTCTGGTTCGGCTTCGGTCTTGGACTTGTGTCTGGGGATGCCCCTTTTCAGGGTGAGGATTATTCTCTTGGTCCCTACCTCGGTAGCGATCACTTGCCTCTTGTTGCTAGGTTTCCAGTCCTTTCCTTGAATCTTCCCTTCCCTACTTGCCCTCGGTGGCGCTTTTCGGAGGAAGGGTGGGGGGGGGCACGGCGGCGGCTGGTCGGTGTCTACGGAGGCCCTCTCTCTCCCTTGCCCGGCGGTATGTCTCCCTCTCAAGGTGACGGCGGTCTCCTTTTCCTAATGGCTGGTGTCCGCTGGCCGCCAGGCTTTTTCTTTATCTGATCGACGCGGGGTACCCTGTTGCGTCGTGGGGCAGCGAGGCATGGGGCAGTCAGGCATGGTCTGCCTGGCATCCCTGTCTCTATGAGGCGAACAAGCTTCGGTACCGGCGCCTGGACGCGGAGTGTAACCGTGTCTTGGTCGCTGCGCGTCATTCGGCCTGGTCGTCCTTTGACTCGTCTCTTTCCTTCTCCACCTCTGCCTCGCGCACGTGGAGGTTTTTGTCCTCTGTGAAGGGTCGTGCTTCTTCCTTCTCCTTTCCCTTCGCCGGGATGGCGTGACTCTCCTTTCTTATATCTTCTTCCTTTTCTTCGCAGCTTAGCGCTCCTGTCCCTCTGCCCGCCTGGTGGCCGTTGTCCGCCTGGCGGATGCTGCTCCTTCCCCTCCTGGTCTCTCTCTTCCTTTTACGTCTCAGGAACTTTCCTCTGCCCTTTCGCCCTGTAAAGCTGCCGGGCCTGACCTGATCCCTTATGAGTTACTCTACTCTCTCCCTCCCTCTTCTTCCGCTGGATCTCTTCAATCGGAGATGGGCGGGTGGAGTCTTCCCAAGTGCTTGGAAGGAGTCTATCCTCCTCCCTTTCCCTTAACATCACCAGTCCCTCTGGTTACCATCTCATTGTGCTCCTCCAGTGTGTGGGTAAGCTCATGGAGCAACTTGTTTGTGCTCGTCTTCAGTAGTGGGCCGAGTCTAGGGGTGCGCTGTTGGAGGAACAGTGTATTTACCTAACTGTATTTACCTAATTGCAGTTTACAGGAGTTGAGCTAAGCTCGTGTTGTCCCGTCTCTCAGTCTACTTTTTATCCAATTTTTTCTTGAAAATATGGATGTTCCTTGCCCCTACCACCTCCTCCTCCAGCCTATTCCATTTGTCAATACATCTATAGGGGAAGCTAAACTTCCTGATATCGTTCTTGCAGGTAGGTCTTTTTACTTTGTAGCTGTGGCCTCTAGTTATTCCTGTATCCATAATTAATATATCCTCCCTATCCAGCCTCTCCAGCCCCCGGGTGCATTTGTACATCATTATCATGTGTTTATCATGTGTTTTCCGTCCTGGCCGGGGCATGCTGGACGTCCTCCTGCAGTTGGAGCACTTAGTTCACGACACTTACAGGCGTCGTGGGGTCATGCTGGCCCTCTTTGTGGATGTCGCGGGTGCTTTTGGTTCTGCGTCCCATGAGGGGATCTTATTTATGTGGATGTTGCGGGTGCTTTTGGTTCTGCGTCCCATGAGGGGATCTTATTTATGTGGATGTTGCAGGGGCTTTTGGTTCTGCGTCCCATGAGGGGATCTTATTTATGTGGATGTTGCGGGTGCTTTTGGTTCTGCGTCCCATGAGGGGATCTTATTTATGTGGATGTTGCGGGTGCTTTTGGTTCTGCGTCCCATGAGGGGATCTTATTTATGTGGATGTTGCGGGTGCTTTTGGTTCTGCGTCCCATGAGGGGATCTTATTTAAACTCTCTGGCATGGGTGTCTTGGGTGTTCTGTTGTCTTGGGGGCGCAGTTTTCTATCTGGTCGTTCCTTTTCGGTCTCGGTTGGATGGGCACTGTCCACGCCGCATCCCGTTCGCCATGGGGATCCCCAGGGCTCTGGCCTCAGTCCCTTCCTCTTTAGTAAGACTCCTATCCGACCTCCCCCGTCCCCCTGGTACGTCCCTTTTGGTGTATGCGGATGACCTAGCCTTGGTCTGCTCGGCTCCCACGCTGCTCGAGGCACAGCAGTGCCTACAGGCTGGGGTGGATAGCCTGCTCAGGTGGTTCTCCGATTGGGGGTTTGCTGTTAATGCGCAGAAGTGTGCGTTGATGTGCTTTACACATCAGCGTAAGGTCCCCTCCCTCCTCTCCATCCTCCTTTCGGGTAAGCCGGCTCTGTTGCGCACTCAACACACCTTTCTGAGACTCAGTCTCGATGGCCCTGTTTTAACCTACAGTAAACTCTCTTGTTTGACGTTCTTAGTTGTCTGAAAAAAACGGCGCCAATCGCGATTTCGCCAGACACGCATTGAAAATTATATGGGAAAAAATTATGGTAGTCTTTGATCACCCCTAAGTTAGCCTATTTTACCCTTTTTTCGTATTTTTAATCACAAATTTCTGAATACTAACTATAGTACAGTACATGCCAATTGAAATAATTAAAGGATATTAAGACTCGCCAGAAATTTTTTAAAGTGTTTTATTTAATTATAAATATAGGCCTAGGCCTATATTGTTTGTTTGCTTCGTCCTACTACTGGGTGTCCGCATCATTATTGTTTCTCTCGATATTGTCCGCCTCATTATTCTTCTCCTCTTTACCATGATAGCTACATTGGGCCCTAAGATCCTCCCTAGTCGGCTATCTAAGCTCCTCAGTTCTCATGGCCTGCCTCAAAAAACCTTCAAAGCTGGGATCGTTGATATAGACATGTCGCCGCCATTTTGGTTTTAGTCGCATTATCCTTCTTCTTGCCGCTGAAGGTACATTCCTGGCAAACTGGAACCATGTTCTTTTAAGTTCTAAGTTTATTTAAGTTCTTTTAAGGTTATGAACTTATGAACAAAAAATACTGCCACTTGGGATTGTATTTTCAGCTAATATATCACTCACAAAGGCATAAAACGTGATGCAAGGTAAGTTGAGTATATTTCTTGTTCTGCACATCTTTCCTAAAATTGTGAATGTCCTTTTCCACTTTGGGTTTTTCAGGTGGCACTCTTATCACGAACAACTGCATCACCACTTGGTCCCACGGCTACCATTATCCATATATCATGAATCTTCAGTCATATATTACCGATCGCAGTCAATGTGTTGTCATTGGTGGCTTTATGTCAGCACCATCATCGCTAAAGTTCGGGGTGCCTCAGGGATCAGTTCTTGGCCCTGTGTTGTTTATTATCTATGCCTCTAGTCTTTCATCCCTACTGGATGCACATGGTGTTAAGTATCATTTCTATGCAGATGATTCACAGTTGTATATTGAAATTAATAATATTGATGAGGTAAAGAATAAATTTTCATCACTCTTGTCAGACTTGAAGATCTGGATGACTAGTAGGAAGCTCAAATTGAATGACAACATGACGGAGATTATAGTCATAAATGGTAATTTGAGAAATAGTGTCCATGAAGATTTTGGATGTCTAGAATTCGGTGAATCACCACATATTATCTAATAGATCTACACTGGCTTCTCATCAAGGCCAGAATAGAGTTTAAAATGTGCTTACTGACATTTAAGGTGCTGAGGTTTGGTGAGCCTAAGTATTTGTTGGATCTTCTATTTCCAACAAATAATGAGTCAAATGTGAATTTGCGTAGTAGTGATGACCCATATCACCTTTATGAGCCCAGAGCCATTGGGGAACGTGCTTTTGCTGCTAGATCCTTTTCTTATGTTGCCCCACGTCTATTCAATCGACTTTCTGTGTCACTTAAGCAGTTGAATTGTGTTGACGCTTTTAGCACCTTACGAGCGGGCCCGTCAGTTTTTTTCCACTACGCGCCAAGCGGGTTTTTTTTTATTACCCTAAATGGCCTTGTTTCAGTGCTCTTTTTCATGCATAAACAAGAGCCAGAGCGTAATACAATTATGTATGCCTGAAAGGGCGTAAATTTAGCTTTCCAATGACACCAGAACCATCCTTCTACGACCACGCGTTCTCTTGCAACGATCGTGCAAGACGAGTGCAAAAACCCTAAAATACGGTAATTTCCTTATATAATTCCCTGTGTGGCGAGGTAGGGAGGGTGGAGTTGTGTGGAGTAGATGTCAGTAAGCGCGCGGGATCCGTGCCGAGCGGTCATGAGGCAACCTACGCTCCTCCCGCCGCTCGTCTCTCTCTCAGAGCCATTATTGCTCCAAAATTGCACACAGACTAAAGTCGGGCCCCGCCACATAGTCCAGGTTTTTAGATACGGACTTAAGTCGGGCCCCGCTAATAAGGGGTTAAGAAACAACTGAAGTCGCACATATTTCTGAGGGCTTATGATATTGGGGAGCATAGAGTTACTGATGACTATAAGCTTTAATGTTTTATTTGTTTTTGTTTTTTTGTTTTTGTTTTTTAAATGGAAAAATTTAAGTTAACCCTCCAGACCCGGTTGGGCTCTGAGAAACCCATAAAAAAAAAAAACCCGCGCTACCCGGTAGGGCTCTGAGGCTCCGGCAGCTTGAAAGCCTGTAAGCTTGGTGTGCGAGGCGTCCGTCCTACGCATTTAAACAACAGCCGGCTGGACCGACGCCGCGCATCTCCGACCACAAGAAGGAGTGCGTCGCTTGTTCGTGTGTGCCTGTATGTTATTGTTAAGTAGCGAAAAGTAGTGTAAAGTGGCTGTTTTTGCCACAAAGTTATCTCCAATGAAATCGTCATCACAACTGAACCAGTTTACTTAGAGAGCTCTACTTAACGCCATTCTACAGGTACGAAACACATCTACGCTTGGGGATGCGCGGGAATGCGGAAGCAGTCAAAATAACAAACATACGGTAGCCTAGGCGTAGACTTTTTCGGCCAAAACCCCCGGGTTTTTGGAATATATATGGAATACATAGCCGGGGCTGGAGGGTTAATGTGAGCGCTCATGAATCCACTTGGAGAAATGGCGCTCGAACAAATAAAATACCAGCATATTATTATTATTATTATTATTATTATTATTATTATTATTATTATTATCATCGATGGAGAGAGCGAGCAATAAATGATAAGAGGACACGAGTTTAAACTGAGGAAGGGCAGATGTCGTAAGGACACAAAGAAATTCAGCTTCCCATATAGAAGTATAGAGACTTGGAACAACTTGGAGGAGGAGGTGGTGCGAGCGAAGAACATTAACATGTTCAAATCTCTGAGCGATCTCTGCCATACCCATAGCTTACTCTGACAGTTCCTTTTACTTATATATTTTCTAGATCTCAAGTGACGGCGTCTCTTCCGTGGATTGACCTCCCAATCTACCAAGATTGGAAGCCAAAGCGTCACATTTTTCCTTTGCCCCTCAACTTTCTCTTCATAATTGCTGAGGGGCACAGGGCCCTGGGTGGGGCTTTGGTTTCCCGGGCGTTTCCGCGCCCTCCTCAGCTCCTCGCCATGGAGTGGCTTCGGTCACCCAGGCTTTATTGTGGTCGGCAGGGAGGGTTCTGTGGGGGCGCTCGGTTATGGCCTTGGCCTTGCTCAGGGCCTTGGGGCTGTTCGGCCAGGCAGCTTGGGGAACAGCAGCAGCATGTTCAAATATAGGTTGGATAAAAGTAAATATGGAAATAGGACAACATAAGCTATGATATGTTAGTCCAAAATACTGGGAATTGGAAATATCCATTACGATACTTGTCTAAGTAAAATGGATTGATTATAAAGTAACTAAGACAGGACAACACGAGCGCTGCTCAATTCCTGTAAACTACAAATAGGTAAATACAGTCAAGGTCAAACGGGAACTGGTATGAGAGTAGAGTAATGTTATCACGACCGACAAGTGCCGAGAGGTAGCCTATGCGCTCGCCGCTCGGGTATTTTCGTCGCTCGACTATTTTAGTCTCTTGGCCAGCCGCCAATTACACATTTTTGCCGCCAGACGAGAGCTTTGGTATCTTATAGATTATGGCGCCAAACACGATTTCGCCAAGCTTAAACAAGCCAGACAAGAGAGTTTACTGTAGAAACATCATGTAGATTATTTGCGTTCCTCACGTATGAAGCGGCTGGATATTATGAAGAGCTTGGCGGGTGTCCGTTGGGGCGTGGTTGCTTCATCTTGGTGCCCCAGACCTTGAGAAGCAAGGCCATCAATGAGCAGGTTTAGAGGGGAGTATCCAGTCAAGGCCATTGTCTTCTGTTTCGTCAGAGGCTGATGAAATGCCCAAGCGGAATAAATAATCGTACTTGCCTGGGTCAAGCAGGGTCTTCCAAAAACTTGACCTTATTGTGTGTTTCTTCCATGGGTGGCTTTGATAGGCAAGTGTAAGTTTTTGTATTTGTGCCTTGTTTCAAACATACCTTCACTTAATTCGAACATAACAGCCGCAATCGGAGTGTTCCCATTGAATATCGACAACTGCTCCAGAAAAATTGTACCGCGGAGAACTTAGTAACCCCCGTCGCATAATAAACACACCGTGATTAGGAAGCAGAGAATATATATAAAAAAAAAAGATAAATGCAGAAGTCAGTACATACAGATAATCATTGATACCTAACGTAACCTAAACTAGCCGGACTTATTCAAATATACTGTAGCATAAGCTATCCTGGATTAGCTTTAGGTAACCTAGGATTTCATAATTATCATTTTCTAAGACAAAATCACCTAATAATCTAATCTAACCTAGCCTAGTTTAATCTTGCTTCCTATATTTCATCCTATCTAGATTGGGATGCCCTACTACGGTTCTATTCGGCGTATGTGTTAAGCAAGATCCGTTATGGCTGCTCCGTCTATGGCTCGGCCTCCCCCTCGGTGCAAAAAAAGCTGGATGTGGATTGTGGTGCAGCACACGGCGCTGCGTATTGCATTGGGTGCCTTCCGTTCGTCGCCAGCACTCTCCCTACACGCGGAAGCGGGTCTCCTTCCCCTGGCTTGGGGCCGTCATCACCATGACATTACCACCCTCCATCGTGCCCTCTCATTCTCACCTTCGATCTCATCCTTATAGCCTCCTCATATTGTAGTCAGTAAAAATAGGTTAGCCTAAAGTTTCTAAACAGAACCAGATGCGGAAATAACTTGAGCCGACCAGGCCAAGCGAGATATCTTTCTTGGTCTAACTGGTAGAGTGATGGCCTCATAGCCTAAGGGTCCCGGGTTCAATCCCAGCCCATGGCATATTTTCGGGGGGCTATTTCAGCATCTAACGAAGTTTAGGTGTGTTGGTAAAATTGTCAAGATGGTTGAAAGTAAGATCGGAGCTCCAAAACTCCTCTTTCGGGTATGGTGTAAAAACCTATTCCTACAATATCTCATGCCCCAGTTTTGCCTCACACACCCTTCTAGCCTGTCCGCTCCCGATCCCCTTTCCTTGTCCGTGCCCTCCTGTCCTACTCCTTGCCCCATCCATCCCCTTCTCCCACCCCCTCCGTTTCCCCTTTCCCACCTTGGTCTAACCCATCATCTATGTTCCACCTTTCCCTTTATGTTCCCTTTGTCAAATCTCAAGATAGCTCCTGTGCCCCCTCCCTTTTCCTGGAACTTGTCTCCCTCCATTATGGTAATCACTTCCCTATTTATATGAATGGCTCTCACACCTCCTCCCCCCATTCCTCTTGTGCCGCCATTTATGTTGAACACCTCGAGACCCTTCTTGTCTTCGCTGTCAACATCCCACTGACAACACAGAACACAATACAGTGGAGCACCGATCTTCGCAGCTAATTGGTGCCGAAAAAACCCTGCGAAGATTGATTCAGCGAAGATTGGGGCATTGTTCTTATGGGAAAAATTGTAATTGGTTCCAAATTTATCCAAATAGTCACCCCTCAAGTACCCATTTTCCCCCAAATGCATCCAATATATACATATTATGAGGAGAATAATAATTAATACATATTATAAGGAGATTACATACCACACAGACTTTATTTTAAATCATTGTCATGTACTGTATAGCCTAGCCTATCTCATCGTCAATTTCCGCGGCTTTCGTCCGACATGGTAGGCACGCTTGACTGGTCTTTGCTTTGTATTGATGGTCATTTCATTCACTGCTACCACCAGGCCCACCATCCGTATCATTAGATGTACATGTACTAGAGGTTATAATAAACGCGAGAGATAAGAGGTTTAGGCACAAAAAAGCTTGCAAACAGCTGGTTTTTCAACACAAAGAGAAGTGGACTGTAAGCATCTGCCTAGTGTTGACGTCATACAAAGATGGCGGCAGCATCTTGCGCATTTGACAATCGGCTTTCGGATTCACTCGGATTTCGTCTCTAAGCGGCAAATACCTTGACAATGACAGATTCTTTTAGTTCAGTTAACTTTTTTAATTGTTCTTGTTTATGTTTTCTAGTTTTATATAGAGTTTTTCATTATTTTTGCTCTTTTTTTCGGGTTTTGACTGGGATTTTGGCGCCAAGATTGATACTTTTGCGCGAACATGGAATTTGGGAATATTTGGTGTGTACCGCGAAAATTGAAACAGCGAAGACTGCTGTGGCGAACATGGGGGCTCCACTGTACTCCACTGCCCAGCACTTGCCCAGTACAGATATAACTGCAACATCACTTCACTCAGAGATTTCTAGACCCACCCAGGGGAAGTGCAACTACCTGGTTTCCGCGGGATTCTCATAAAAGGGAATCTTAGGGCTACTACAACAACAATCAAAGCTATTAAAAGAGAAGATGGGACCTACGTTACGTCGTTAACATCAATTCCCCTGGAAGCAACATCAGTTGCGATGAGCACCTTGGTTCTCCCTGACTTGAGATCACTGAGAGCTTCCTCGCGATCCTCCTGGGCTCTGTCTCCATGCATACTCTGGACCTGGGGAGGTGCAGTTTGTAAAAGATTAGTATTTTTCATTACTAACTATAATATGTAAAAACATACAAAAATGGGAGTCTGCAGAAAGCTAAATGACCCATACAAGGCAGATTCCTTTCACACCCAACCTATCTTATCCATATGCCTATCTAAATTTTGTCACGAAACTCTAACGTTCTTGATCATACGATAGCACTCGGTAGCCTATTCCATATATATACTGTATCTACAATTCTGTTACCAAACCAGCATTTGCCTAAATCTTTTCTAGAATTAAATGCATTTAATTTGAAACCATTTGTTCGAGTTCTCTCGCTATCATAAAGCTTCAGTACATCTTTTATGTCCCCTTTATTTATCCCACTTACCCACTCAAACACCTCTACCATATCCCCTCTAACTCTGCATCTCTTTAACAAATTGTAAGCCTAATTTCTTCATAAGGAAGATTTCTAATACTGTACTTACATACCGTAAAACCGGGTCGCATCGGACTGCGGTCATAACTTCGGTCATCGGCGATAATAAGTAAATAGACATTGTCATTATATAATGGAAACACTTTTTATTTTATTTTTTTGTGGGGTCCGTTTAGAGAAATGGCAAAGGAAGTGCATGGAAAAGCCCTAGGGAACTGACATGAGTATATGTACACGAAAAAATATTATATATATGACGAAGATTTGTACATTTTTTGCTACCCTGCCAAACTTCTATCACCCTGAAGAAATATGTTTGTATGAATGATGTTGTGACTGATATAATTTTGTAGTAAAATTACCAAAGACAACATCCACCAAAGGAAATTTGTTACACTTGTATAACGCTCTAGCTAGAACACTATCATTTAACCTATTGTGTTTTCCAAAAAAACACTTTTTTTAACTTCGGACATGGAACAAAACAATCGTTTGTTATTATTTGCCCTACGAACATAATTCATAATACTTGTCCATCATTATAATGGTGATTAAAGATCAAATAATCATTCTCTGAGTCCAAAAACCCATAAAAATATGATATGCTAACTGATTTATGTATTTAGGATAATTCTGGATATGATGATGATGCAGTTTTTACCACCATACATTCCCTGCTGAATAGCAAGGCTAGGGTGGGTGCCCTGATGAATCAGAGACTTAGTGAATAGTTGCCACAGATTGCTAGACCGCACCGTTCACCAACAGCACTGACATCTGCCAATAACTCACTGGCTGGCCCGAGGCTCGAACCGTCAACCTCACGGTTAGCAGGCGAACGCTCTACCAATCGAGCTACGGCCTGTGGCAATATAATATATATAAATTAAGAGAGGCATATATCTTGTCCAAATGTTTTTTATCTGCCGAAAGAAACACCAACACATACGTTACACCTATAAAAATGTGTCATTCATAAAAATGTATATGCAGTGATAGAGTAAACATACCTTTAATTTTTCACTAGGCCTAGTTAATTTTCGAGTTATTGATTTGACAGCATTAGTTATTTTTCCTGCTCAATATTTTCTAAGAGTGAGTTCAATGTCTAACGAGAACAGATCCAAAAAGAATACAGTATCAGTTAAACATCGTATAATTATAACCCCCTCCTATACTGATTATACAGGCCTAAAACTATTGACTGTGCATTTTCCACTAAAACATCAGACAGGAATAAGTAGCAATAATAAAATATTCATACAAAATAGTAGGAGCCGAAAAACGAATGAAATAAAGCCACGAACGTAAGTCCGAAATTCTCCTCCGTGTGTCCAAACTTATCCCAGCTTTCTTGGCAATCATTTTCCATAAGAAATCACTGGATGTCCGAAGTTATCCATACATGTCCGAAGTTATCCACTTTTCAAGATGACTTCGGACATCATTCAGAATAAGGATAGCTCTCTTATTATGGGGGATAATTTTAGGAGGCTTCATGGATTACGGCGCACTATCACCACACATCACTTGACCTAGTTAAATCTCTATAATGTGTTTACAGTCAGGAGAAATTGTTAAAAAACCTCGAAAAATTTCCGATGCGACCCGGTTTTACGGTACATAGAATTTTAAGACTGAGTGCTCCACACATACGTGCAGTTTCAGTCTCTTGTCCTAATGGCGGCGTTCCAGGCAACCCTGTTAAAGGTTGCTTGACTTGTCAAGTTTTTGGATTTGAGATCGGCACGTATAGTCCGATCGCAGGTCTTCCTCGGTCCACCCCTTGGTGCAGCTCCCTCCACAATCACAGACCTGTATTTTTTCACTCAATTTTGTTCATCCATTCTCTCCACAAGTCCATATACCATCCCAGTTTATTTTATTTTTTTATTTTTTTTTTTATCCATTCTCTCCACAAGTTCATATACCATCCCAGTTTACTTGCGATTGAGGGAGGCAAAAGGCATAACTGCCTATAGCGAGTGCGTCCCCCATAGTTGAAAGAGTGACAGGGCCAAAATCAAGGGACATTCGAGCCAAAATGCCTGGACACACGGAGTTTGAAGCAATTTAAGTCATAGGAAGAGGGAAAGACTGATTCTGGGAGAGAGTTCCAGAGCTCAGCTGTTGAGTAGAAGAAAGTTTGAGAGTAATGTTTCACTCTTGGGTTGGAGAGTTGCACAGAGTAGGGGTGGGATTGAGTTGCAAGACGGGTACCACGTGCCCTACGTAAAGGAGGTGGTATGCACTGGGATAGCTCTGAGGAACACTGATTATTATAGTAGCGATAGAATAGCGAGAGAGATGCAACATTGCGGCGGAGAGAGAGAGATTGCAGAGAGTTGGTGAGTGGACGGGAGTTAATGATACGAAAGGCCTTCCTTTCAACTTTGTCTAGGAGAGCGGTGTGAGAGGAACCTCCCCACACATGTGAACAATACTCAATACAAGGGCACACTATGCCCCTGTACAGAGCAAGAAGCTGTGCAGGGGAAAAGAAACCCCTAAGGCGGTTGAGCACACCCAGCTTTTGGGAGGCTGCCTTAGCAAGACTGGTAATATGGTCCTTCCAAATGAGAGCAGAAGAAAAAGAGACACCAAGAATATTGAGAGAAGATGAAGGGTTGATTTTTGTATTGTTGAAGAATAAGGGATAGTCCGCTGGGAGATCCTGACGGGTAGATAGATGGAGAAATTGGTTTCTGGAAGCATTAAAGTTAACAAGGTTTTCTCTGCCCCAATTGGAAATAGTATTTAGATCAGAATTTAAGAGTTCTATGGCTTAATTACGTTTGTCGTTGAGGGATTGCTGG
The DNA here is from genome assembly GCA_032716605.1 of Paralithodes platypus. Lineage (NCBI taxonomy): Eukaryota > Metazoa > Arthropoda > Malacostraca > Decapoda > Lithodidae > Paralithodes > Paralithodes platypus. The sequence continues at coordinate 33,029,406 of CM064480.1, forward strand.
CTGGGGTGTTCTGAAAAACTAATGGAGTAGTGTAAGGTTGAGTCGTCTGCATATGAATGGATGGGAATTAAGGTACAGTTAAGGAGATCATTTATAAAAATTAGAAAGAGAATAGGAGATAGGACAGAGCCCTGAGGAACACCGGAGTTTATAGGGTGAGGAAGTGAACAATGGCCGTCCACAACCGCGGCTATGGAACGGCCGGAAAGGAAATTAGAGACAAAGGCACAGATGGAGGGATAGAAACCGAAGGAGGGTAGTTTAGAAATTAAAGATTTATGCCAGACTCTATCGAAGGCTTTCGATATGTCTAGTGCAATAGAAAAAGTCTCACCGAAGTCCCGAAAGGAGGATGACCAAGAGTTAGTATAGTAAGATATGAAAGAAGATCACCAGTAGAACGACCCTTAACCCGGGAGCTGCGGGGAGACTCTTAAGAGTTCCCCCGGCGCACTGCGGGGAGACTCTTAAGAGTCAGAGAAAAAAAAAATCAACTTTTGACATCGAAATTTTTTTTTTTTTTTTTTTTTTTTTTTTTTTTTTTTTTTTTGGCCCCTGGGCCATGCAAAATCTCAGTCCTCTACCTCCCCTCCTTCCCCACTTTCCTCCTCTCCTTCAGTTATCACCTATTTTCCCTGTTATTCCCTTATTCTGAGGTATATTTTCGTGCTAACATTAGAAATCCGATTGGAGGGTGTGGTCATCACTGATAGCAAGCGAGTGCAAGAGAGAGAGAGAGAGTATCGATCGACTGTGTCTCAGTGGCCTTGGGGGAAATTGGCGGGAAAGCAGATTGCCTCACCCATACATTATACAACTCGCGGGCTATATCTCCGATTTTGACCATCCAAACGCTGTTTTCACTCGTTTTATTGTTGTTTCAGGTTAATACCTTTATAATCAACCCATAATAGGCGCATATGGATAAGTATTAATGCTATTAATGGCACAATGAATATTTTAGTGACGGAAACACCTCAAATACGTCAGAACAGGGGGACGTTTCCAATTACCCCCATGCGCACTTCAGAGGTTAAGGAAGCCATACTGGCGATCTGAGAGCAGATTATGAGAAGAGAAATGCTTAAGAAATTTGGAAGCAAGAATAGTTTCAAAAACTTTAGAAAGACAAGAGATGAGAGCAATTGGACGATAGTTGGAGGGTTGAGAGCGGTCACCCTTCTTTGGGACAGGTTGAATGTGAGCAAACTTCCAGCATGAAGGGAAGACGTTAGAGGATAGACAGAGACGAAAGAGTTTGCCTAGGCAGGGAGTCAGCACGGAAGCACAGTTTTTGAGAACAACAGGAGGAACACCCTCCGCATCACCTCGCTAATACTCTATACCTAAACGTCTCCTCAACTCATCATTTGTTATTCTATCCTGCAGCCTGGCCCAACACATCCATCTCACCATTCTCATCTCATTACGTTCCATTCTGTTGTTGTTGTTGTTGTTGTTCCCCAAGCTGCCTGGCCGAACAGCCCCAAGGCCTCGAGCAAGGCCAAGGCCATAACCGAGCGCCCCCACAGAACCCTCCCTGCCGACCACAATAAAGCCTGGGTGACCGAAGCCACTCCATGGCGGGGAGCTGAAGAGGGTGCGGAAACGCCCATCCTGTTGACATCCTCTACTTTAACGGCCCATGTTTCTGAGGCATACGTTATTGCATTTCTCTAACACATGAGGCATACACCTTTCCCTTCAGGGATTCTCTGAACTTCCCCCATACATACATACATACATACATACATCAAATTTTAAGACTGAGTGTTCCACACATCAGTGCAGTTTCAGTCTCTTGTCCTAATGGCGGCGTTCCAGGCAACCCTGTTAAGGGCTGCTTCACTTGTCAAGTTCTTGGATTAGAGATCGGCGCGTATGGTCCGATCCCAGGTCTTCCTCGGTCCACCCCTTGGTGCAGCTCCCTCCACAATCACAGACCTGCATTTTTTCACCCAATTTTGTTCATCCATTCTCTCCACATGTCCATACCATCCCAGTCTATTTGTACGCATCACCTCGCTAATACTCTTTATACCTAAACGTCTCCTCAGCTCAACATTTGTTATTCTATCCTGTGGCCTGGCCCCACACATCCATCTCACCATTCTCATCTCATTACGCTCCATTCTGTTGACATCCTCTACTTTAACGGCCCATGTTTCTGAGGCATACGTCATTGTACTTCTAAAACATGAGGCATACACCTTTCCCTTCAGGGGGAGAGGCATTCTTTTCATGGTCAGGATTGGCATCAATTCTCTGAACTTCCCCCAGCCACACCTAATTCTAGCAACAGTGGCAGCCTCGGCCCCACCACCGGCAGAGATGGTATCTCCTAGGTAACAAAACTTGTTCACCAGCTCCAAAGACTCATTTCCAAAATTCACAGCCACAGGATCATCACTTAACACAAGCTCGCCTTTGCACACTACGCACTCAAGTTTCTCTATTTCTGACTTATCCTTCGGCAGGGGCCCCTTTATTCTACTACAGCACTTACTCCCATGGTGTACCCAACATCGACAGATGCTACATTGAATTGAGTTAACGCCCACTCCCTTTCCACACACTGCACATGGGTATGCACCGCTCTTTTCCACATTGCCTCGTCTCAATCTACAATGCATAACCTTGGTTTTGTTAATATTGACTCTTAAACCCTTGCTCGCCATGCCCTCTCTCCACTCTTTGCCTCAGCATCCTGCATACTGTCAGCTATTAGGACTAAATCGTCTGCATAAAACAGTTCCAACGGGAGTCCGCCTCTAAAAACTCTAGACAGCGCCTCCAAGACCATAATAAAGAGGAGGGGGCTTAACACTGAACCCTGATGGACTCCAACACGGACTGCGAACTCATCACTCAGTACACCCTTCACCCTCACCGAACTTCGCGAATCCTCATACATCTTCATTATCACACGCACCAGCCACTCTTCCACACCAAGTTTCCTCATAGCCCACTGCACAACATCTCTAGGTACCCTATCAAAGGCCTTCTCCAGGTCCACAAACACAAAGTAAAGATCCCTGCCTTTTAGTAAGTATCTTTCCTGTATCTGCCTGACTATGAAGATAGCATCGGTTGTACCACGTCCTGGCATAAAACCAAACTGCATATCATCAATAGAGATGCTTTGCCAGATCAAACCCTCAAGGACTCTCTCACAGACCTTCATGATTTGGTCAAGCATTTTCAGGCCCCTATAATTTCCTCTATCTAGCGCATCCCCTTTTCCTTTGTATATTTACTATTACACTTTTGAGCCAATCCTCTGGGATTTTCTCATCTTTAATAATGGTGTTTATCAACTCAGTGACTAAGTTTACACCAATCTCCTCTGAGGCTTTTATCATCTCAGCGACAATGTCGGAGCAACCTGGAGCTTTACCGTCCTTCATTTTATTGATTGCGTCGCTCACTACAGCTGGTGCTATCAAAGGAGGGGGCCCAGATATTGGTTTTTCGATACTAAGCTGTTCCTTATCCCATTCAAACTCTACATTTAGCAATCGTTCATAGTATACCTTCCATGCTTCTCTGATTTCATTTTCTGCATACACAATCTTCCCATTATCATCTCTAACACACTGTTCACCTATAATATCCCTACTGTCATTTTTAACTCGCCTAGCTAGGTTGAAGATCCCATTGGGATTGTCAGTGTTACACACTTGTTCGAGGACCAGGTCCTTAATGCGATTTTTAGCATTGTAAATAACTCTTTTGGCAGTTCGTTTAGCTGCCTGGTATTCCTCCCTGCTGCCTCCCTTCTTCCATGCTTTGAAGCACATCTAATTCTAGCGACAGTGGCAGCCTCGGCCCCACCACCGGCAGAGATGGTATCTCCTAGGTAACAAAACTTGTCCACCAGCTCCAATGACTCATTTCCAAATTTCACAGCCACAGGATCATCACTTAACACAAGCTCGCCGTTGTACAAGACGTACTCAAATTTCTCTATTTCTGACTTATCCTTTGGCAGGGGTCCTTTTATTCTACTACAGCGAACATCGACAGATGCTACATCGAATCGAGTTAGCGCCCACACCTTTTCCACACACTGCACACGGGCATGCACCGCTCTTTTCCACATTGCCTCGTCTCAATCTACAATGCATAACCTTAGTTTTGTTAATATTGACTCCTAAACCCTTGCTCGCCATGCCCTCTCTCCATCTTCTGAATTTGGCCTCAGCATCTTGCACATTGTCAGCCATTAAGACTAAATCGTCTGCATAAAACAGTTCCCATGGGAGTCCGCCTCTAAAAACTCTAGACAGTGCCTCCAAGACCATAATAAAGAGGAGGGGGCTTAACACTGAACCCTGATGAACTCTAACACAGAATGTGAACTCATCACTCAGTACACCTTTCATCCTCACCGCAGTTCGCGAATCCTTATACATCTTCATTATCACACGCACCAGCCACTCTTCCACACCAAGTTTCCTCATAGCCCACTGCACAACATCTCTAGGCACCCTGTCAAAGGCCTTCTCCAGGTCTACAACACAAAGTAAAGATCCCTGCCTTTTAGTAAGTATCTTTCCTGTATCTGCCTGACTATGAAGATAGCATCGGTTGTACCACGCCCTGGCATAAAACCAAACTGCATATCATCAATGGAGATGCTTTGCCTGATCAAACCCTCAAAGACTCTCTCACAGACCTTCATGATTTGGTCAAGCATTTTCAGGCCCCTATAATTACCTCTATCTAGCGCATCCCCTTTTCCTTTGTAAATATTTACTATTACACTTTTTTGCCAATCCTCAGGGATTTTCTCATCTTTAAAAATGGTGTTTATCAACTCCGACTAAGTTGACACCAGTCTCCCCTGAGGCTTTTATCATCTCAGCGACAATGTCAGAGCACCCTGGAGCTTTACCGTCCTTCATTTTATTGATTGCGTCGCTCACTACAGTTGGTGCTATCAAAGGAGGGGGTCCAGATATTGGTTTTTCGATACGAAGCTGTTCCTTATCCCATTCAAACTCTACATTTAGCAATCGTTCATAGTGTGCCTTCCATGCTTCACTGATTTAAATTTCTGCATACACAATCTTCCCATTATCATTTCTAACACACTGTTCACCTATAATATCCCTACTGTCATTTTTAACTCACCTAGCTAGGTTGAAGATCCCATTGGGATTGTCAGTGTTACACACTTGTTCGAGGACCAGGTCCTTAATGCCTTTTTTAGCATTGTAAATCACTTTTGGCAGTTTGTTTAGCTGCCTAGTATTCCTCCTAGCTGCCTCCCTTCTTCCATGCTTTGAAGCATCTCCTTTTCTCTTTCACAGCATGTTCTACCTCATTGTTCCACCACCAGGAGGTCTTATTCCTGGGGTGACCCTTTGTTTTCTCAGACTTTATCAGTGGCAGCGAGAAGGCTATGCTTAACCCTTCCCGCCCGGGCAGCATTTTAAAATGACACCGCGGCAGATGGCCAGGATCTTTGTTATTTTAACTGCTAGAGAATTCCCACGCATCTCTAAACGTAGTGCTGTTTCTGATCTGTAAACTGGCGTTGAGTAGAGCTCTCTAGGTCAACTGGTTCAGTTGTGATGACGATTTTCGTGGAGAGATTCGATACGATGTTCGCAATATCAGACCTTTGCAGACACTAATTTCGTCATAGCATACAATAACAACATTGATCCGACGTCTCCTTCTTGGTTTCGGAGGTGCGGTGTCGCAAAGACAGGCTTTGTTTACATGCGTCAGACGCACGGCTTTCAAACCAAGCTTAACCCAGTGAGACCCAGCGTCGCACATGATGCGTCGGCAGTGTTTGATCACCAACTCCCAGCGACGCATCACGTGCGTCCGACATATTAAAATCAGTTACGTGGCTCGTAAGGTAGGAAATGGCGGGAGAATAGGAGGGGGAGGTACCGTAGTGTGTGTGGGAGCCGGGCCGGTAGGTGTGAGCGGGCCAAGACAGCCGCGCGGCTGGTGGTGGTGGGCTTAGTGGGGATACTTTACACCCTTAGTTCACCGCCACTTTGAACCTTCATTACTCCGGTCGTATGGGAGCTAGAGGCTTGAGATTTATGTGAGACACTCCTTAGGATGTATGCCGTACAATGCCATACTCAGTTTTCACCCTAGTGCTCCCGGGCGGGTGGTCATGCGGGGGAGACGAACTTTCGACCCCCACCCCGCGCCCCCCAAATGACCAAGGTGAGTTTTTTTTTATTTTTTTCTTCATTTCTCACCATTCTCTTCCATTTTTGCTCAACACATTTTTTTGAGCCCCCCCCCAAAAAAAAATATCCGAGGTGATTTTTTTTTTTTTTTTTTTCATTTCTCATCCTTGTCTTCCATTTTAGCAAACAAAAATAAGAAGTGAAAATGGCTTGGGACTGGGGTGAACAAAATATTATAACTAGCCGGGGCTCAAAGGGTTAATAGGCTTTCAAGCTTACGGATTTTAAAATGACACCCGGGCTCCTAGCCATCTACCGCGGTGTCATTTTAAAATGCTGTCCGGGCGGGAAGGGTTAAAGACGTTTTTCGGCCAGATCGGCCGGATCTCAATAATGTCCTTAGGATAGCGAGCCCGGGTGGGAAATTCCATTGACTATTTACATCGCTAGGCCTGGCTTCGTTATTTCTATTCATTTCCTCCAGTTCACTATGAAACCTATCTCTAACTTCCTTGTTCTTCAGCAGCCACACTTTCCTTCTGGGCATGTATACCTTCTTGCGCTTAGGATCTCTGTATACTATGAATAATTTTTGTCATTCTTCGTTATACTCTCTCCAAGGAATCTGTGTCCATTCTGTAATAAGGATACCAAACTTGAACAGCATAATCCATATGTGGATTGCTAGATACTGTAGTTTCAAGATTATGTCTACTGATCTGTTACTCACGCTTCTGGATACATATTTAAGAACTCTATTTTCCTTATTTCGAACACTGATGCATTAATATTTATTAGTGCCCCCTTCATCATTGACGATATGCCTATTACATAATAGCTACCTTTCAAGCCCTTGCGTTAGCTATTTGAAACACCCGCCGCAGGAAGAGAAGAGGAGCCAACTTCGTAAGGGTACGCTTATTCTCTTACGGAATCGTCCTTATGATTGGGTACTCACTACGAAAAAACTTCGTAAATAATAAAAAAATAAAAATCAATTTAAGAACTGCTATAATCAGGCTTCCCAATTTGTGGATATTTTCCCATGCACAGCCAGACGCTTATCTTCTAGCGTCATCACGCTCCTCCTCTTCCTGCGTCCGTGCTGTGTAGACGTGCGAGGCCGTCTCTCTTCATTCTACATTCGTTCGCCTCTTAGTGAGTCTTATGCTCATTTGTATTTATCTGAGACGTTCTAGAATAGGGTTAGATTAGTTAGTATGGTCGTCCCCATTGGCACGGTCTCAGGAAGTGTGTTTAATATAGGGGACAGTGTTAAGCATCCATGCGGTACGCATTGGATCTGGGCGCCCCTTGTTTTAACTTTTCCTTTTCAGCATTTAGCTTTGCCTTTTAGCTAGTTAGGAGGCTTCGTGAATGCTGGGCTCGACTACTTGGCTGTCAATTTGGATGGGAGTAGCTAGTAGCCTCTTAATTTAACAAACGCTTTGGTTCAAGAGTTGTCACACGTGGTGTGGAACTTTCTGGAGTGCATTTGTTTATGTTTTCCCCTCTGGCCTGGGGCGTCGGTGTGGCTGTTGGCGGTTTCATCGCGGGAGCTACGAGCTTCGCGGATCGTCGTGTTGCTGCCCTAGGCCTCGTGGCTAGCCTCGGTTAGGGGTTTTATGACTATGGCCAGGATGTATTATTAATTATTGAATTAAATAATATGTGTAGCCTTAAGATAACCTTCTTTTCATGTTGTGATTTGGCATGATTGGAAGGGGTCAGGAGACGTCCTGGCTTACTATTAATATTGGGTGTGTTTTTCGCTTGGTCTGTCAAGTGCGTAACACTCTACGGGTTTGGTGTTTCCCTCCGGCGGAGTATTGTCAGTAATTGATGCAGGAGGCTCGCCTCGGCGAGCAGGGAATAGATCCAAGAAACCCAATCTGGTCAGCGTACCATTATGATTCTCCGGAGGACGATCTGACTCTCCAATGGGGTTTCCGGCTTTGCCGGGAGGACTCGCCTAGATACCCTCACACGGCAGAATACGTGCATCATCCCGGCGGACAATGCCTAGCGAGACTGTGAGACTATAAGACTATAAAACTATCAATCCCCACTAAGGGATCGGATGGTTACATTAACATATTCTTGAGGAATATTAGTCATTATGGGTGTAGTGATAAAATATATAATTATCATACATAGCAGTCCTCCTACCTTAATGGAAAAGTGCATCAGCGGACTTTACATAAAAGTGGATCCGGCGGAAAATTAGAATTAGCTGGTGTTGCGACCTCTAGTTTTCCAGCGGATTCAGGATATAAACTGTGTGAATGTCTCGGTTTATCCTTATGAGCATTGATTCTTGGAAATTTTCTTCCAGGTCACCACACAGCATTTCGCAGCATGGGACCCAGGTAGGAGGCCCGATCTGGCCGGCGGCGGCGGCGGGGGGGGGGGGGGTTTTTTTTGCCAAGATGCCTTTAGTTACGCTCTGCTCAACACCTACTTGTCAAGGGGTCCCAGTTTTCCACCATTGTTTGTGTGTGAAATGTGTACACTGTACAGTGCTTAGACCGCTCTAGAGGAACATGGTTGTCCAAAAAAATGCGGCGTGTGTGTAGATCTAAGGAGTGGCCAACTAGTCCACCTGGACCTGTCTTGTAAAATTGCCTTAACGGAAATTAAAGCAACCTATAACTCTTATACAAAAGACGTGGCACACAAAGCACTCAATTGCGATGACGAGGAACTTTGGGAATATCTAATTGTCAAAAGTATTCAAAATCCCGATCAGTGCTATCTAGTTCTACCAAGTCTAAATCCAAACTGAAAATAGTATCCAAAGAACTTATCAGCAGTAGTGATTCAGACTTATCTCAGGCAACCCCCCCCCCCATTGTCATCACTGTTACCAAGCGAGTGCAAGAGAGAGAGAGAGAGTATCGATCGACAGTCTCTCTCCAGACGTGGGGAAAAGTGGAGGGGAGGGAGGTTGCCTCAGTCATACATTATGTAACTCCCGGCCTGTATCGCCAATTTTGACCATCCAAACGCTGTTTCCACTTGTTTTATTGTTGTAACAGGTTAATACCTTTATAATCAACCTATAATAGGCGCATATGGATAAGTATTAATGCTATTTATGGTAAAATAACGATGTTAGTGATGGGAACAGCTCAAATACGTCAGCACAGGAGTGTGGTGTCTCATACCCCCCATGCGCACTTCTTAGGTTAAGCAGTCCTCTACATCCGCAGGGTCGTCAAGACCTCTGACCAAGACGAGTTAAGCGGAAACGCCGGCTTCTACCACGCCGACACAAGTGGGAAAGGATATAAACATGGTACCCGTACGGAGTCTAAGGGTTCGAGCCACCGGCAAACGCCGGGGTCTCGTCCTCCATCCTCTGCTTCCACCTCTACCAGGCTTAACCCTCCAGCCCCGGCTATGTATTCCATATATATTCCCCGAAATCCGGGGGTTTTGGCCGAAAAACGTCTACGCCTAGGCTACCGTATCTTTGTTATTCTGACTGCTTCCGCATTCCCGCGCATCCCCAAGCGTAGATGTGTTTCGTACCTGTAGAATGGCATTAAGTAGAGCTCTCTAAGTCAACTGGTTCAGTTGTGATGATGATTTCATTGGAGATAACTTTATGGCAAAAACAGCCACTTTACACTACTTTTCGATACTTAACAATAACATACAGGCACACACGAACAAGCGACGCACTCCTTCTTGTGGTCGGAGATGCGGGGCGTCGGTCCAGCCGGCTGTTGTTTACATGCGTCGGACGTACGCCTCGCACACCAAGCTTACAGGCTTTGAGCTCATGGGTGTTTAAGAGCCCTTCCGGGTAGCTCAGATGTGTTTTTTATAGGTGTTTAACCCTTGTCTAGCGGGTGCTCTGTGGCCGTTTCGGGCCTTTCCAGGCCATTCTGACTGCTATATCAACCATCAGTATGAAAGGAACTGTATTGCGCCGAAAACTAGGTGGAAATCGCTACACAATGACGCCACATACAGCTACGTAGCACTCGTGGAGCACTGACAGTGTTACCTCGAAGATGGAAGTTTAGCTGATTTTGCTACATTGCTCACTTTTAGCGAACTATTGGTTACACTGTCATCCTCCCGCGCGGTGGGGGAACTGGAGTTAGTGTGGGCCGGGAGGCCACAGATGTCGGACGTATGGATCATTACTATCCCACCCATTTTCACTCGATTTCCACCCTTTTTTCACCCGTTTTTTGCCAGTTTTTTCAACTCGACTTATGTTGCGCGCCGCTCTTTAAGGGTTAAGAGCCCTTCCGGGTCTGAAGGGTTAACGTCCAATCTGGCAGTTCAGAGGTGGGAACGGAGGACGTAGTGTCGACTCCCAGGGATAGCTCGAATGAAATACGGCCCATTATGTCTAGCTCTATTAGGCAGGATTTTTCCATACCTCGTGTACAACCTCAGGTGGGTCAAACTAGGGTCCAGGCACCGGTATTGACAGAGCAATATCGTGGTTACCCGGCGGGCGAACATTAATTATACTGTGTGTGGTACTTATAGACCAGAACCTAGAAAAGACACAGGGGCTCATGCTGTGTCAAGTCAACCGGGATCCTCGGGTATAAACCCGGCTGGTGCTAGTCTTAGGCAGGATGTTGATATTCCTCAAGAAACATTACCTTCCTCTGTACCAGATTTAAATTGAGCTGGTTATGAACAATCGGTACTTTCCGAGGCACAACAAAACCCGGAAGGTATGGAAGAGGTTGAGGTAGGGCAAGAGGAATTAGACTTTATCCTCTGCCCAACCCCGCCACCAAGCTAGTGAGTCAGAAGGGGAATCTCAATATGTCACTAAAGATGATTTAAATAGGATGTTCGAATCATTTGTACAAAGATTTCAGATGCAGCCACCGGTGCCGGAAACTACACCATCCGTACCGGCGGCTCCGCCATCCATACCGGCCGCTCTCCCGACAGGGTCTGTCCGTCACTTGGCACCTGTTCAGATTTCTGCTTCACCAATTGTGCAATCCCCATTAACTTGTATATCTGCTGTTCCTATCACATCAACATTAACCACTACTAACGTACATGTTATCACTGGTGAAGTCCCTCCACCTTTGGAAAGAGTCCCTATTAACCCTTCTTGCCCGGGCTCGCCATTCTAAGGACATTATTGAGATCCGGGCGATCTGGCCGAAAAACGTTGTAATAGGCTAGCCCTATCTTTGTTATTTTACCTGCTAGAGAATTCACACGCATCTCAAAACGTAGCCGTGTTTCGTATCTGTAGACTGGCGTTAAGTAGAGCTCTCTAGGTCAACTGGTTCAGTTGTGATGACGATTTCCGTGGAGCACATTTTTCCGCAATACCTCACAATAATAACAAATAATCTTGTTCTCCAAAACCATAACAACAAAAGTTGGACTTCTCCTTCTTGATTTCGAAGGTGCGCGTCGCTCCGACAGGCTTTGTTTACATACGGTTCGACGCACGGCTTTCAAACCAAGCTTAATATGCTTTCAAGCTTACGGATTTTAAAATGACACCGGGGCTCCTGGCGATCTGCCGCGGTGTCATTTTAAAATGACAACCGGGGAGGAAGGGTTAAAAAGAGCCCTATGCCCCTATTGTATGGTCCGGATCTTTCATGGGTAACTGTTATAGCTCAAAATCCCTCTAGTGCACAGCAGACGATTGCGGGAGAGCGTTCGGTTCCAGGTGAGTGGACTATTCAAATGAATATTTCTAGAAAATTAAGAGCTAAGGACTCAGCTGGTAATATTGTGGATGTGTCAGTGAAAGCCATACCTAATGTTTATGCTTATGAATATTTTGTATATGCCTCTACCCAGGCTCTTCCACCTGCCTCCTCTGCACGCTTATACTCAGACTGGACTAAGAGCGATGGGCTGAATGACGTCAAAGCGCTAGCTTCGCTTACGCCGGAACTGGATACAGTTCCGGTTAACGATCAGTTCGGGGTCCTGATGTGGCGGCGTCTACGCCGTAGGACCACCTCCCGGAGCTGCCAACCGCGGATGGCTGCCGACCCTCCACGGCCGGAGACAAGATCAACGACCAGTGGAGGACAACCGGATGCCGGCCGCAGGGAGCAGTTTCGGGAGCCAAACCGTCACAACCATCCCCTGCCCCCTCCCTTGGGGCACGGGTCCTTGGAGCGGCTTCGGTCGCGCCGGGAATTTCCACACCACACACACACATCACACAGTTTTTCCTACACCGAGAAATGACTCTCCGGCTGTCGTTTCTCGAAGACTTCTTCTAGCCAGAGACATTGAGAGCAACCAAGGACCCACGTACACATACATATGTCCAACTTGCTCAAAACCCATCACTTCGAGTCGCCACACTAAGGGTTCAGTTCTCTGCAATTCATGCAGGAACTGGACCCACTTCACCTGTACAACACTTGCCTCCAAGAAACACTACACGAACACCTGGACCTGTTCCTCATGCCCCTCCCTCTCCCAGTCAAATCCCTCGCCTAAAACCCGTCCACCTCTCCTCCCTAACCAACCTAACCTTCCCATACCATCCACAACTCAACACACCACACCCCATCCTAATCCATTCCAACCCCCATCTCCTGCTCCCCAATCCCCACTCCCACCTCACCCATCCCAACCCCCACCCCCTCCCTCACCCCCACCCCCACCCCATCCTCGTGCAGCAGCACCCAACATACATCGTGCACATAACATTAACATTCTTCAATTGAACATAGATGACATCAACACAAAGAAACACAAACTCTCACACTTCATCAAACAACACAACATACACATTGCCATCTTACAAGAAACAAAACTCCGCACAACACAAAAAACACCCACATTTCATAATTTCACCACCATCAGACAAGACCGGGCTGTCGGCGGGGGCGGTGGACTCATCACCCTGGTACACAAAGAAATATCATACATAGTAACCAGTGTACAAACTAAATCCCTCCTCCCCCCAAATGATAACACAACAGAAATACAATCAATTAAAATACGCACTGGCAACAACTCCAACATAACCATCATAAACACATACATCCCTCCCCAAACATCCCCTACAGTACCAAATGAATACAGACCACACTTACAACACATCACAAACACCCCACACATCATCCTGGGTGGTGACTTCAACGCCAAGACGTCGGCCTGGTTTGTCGACAACCCCGACACAGAACGCCTGTTCTACTGCTGTCCGCAATAAGGAGGAAGCATTCAAACGGTACCGACGCCTTAAAACTCAAGACTCTCATTCTTCATATGTTTCTGCCCGGAATCAAGCCAAATCTGTTCTTCGACTTGCCAAACACTCTTTCATCAATAATAAATGCACTGAACTATCCAACTCTAGCTCTTCCCAAGCTTTCTGGCATCTAGCCAAAAACCTCTCCAACAATTTCTCTTCCTCGTCTTTCCCTCCCCTTTCCCACTCTGATGGCACAACCATCACTTCTTCCTCTGACAAAGCTAAACTCTTCGCTCAAACTTTTGCTAGAAACTCCACCTTGGATGATTCCGGTGCTATTCCTCCCTCTCCGCCCTCCTCTCTCTTACTTATGCCTAATATCCTAATCTCTTCTAAAGATGTACTTTCTACCCTCTCTGGGCTTAACACTAATAAGGCGTACGGTCCGGACGGTGTTCCTCCTGTTGTTCTCAAAAACTGTGCTTCCGTGCTGACTCCCTGCCTAGGCAAACTCTTTCGTCTCTGTCTATCCTCTAACGTCTTCCCTTCATGCTGGAAGTTTGCTCACATTCAACCTGTCCCAAAGAAGGGTGACCGCTCTCAACCCTCCAACTATCGTCCAATTGCTCTTATCTCTTGTCTTTCTAAAGTTTTTGAAACTATTCTTGCTTCCAAATTTCTTAAGCATTTCTCTTCTCATAATCTGCTCTCAGATCGCCAGTATGGCTTCCTTAAGGGTCGCTCTACTGGTGATATTCTTTCATATCTTACTAACTCTTGGTCATCCTCCTTTCGGGACTTCGGTGAGACTTTTTCTATTGCACTAGACATATCGAAAGCCTTCGATAGAGTCTGGCATAAATCTTTAATTTCTAAACTACCCTCCTTCGGTTTCTATCCCTCCATCTGTGCCTTTGTCTCTAATTTCCTTTCTGGCCGTTCCATAGCTGCGGTTGTGGACGGCCATTGTTCACTTCCTCACCCTATAAACTCCGGTGTTCCTCAGGGCTCTGTCCTACCTCCTATTCTCTTTCTAATTTTTATAAATGATCTCCTTAACTGTACCTTAATTCCCATCCATTCATACGCAGACGACTCAACCTTACACTACTCCATTAGTTTTTCAGAACGCCCCAGCCAGCAATCCCTCAACGACAAACGTAATGAAGCCATAGAACTCTTAAATTCTGATCTAAATACTATTTCCAATTGGGGCAGAGAAAACCTTGTTAACTTTAATGCTTCCAAAACCCAATTTCTCCATCTATCTACCCGTCAGGATCTCCCAGCGGACTATCCCTTATTCTTCAACAATACAAAAATCAACCCTTCATCTTCTCTCAATATTCTTGGTGTCTCTTTTTTCTTCTGCTCTCATTTGGAAGGACCATATTACCAGTCTTGCTAAGGCAGCCTCCCAGAAGCTGGGTGTACTCAACCGCCTTGGGGGTTCTTTTCCCCTGCACAGCTTCTTGCTCTGTACAGGGGCATAGTGCGCCCTTGTATTGAGTATTGTTCACATGTGTGGGGAGGTTCCTCTCACACCGCTCTCCTAGACAAAGTTGAAAGGAAGGCCTTTCGTATCATTAACTCCCGTCCACTCACCAACTCTCTGCAATCTCTCTCTCTCTCCGCCGCAATGTTGCATCTCTCTCGCTATTCTATCGCTACTATAATAATCAGTGTTCCTCAGAGCTATCCCAGTGCATACCACCTCCTTTACGTAGGGCACGTGGTACCCGTCTTGCAACTCAATCCCACCCCTACTCTGTGCAACTCTCCAACCCAAGAGTGAAACGTTACTCTCAAACTTTCTTCTACTCAACATCTGAGCTCTGGAACTCTCTCCCAGAATCAGTCTTTCCCTCTTCCTATGACTTAAATTGCTTCAAACTCCGTGTGTCCAGGCATTTTGGCTCGAACGTCCCTTGATTTTGGCCCTGTCACTCTTTCAACTATGGGGGAGGCACTCGCTATAGGCAGTTATGCCTTTTGCCTCCCTCAATCACATAGAAAAAAAAAAAAAAAAAAAGACAGAGGGCTGGTACTACAAAACCAAACAGATAACCTCATCATCCTTAACGACATCCATCAACATACCCATATTCCTCACCAAGCCCTCTATAACCCATCATCTCCAGACATCACCTTTTGCTCCCCAAAACTCGCCCCCACAACATCCTGGAGGGTGGTCAGAGCCTTAGGCTCTGACCACCTCCCGATCATTATCACTACCAAAACCAGACTCACCCCAGCTAGCCACAAACACACATACACCAATTATAAAAGAGCTAACTGGGAAGCATTCACAAATGAGACAGAACAACACTTCACAACTCTAAACAGTACACCCATCACCAATGCTGTACACATACTCAATAAAACTATCCAAAACGCTGACAAGAAACACATTCCAAGAGGTAACAGAAAAAGACACAACCCCAACTTCATACCAGAAATTCAAAACCTCATCAGACAACGCGACTTACTGAAACACTCCCCAGCACCCCACACACAAAACATCACATAACAAATTCAAGCACTCAACACCCAAACTAACAACAAATACAAGAACAACAAAAACTAAATTGGAATAACTTCCTACAAATACTTGATCACAAAACAAACCCCAAAAAACTCTACAAAACACTAAACAGCATCACACTTTCCAACAGCAACACAACACAATCACATGCTGCAATCACAACAACAGAATCTACTCCTTCATGTAAACAACAAGCAAACACTCTCATCAATCACTTCTCACATGTCAACCACCTAAAACCTCACAAAGACGACCGACGTGTCATCCGACGTAAGAGACAATTCCCCACAGACCCTGACTATACACCCTTCACCAATTACCAGACAAAGCATATCATCAACAACAACAACAACTCACCCGCCTGTGGCCTAGACAACATAAGCAACATACACCTCAGACACCTGGGACCACAAGGCATACAAGCACTCACTAACATATCAAACTACAGCTATTCACACAACACAATACCAGACATTTGGAAGCATGGTATCATCATCACATTCCCCAAACCCAACAAAGACCCCACGCTACCCTCCTCGCACCGCCCCATCACACTCCTTTGCTCCCCCTCCAAAGTCATGGAACGCCTAGTATTACAACTTATTACACCTGACCTACCCCTAGCTCCAACACAACATGGCTTTAGGCCACTGCACTCCACAAACACTCTTCTCACAGACCTTACACAAAGAGCTTTTGACGGCATCAATAATCTACAACACAAAAAGGTGGCTGTCCAACTTCCTAGCAGGCAGATGTGCACACGTATCTTTCGCCGGTCAGTCATCTAAATCAGAAACTTTCCAAACGGAGTCCCACAAGGATCCGTCCTATCGCCCGCACTCTTCAATCTGTACATGCACGATATAACTACACCCAATACGCCCCAAATAAACTTAGCCTCCTATGCAGATGACATAACACTCACATGCACACACCATGACCCAAAAAGAGCAACAGATCTCCTTCAACCCTATCTCAATACACTACATGGCTGGTGCACTACAAACAGACTTAATCTAGCCCCAGCCAAATCCACCGCAACCCTGCTCACAAGCTGGACAGGAGAACACGAATACATCCCTCAACTCACCATAAACAACACACCCCTAACACATACACACACACCCAAAATCCTAGGAGTAACATATGATACTCATATGACATTCAAATAGCACACCACAAACATTAAAAAGAAACTGACACCCAGACTTAACACCCTCAGGTCACTTGCTCACACAAAATTTGGACACAACAAAGAAACTACCACCACAGTATATAAACAATACATAAGATCAGTGATGGAATACGCAAGCCCAGCCTGGGCTTCTAACCTAGCTGAAACATCATAAGACCTTACAGACTATTCAAAACAAAGCCCTGAAGATCATTACAGGCTGCACAGCTACTGCACCCACAGATCACCTACATCAAGAAACCAAAATCCTCAAAGTCAAAGACCATCTGGACATGAGAGGCACTCAATTCCTGGCAGCAGCCTCCACGAACCAAGACCACCCACTAAACTACACGGCAACACACCCACAGACACCAAGAAATATCAAAACAACACCCAGCACACGGTATCACAAACAAACTTTGTCCTCTCTCCCTCCCTGCCCACCCCGAACCAACTTCCAGAAGCACATCCATACTCATATATCTCGCCGATCCATCCATTCACTCACAGACAACACGCAGCTGCATGCACGACCTCCCGAATCCTCCCTTCCTCGCGAGGACAGAGTCCACCTGGCCAGGCTGAGATGCGGACACCATCCAGCTCTCCTTAGCTATCAGAAGAGACTGGATGACTCCGTTGTCGACGCCTGCCCGGGATGTAACACAGCACCCCATACCATTAAACACATCATAGAAGACTGCATTTCACACAACCACTTACGCCAACAACACAATCTACACTCAATGAGAGCTCTGTGGGAAAGCCCGATCGTGGCCATTGCCTTCCTCAGGGACTTGGGGCTGTTCGGCCAGGCAGCTTAGGGAACAACAACAACAACGATCAGTTCGGCAACCCAGTACTGCAGATGGGGCAGGTGGGACCAGGTCCGTGGGTGGACTGGGAATGTGAGGCTCAGCAGTTTGCCTCGACTATCACATCTAAAACGTCACATCAAATCCCAAAAGAAACTCACTTGTGGTTTTCCCTGCCGGTTGCTAAAGCCGGAGGGGTACCCCCGGAAATTATGAGTTTTCTTTCAGCTCCTAAATTATCTTTGTGGGAATTACCAGAGCCCTTTTCAACTCCACCTCCGGCGCAACTGGACAAAGATTTTAAGTTGTGTCAGAAGGCTTTGAGATTATTTTCGCAACGACTGCCGAGCCGCCAGATAGCTCAATCACTCATCAGAACTATAGAAGCTGTGAATGACTCTGACACTAGAAAAGCCATGGAGTTATCACAGCGCTTAATGCTCCAAAATTCTATAGTCACTGGGCGACGTCAGAATGGCCTTGCTTGAGGCTGTAAAAGCACGTCAAGACCTTAAGTCTATCTCGTGAAGAAATTACCCGAAGACTTGGGTCGCCGGGTAATTCTATCACCAGTTCTCACGCCCACTCTAGTTTGCCCCACCATTTGGCAAGCTGTGTTTAATATAGCGGATGTTGCCAGGCCAGGTGCTTCCCCGGCACGGAAGGAACATAAATTTACTAAGCCTTATGCCAAGCCTAAGCCTGGTCAGAAGGCTCAATCTAGTGGGACGGTAAAGTTCTTTCAGGGGTCCAGATCTCCTCCGGCACAGGGGAGCTCTCAGGCCAAAGGTAAGCAGGGTAAACCACCAGGTAAATGGAACAAACAACATTCCAAATACAAGTCAGGTCAAGGGTCAGCTGCTGCCAAAACTAGCCAGCCATCCACCTCTACTCTACCACCTTAAAAAAACTAGACATAACACAAACTCTCTCACTCCCGGGGCCTATCAAGGGCGAGTTGGATCTGAGTACAGTCACGCCGGACAAGCCCAGTCAAGACACTGGGTCATTCCGGACGTGTCACCGGGGTTGGCCCCAGTGGACTTGGGCTCGGACAGTGGTACGCAAGGGCATAACCCGGCGGTGGCTCCGACGACCTAGTTTACGTCAACCACTCAAAATCAATCATGTTTCTTTAGAGGTGGAGACACTGGTCCAGGAAATGATCACCAAGCATATCATTGTCCCGGTCAATCCAACTTGTCCAGTTTACACGTCCAAACTTTTTCTCATACCAAAGAGGGACAGTGTTCAGATGAGACCAGTCGTAGACCTATCTCAACTGAACCAATACACTCACAATACATCGTTCAGGATGCTCACTGTGAATCAAATCAGGCTTACACTTCCGCACTTGGTGAGTTATCTGCTCAACAGGTGGCGTTGTGTGTGTGTAAGTGTGAGAGTCCGAGTGTAGGGGGTGAGACTGTGAAGCACGGGAACGAGGTGGCTTCAGAAATGGGGTCGTTTCGGGCCAGGAGTGAGCACCGTGCCTAATGTGAAGGCAAGATGGCAGGTGCTCGTTGTACTCTGCGTGCTTCACATGTCTCACTCCCTAGACTGGAACAAGACCTCACGGGCTTCACTGTTCATTGTAAAGCGGTGAATGTTAAGGCTCTCAGCCTATGCCCGAGAGGAAGTAAGTTGGAATATAGAAGAAAAAAAAAAAAAAAAAAAAAAAAAAAAACACTTCCGCCGCAAGGTTGGATGTGCTCTTTAGAACTGACAGAAGCCTATTGGCACGTCCCGGTAAACAAACGGTTCCAAAAGTTCCTCGCTTTGAGGATAGAGCATCGGACTTACGTCTTTCAACGGATGCCCTTCAGTTTGAACCTAGCACCGAGAATTTTTACCAAATTAGTCCGTCAAGCTTTACTCCCATTGTTAAATCAAGGAATCAAGGTGTTGTGGTACCTGGATGACTGGCTAGTAGTGGCAGAATCAGAGAGTCAATGCCACAATCATGTAACCATACTTCTCAATTATGTGAAATCCCTGGGGTTCAAGGTCAACTTGGCAAAGTCGAACCTTGTCCCAACAAGGGTAATTCAGTGGATAGGGCTGGTCTGGGACACAACATATCTTACTCTCAGTCAGAGTGTGGACAACCGCAACAGATTTCGAAAGGAACCGTTTCATTTTCTCCACAGCCTGACTACCACGAGAAGGACGTGGGAATCTCTGATCAGCTGTCTCAACTGGATTCAACTTACTGTAAAGTTGGGCCGGTTGAAAGTAAAGAGATTAATCTTGGAAGGCAACAAACATTTTCCGCTGTTGCCGGCGGGGAAGTTATGGCAAATTCCAACATTTATCCACAACTTACTGTCGGTTTGGGCGAGGCAGGAAACATTGTATTCAACCATGACATGGACTTCTCCTCCACCTACAGTTTGGATAGATACATATGCTTCTGGGACAATAGCCTGGGGTTATCAGTCAAACCTGGGCCATCAGGGTCAAGGTCTTTGGTCCCAGTCCGTAGATTTTCACATAAACGCGAAAGAGTTAATGGTCCCCTTAATTTTCCTTCAGGCTCACGGTTACACTTTACAGGGGAAATCAATAGCCTTTCGGATGGACAACTTGAATGCGGTCTCATGTATCCAAAGACTAGGGTCAACGAGGTCTCGTCTGTTACTAGAATTGTCGGAAAGATTTTTCTTCTAGCAGACAGCCTGAACATTTATCTTCACGCATCTTACTTCCCAGGCGTAGCCAACGTCTGGGCAGAGGCCCTGTCCCGGAGACAGAGCACAATAGTAGAATGGTCACTCAAGCAAACCATCTTCAACCAGATGATTGCAGAGAAGTACATTCCACAAGTGGACTTATTCGCGTCCGAGGGAAATCACAAATTCACTCTCTACCTAACCCGGGCGGGGAGTCCAGACGCTTTGACGGAGGAATGGAACAGGTGATAACATTTTGATAACACTGTCACCTCTCTCCTTAATCGGGTCTGATAGTTACAGCTTTTTATAAGTCGGCAAACTTCAGACGCGATTTACTCCTTTTTTTATTTTGTGCAATTATCATGTTCTGCGATAAATTACAAGCAATTTATTTTTTATTTTTTTGTGGTACGTGGCTAGATACTATTTTCCGAACATTTTGATAACACTGTCACCTCTCTCCTTAATCGGGTCTGATAGTTACAGCTTTTTATAAGTCGGCAAACTTCAGACGCGATTTACTCCGTTTTTTATTTTGGGCGGTCAACACGTTCCGCGAATGAGCGCCTCAAATCATCGTAAGCTATATGAGAATCATTACTCTCTAAAGGCTCTGGAGTATTGGTTAACTGCACCTCTTCGAGCTCAGCACTTGTAGAACTGTAGCCGAATATATTAGGAGCTGAAAGAGAAGGATCAAAATGTACAGGAAGCTCAGGAGAAGATTTCACAGGAGAGTACCGGTAGTTACCGGTAGTATGGACCTCCGCTTCAGTAGTTATGTTGATCAGTTAAGGGTGAACTAACCTAATAGTTTGAGGAACCACGGGGGTTGACTCAAAGTGATTGTCAAAAGAAGCGGCTAATTGGGCAAGGGAAACACGTGGTGGGCTAACAATTTTAGGCACCGTGTCAGTTACGGGGGGAGCTGTTGCAGGTATAAGAGTAACTGGACTAGTAGGGAGAGTTACTTTGAGTGGTGGTGCAACAGGAGGTGACACAAGGGGGGTAGTATTCCAATTCACTGTACCGCCACTACAAATAGAAAAGGTCTTGGGACAGGTTTTGTTGAGGTTTGCTGTGTGACTTACTAGGTTTACTGTTTTTTTACAAGAAGACTCAGAACTTACGGAGCATTGGAGTCTACGAATGGAATCTGTGGATTTCCAGTCAGTAGGGGTGTTAGAACGTACAGATTTAGGTACAGTTATATCAAGAAATCCAACATACTTCATGTCATAAATAAATGGAGTCTTTTTTAAGAACAGAAGAAATGTAGGCTTTAGCAGCAACCCAAATCAATAATCACACCTGTTTACTTGTGATGGCAGAGAAAAAAATATTTGGGTCATGGTACATACAGTACTAACAAAGTAGCTACATTTCTCACAATCCCGAGGGTTCCACACAGCACTGGTTCTATGTATACATTTCACATGATAAGTACACAGAGTATGAGCTGCTAAAGCTAGGTTATCACAGGAGTTATGAGAGCAAAGTTGGATGTCTACAGGAGGAGCTATCTCTTGTGGGATAAGTCTGGCCAGTCTGGAGGAGGAGGGGCCTGGTGAGGAAAACCCAACTAAGAGGTCCAAGGCCTGCAGGACCTCCAGGCCGAGTGTTCCTCTTGTAATAGCCGGGCTGAGTCCTTTTTTGTAAAATCGGGGTAGACTGCGGGTAACTGGCACGTGAAGACCTGAAGGGATAGAACCCGGAATTAGATGACAACAATGATTATTGTTCCCTGAAATAAATTATTTTTAAATTAGTGAACCTGCACTTAACCGGGGGAGCCGGAACTGACTGACTTGTTACTTACTTAGTTGAATTCCGTCCTCTATAGACGCAGCTAAAGTGGACCTCCGATGCGGATGTTAACCCAGGAAAGGTGAGGGTCCTCATAAGCGGTTTTGTTGGGCGAAGGATTGGGTTCATTTAACCTTTAAACGGCAAAGCTATGGTAATTCAAAGGGTACCGCCGTGCGAAGGTATTTGGGTCAATTCTGACGCAAATCGTCATATTTACTATATACATTACTGTATATCATTATTAACCCTCAACTCGCGGTGCCCATCATATGACGGGAGAGAGAATATTGGCCACCCCTGTGGCGCCCGTCATATAACGGGTGCCATTTTGAGGCCATTATGAGCTATGAGAGAGAAACTGAGCGTTGGGAGACGATAGACAACCTCGGACCGCTCGCCGCCTCTATGTGGCTGTCACTGAGACATACTGTATCTCATCACTGCCTCCCTACTGCTCTCAACAAGGATAAAATCAGCAAAAATACCTCCTCTTAGGGTATTTTTGGCTCCAGTTGCACAGTCGTTGCAAGAGAACCCGTGGTCATACAAGGATGATTCAGGGGTCATTGGAAAGCTCTATATCACCCTTTCACGGATATATAATTGTACAGGTATTACGCTCTGGCTCTTGCTTATGCATGACAAAGAGCATGGAATGAAGCTTATTATCTGTAAATATTATAGGCTTTAGTCCCGGAGGGAAGAATGAAAACCTAATATTTAGTAGTGGCCCCGGAATCATTGACGATATGCCTATAATATAATGGCACTCTTTCAAACCCTTGTGTCAGCTGTTTGAAACACCCGCCCACAGGGAGAAGAGAGGCCACACATCGTAAGGGTACGCTAATTCTCTTACGGAATCGTCCTTATGATTGGGTACTCACTACGAAAAAACTTTGTAAAAAATAATAATATAAAATTATAATAAGAATTGCTATAACCAAGCTTCCCAACTTGTGGATGTTTTGCCGTGCGGAGTATTCCCCTGAGACGCTGAACTGCCTAGCGTCATCTCGTCCTTCAATGATATTTCAAGACTAACTTAACCCACTGGATCCCAGCGCCACAGCGTATGCGTCAGCAATGTATGTAACGCTAAACCCCAGCGCCACATACGTTACGTCCGCTACTTCAAAATGATTTACTCTTGTCCTTGGTAGCTAGAGGCTTGAGGATGGTATGGGAAACTACCTTATGATGTTGCCGAACAGTGGCGGTACGTGGCAGCCCCCTAGCCCATCCGCGTGGGTGAGTAAGGGCGGATGGGGAAAGCCAGTTTACCCACTTATCCCACCGCCAATTTGTGCTTATTTATTCTTATCCTATGGTAGCTAGAGGGTTCAAATTCGTATGAGATATACCTTGGCACCTAAATTGGCAGTGGTGTTTAGGTTGCTTTTGAAATCAGGTAGTTTTCCTCTTTGCTGGCGTAAGGCTATTATCACTCCTATTCCAAAGGGAAATACTGCCTCATCATCTCCTAATGACTATCGCCCTATCTCCATTACACCTATCCTATCCAAGCTCTATGAGAGGCTTTTGTCCAGACGCCTTTCCTCTTATTGTAATAGTCATAATTTGATACCAAACTCACAGTTTGGTTTTCGTAAGGGACTGGGTACATGTGATGCACTTCTGACACTCACCCATGACTTGCAATCTTCATTGGACCAGGGACATGAGTCTCGCGTCGTGGCTATTGACTTTAGTTCTGCTTTTGATTTAGTCAACCATAAAGCACTTCTGTTTAAGTTACAGCTCATTGGTATTGGTGGCAATTTATTAAGGATCTTTGAAGATTTTTTGACGAAAAGATCTCAGTCTGTGGTCATTGATGGGTGTCATTCCCCTTCTGTTACTGTTGTTTCTGGTGTTCCACAAGGCAGTGTCCTTGGGCCTTTGCTTTTTATTATTTTTACTGCTGACCTGTGTTCCGAGCTTGTAAATAAACTAATCTCCTATGCTGATGATACAACTTTATATGCGTCAATTGCATCACCAATAGATCGACACGTAATTGCTACTGCTCTGAATAGGGATTTAGCCAAAATTACATCATGGTGTGAACTTTGGGGCATGAAACTTAATGCTAGTAAAACACACTCCATTATCATCAGCAGATCTCGTACCTTGGATCCTCCCCATCCTTATCTACAAGTTTCTGGCGAGCAAATTGAGAATGTGGATACTCTGCGTTTGTTAGGAGTTACTCTTGATCCCAAACTTACTTTTGAAAAGCATATTCGTTCGTTCTTTCTCCGCTTCCATTTCCCAAAAAATTGGTCTGCTTCGCAAGGTTTATAAAACATTTGCTTGTGACGCCACAGTTATCAAGTCTTTTTATGCTTTTATTTTGCCACATTTCGAGTACTGCTCACCTGTCTGGTTGTCAGCAGCTGACTGCCATCTCAAGTTGCTTGACAGGTCGCTAAATTCCATCAGTTTTATTCTACCTAATTTGTCTCTTGATCTGTGTCATCGACGTAAAGTTGGTGCCCTTAGTCTTTTATTTAAAGTTTTTAACAACCCTCAGCATCCCTTACATGGGGTTCTGCCTGGGCCCTATGTCCGGGCTCGTGCAACTAGATTCACAAGCAATCTTAATTATCTTGCCATGAGCCGTGTTAATTTTCTACTACAACAGTTTTCACGGTGTTTTGTGCCGGCCATGGTTGACTTGTGGAATAAGTTGCCAAATGAGCTAGTCAATTCAGCTAATATCTCCATTTTTAAGTCTAGAGTTAATGCTTTTTTGCAGCATTAATTCTAATTTTTAAACTTATTTTATTCTATTTTATTGTATTATATTTAAGCTTGATATCCTCCACTGCATAATATGTTATCTGTGTTTAATATGTGTATATGTACAGTACAGTATACAGTGTATGTTTTTATTTTTTCCTAAGTTGCCATAGTCTCTCTCCAGTGCCTCCGGGTATTTTGTGTGGATTGATCTTGATGGTGTTTCTGCACCCTGGTTGGAGATTTCGGCATCTCATATAATAATAATAATAATAATAATAATAATAATAATAATTATGATTTTGCCCAACAGTGGCAATACTTATCAATTGGCAATACCCAATTCCCGCCGCAGTGGGGAGTTGGGAGAGAGAGCGCGGGAGTGGAAGGACTGGGCGGCCTCCCACTTCCCGCCTGGCCCAGTTGCCTTGTTTACATCATGAGTTTTAGATGTACCTCGTCACCTCGCTGTTTATCGCTCCCCTAACGCTTCCCATAATATAGTTGACTCCCCACCAAGTGGAGAAGAGGAGGAGGAGGATGACCCAGACCCCACGGCATTAATCAAAATTCTGCCAGGTCATGGTAGGGGTAAGAAGACGAGATAGTGTGTCATGTTGCTACGTACACAGCAAGTTTATGTGTAAACTGGTAATCTCCCTGCCTTCACCACCACCTCCCCTGTCTCCCCACTAAGAATACAGTACGTCAAAACCCATGTTTCTAAGTCAAAAGGGCCTAAAACAATGTGTAACGCTCATATTCTAACTATAAAATATACGGTAAAGCATAAAATCAATAAACAGAGTACGTGAGAGAGGCATAATAAAAGTGAGAGTGAGTGAAGGGGAAGTCGGGTGTTATTCAGCTGGCAGTGTGTACGTGCGTGAGTCCATGAACAAGGTGGCCGCCAGCCCGCCAGTCTTGCCACTCCCTCGACACTTATAAAACTTGAATCTATGCACTTATCACACTGTAACTTCACTTAAAATTACAATATGTGATACATGTTGCTAATATCTGAACTATGAAGGCACACATGATGCTCGGGTGGTGTAAATAACGGTCACTCGAAAACTGGACGCATCGTACATCTGCCATGCTGCCGCGCTCAGCTGTGTCTTGAAGGGCGGGAAGCTTGAAGGCCACCCGGCATCAGCTGATGGCTGAGGCTAACCCCCATAGGACCCCAAAATGACCGAGGGGAGTGTTTTTTTTTTTTTTTATTATTATTATTATTCATTTCTCACCTATTTAACCCTCCAGCACCGGGCCCCTAAGCTCCCGCATACACTGTGTTCCCGGGTGTTTTGGCGATTTATGGGCTATGTTAATTCCCCTGTAACTTAATAAAGACAGCATGTATTGTTATGCAGTGGCGTATATAGGTCCTTGGGAAGGGGTGAATCCATTATTTTAAATTTTATATAATGGGTGGGCGAGCGAAGCGAGCCTCTACCCCCAGGATTTTTTTGAAAATCAAGCATTTTTAGGGTCCTTTTGAGGCCTCAGCAGGGATATATTGCACTAATTTGATATTCAATGGTAAAACAATATACAGAAGATTATATATGTTGGCTAAACAAAAAAAAGAGCTGTTTGACAAATATTTAATTAGGGAATTCTACAGTATGTATAAAAAAAACTGCTATAATCTATATCATAATACTATACAATTGTTGATTCATTCATTCCTGGAACTGCTATAATCTATATCATAATACTATACAATTGTTGATTCATTCATTCCTGGAACTGCTATAATCTATATCATAATACTATACAATTGTTGATTCATTCATTCCTGGAACTGCTATAATCTATATCATAATACTATACAATTGTTGATTCATTCATTCCTGGAACTGCTATAATCTATATCATAATACTATACAATTGTTGATTCATTCATTCCTGGAACTGCTATAATCTATATCATAATACTATACAATTGTTGATTCATTCATTCCTGGAACTGCTATAATCTATATCATAATACTATACAATTGTTGATTCATTCATTCCTGGAACTGCTATAATCTATAATCATAATACTATACAATTTTTGATTCATTCATTCCTGCAACTGCTATAATCTATATCATAATACTATACAATTGTTGATTCATTCATCCTGGAACTGCTATAATCTATATCATAATACTATACAATTGTTGATTCATTCATTCCTGGAACTGCTATAATCTATATCATAATACTATACAATTGTTGATTCATTCATTCCTGGAACTGCTATAATCTATATCATACTACTATACAATGTTGATTCATTCATTCCTGGAACTGCTATAATCTATATCATAATACTATACAATTGTTGATTCATTCATTCCTGGAACTTATGGAAATTGCAATATTACTTTTTATATGAAACATTTAAAAAATAAACTAAAACTCGCAAAATGGCATTAATGAGAGAGAGAAAAAAACAAAATTAAACTAAAACTCGCAATAATGAAGTTGAGAGAGAGAGAGAGAGAGAGAGAGAGAGAGAGAGAGAGAGAGAGAGAGAGAGAGAGAGAGGAGAGAGAGAGAGAGAGAGAGAGAGAGAGAGAGAGAGAGAGAGAGAGAGAGAGAGAGAGAGAGAGAGAGAGAGAGAGAGAGAGAGAGAGAGAGAGAGAGAGAGAGAGAGAGAGCTTACTTTACTCACTAGTAACAAAACTAGGGACAAAAACTAACAACTAGGGACAAAAAGGGGGGGGGGGGGGCCATGGCTGAGTGGCCCCCCCCCCCCCCCCAACCCCATATACACCACTGTTGTTATGAATAAAAAAAACAAAAAATGTTCCTCTACCCTTCCTCTGTAGAATGCCGTTGAGTAGACGTCTCTAGCCCCAGTGGTTGCAGAATGGCGAGTGTGTGAACGAGTGTGTTTTTACGTGGCAAATTCCTGCCGCGTTCGGATGCCTCGCCACGGCCCCGGCTAGCGCGCACCTAGCCGCTCGTCGCACCAGAGTCTTTGCCTCCGATAGACGATTTTAGTAATTGATATTGACAATTTGATGTTTATTTGAAATTTTTATAGTTATTTTGAGGACAATCATATAAAGTATGTGTATTAGGGTGTCACGTCACTAATATTACTAATTTTCACTCGATACCGTACTTTTTATTAGTAATTGGGCTTTTATTAGTAATTGGGCTAAGTTATTGTAATATTAGGCACTGATTATTCGTTATCACAGGTGTTTATTATAAATTGCACATAAAATATTAAGTTTTGTGTCACTTTCACTTTGGTAAATATGCTTTTAGGATGTCACTGTCACTGATACTGCTCATTTTCACTGGATACCGTACCTTTTATTAGTAATTGAGCTAAGTTATTTTAATATTAGGCACTGATTATTCGTTACCACAGGTGTTTATTATAAATTGCACATAAAATATTAGGTTTTGTGTCACTTTCACTTAGTAATATGCTTTGTAAGCGTTTTATATACAATGTATTGTCTTTCACTGATTTATATATTTCTATATGTTCTAATCATATGAATGTAACTTATTATATACATTTATGTGTCACTTTCACTTATTATTATGGGCTTATTGTAATTGTATCAATTTTCTAATAATAAATTGAACTTTTGTAATACAATAAATTGTTTCACTTCCACTTTTTGGCTATACAGTGGAGCCCCCATCTTCGCTCCTAATCGGTTCCGCAGAAATCGAGCTAAGATTGAAACGGCCAAGATAGGGGCACTGTTCTTATGGGGAAAATTCTAATCCGTTCCGTGCTCATTCTAAAAGTTGCACTTTTTCCCAGTTTTAGCCTATGAAAACATGTTTTTTGTCTACATAAAGTAAATCTTATGCATTGTAAATAATAATGTAGACATCGTTAAATAACAGTCCTAACCATAAAACTTAGGTGCATTATAAATACTGTAGATTGGGCATTGTTCTTATCATGGGAAAAATGGTAGGCCTAGGCTAGGCCTAGGTTCAAAATTCGTCCAGTCACCCCTCAAGTATATATTTCGCCCCAAATACATCCAATAAATACATATTATGAGAAGAATACGTTTAAATTCATATTATGAGAAGATTACTTACCACACCGACTTTTTAAATAATTGTCATATTTAGCCTAGCCTAACATCGTCTAGGCTACGTCCGACACGGACTGGCCTTTGCTCTGTGTTTTGAGCATGAATTTCCTTCATTACTACCACCAGGCCCACCATCCCTATCACCAGATGTACTAGAGGTTATAATAAACGCGAGAGATAAGAGGTCCAGGCACAAATAAGCTTGCAAACAGCTGTTTTTTCAACATAGAAACGAGTGGACTGTGAGCTAGTGTTGACGTCATACAAAGATGGCGGAATCTTGCGCAATGACGATCGGATCTCGGATTTCGTCTCTAAGCGGCAAACACTTTGACAATGGCAGATTCTTTTAGTTCAGTTAACTTTTTTGGTTGTTTTTGTTTGTTTTATGTCGAGTTTTTCATTATTTTTTTTTTTTTCGGGTTTTGACTGGAATATATGTGTGCCAAGATGGAAGCTTTTTGAGCGAACATGGAAATTTGGAATATTTGGTGTCTACCACGAAGACTGATGTGGCGAAGATGAGGGCTCCACTGTACAGTCCACCCTTGGATAACGCGGGTATATCGTACTGGCCCAAGGCCGTGTTAGGCAAACACGCGTTACATAAAGCAAAGGTTATATGGGAAAAATTCTATTCGTTCTGGCCACTTTCCCAAAGTCCCCTTTTTTTACCATTTACCACCCGATTTATCTATTTATTTGTCAGTATTATTACGTTGGCAACATACCTTCATACTAGGAGTCAATAATATATCCAATTAAGAGCATTGGTACTATGAAATGCCATTTATTTGACACAAAAACAATGCTGCTCAGCTGTAGTACAACAATAACAAACCACATGTCGTTTGCGTGAGAGGCAGGCGGCGGAAGCTTGGCTAAACTTGCCAACAATCTACCGCCTTCATTAGAGTTATAGTTTAATGTATTTTTCTTTGGCTTTTACTATTATAAATATTATTTGGTAAAATTAAATTAAATTGCATAGAGTAAATTATAATAAAATTTTATTGCATACAGAAATAACTCGGGTTTAGGCATAGCCACACAAGAACAACACACACACACACACACACAAACTGACTCAACAATAACACACACGATTTCGGCCACTCGGAAAATCAGCTGACGAATCTCGGTGTTTCAAATTAACTTGCATTGAAAGTATATTCGTCGTATAAGGCCATCCATGGTTTTGGAGGTTTATAAATGTGTCTTATACACGCCGGTATATACGGGTCTGACGAGTCTTCCGTCACAGGCCGACAGATGCCGAGAGATGCCGACCAGCCGCCACCCGCCACGAGCGCTACATAAACAAAGCATGTTAGATGCTGACTCGGCACATTTGGGGTACCCGTGTTAGAGCAAAAATGCGGAACCTAAAGCCGCGTTACCCGAGGGCCGACTGTATATATATATTATTGTCACATTATTATTGTATTATTTATAGTTTATTTGTCTTATTATTGTTTCTAGGGCTAGAATAAATGTCACTGATACCGTCACTCTCACTGTCTTTGATACTTTCACTATTATTAGAACTGCTGCTTGGAGTGGTAATAAAGGAAGCACCCTTCAGCACAGAGTGGCACCCTGCACTCCACACACTCCATGGTTTAACTTTTTTTCTATCCTCGCCCTCAGCCTGGTGTTGTAGCAGACATGGCACCGCCTCTGCTGCTTTCTTCCTGCTGGTGTCAGAGGCAGTGAAATGAGCCTGTGCATATTCATGTAATATGCACAGTGCAAGCGGTCAGTGGCGGCAGGCCCAGCGTGTGGCATTGCATACTTCTCCAGGAGCTCCAGTATCGCCTGCTTGTGGAACCTCCGCAGGCTTTTGAACTGTCTGGGTGAGTTTGCATTCCGAAGCTTATAAATGTTGTAAGCATTCAGAAGAGACATGTCCACCATATCCAGGCATTTTGGCTCGAACGTCCCTTGATTTTTGCCCTGTCACTCTTTCAACTATGGGGGAGGCACTCGCTATAGGCAGTTATGCCTTTTGCCTCCCTCAATCACATAGAAAAAAAAAAAAATGCAGAAAGAACTTCTTGTACCATCTGCATCAGGTACGCAGACAGTCAATGAAGCCAATCTGCATGTCTGACTTGTCGACCAGCCTCATATTGATGTTGTAGTCGAGGACAGCATCTGGCTTGGTCAACCTGGCCTGGGTGCGGCGATCCACCTTGCCAGTCTCGACCATTTCCCCCTTGTGGATGGTGGTGAGGAGGTTGACCTTCCGCTGGTCGTGCCAGTGGATAGCCAGAATGGGCCCCGATTTCTTGCGGAACACATCGCCTTTCTTGGTCTTCGGAGGGAAAGCTGGCATGCCCTTCCTTTTTCCTCGTACTGTGCCTACAGTCCCCGTTTTGCGCTCATGGAGGTACTTGGAGAGCGTGGGGGACGTGTAGTAATTGTCCGTGTAGAGGATGTGATTCTTGTGGAAGTAGCGGTCTATCATGGCTTGCACCACTGCTCCGCCAAAGCCAATGGTGGGGTCCGCAAGCACATCCCCTTCCTTCCCCCGGAACAGTACAAGAGACTCGTCAATGACAACCTTGCGGAAGGGCTTGAAGTATGAACTGAACCGTTGTCGCATCATCTCGTACAAGGTTCGTATCTTCCACAGCTTGTCTCGGCGGTGTACTCACCTAATTGTAGTATACAGGATTTGAGCCTAAGCTCGTGTTGTCCTGTCTCTCTCTCTACATTTATCAAATTTTGCTTTAAAAGTTTGGATATTTCTTGCTCCCACCACCTCCCCATCCAACTTATTCCAACACTCAATGCTTCTATACGGGAAGCTGAACTTTCTTACATCAGCCTTACATATAACTTTCCTCAACTTACAATCATGACCCCTGGTTTTTCCCTCGTCCCTCACCACAAAATCTCCCTTGTCGATCTTCTCGAAACCTTTCACACACTTAAACATCATGATCATGTCACCTCTCTCTCTCCTCTCCCTCAGCGTTGGCAGCTTTAGCCTCTCCAATCTCTCCTCATAAGGCAGGTCTCTAAGGCTAGCTATCATCTTAGTGGCAACTCTCTGAACTCTTTCCAGTTTTTTATTATGTTTTATAAGGTGTGGAGACCACACCACTGCTGCATACTCCAGTCTTGGTCGTATTATTGTCCCTATTATTTTTGCTAACATCTCTTCATCTAAATAATTCAGAGCTATTCTCATGTTAGTCAACACTGCATAGGTTTCACCAGTTATTTTATTTATATGCTGTTCAGGTGACAAGCTGTCTGCCACAACTACCCCTAGGTCTTTTGCTTTCACAGCTTTACTAATTATTTCATCTCCTATTTTATATCCCCAAGAAGGTCTATATTTACTTTTTCCCATCTCAAGAACCTGACACTTACTCGTGTTGAATTCCATTTTCCAAGTTTGACTCCACTCATATAACTTATCTAGGTCTCTCTGTAATTCTTCACAACTACTCCTACTTGTAATATGCTTCATTAAAGTTGCATCATCAGCAAACAGATATATATGAGCCTATTCCCATTTGAAGGTCGTTGATGAAAACCAAAAACATGATTGGGGCCAACACCGATCCTTGAGGCACTCCGCTTTTTACCCTTTTCCACGAGGAGAACTTTCCTTTTATTACTGTTCGCATTTCCCTCCCAATTAAATAGTTTTCCATCCACTTTAATAATACTCCCTCAACCCGCCCCACAGTCCTGAGCTTCCACAACAATCTCTTATGAGGCACCTTATCAAATGCCTTCTTAAAATCTAAGTAAATACAATCTACCCACCCCTCCCTCCCTTGTACAATGTCAATTACCCTATCATAGTAACTCAACAAATTTGTGGTACACGAATGACCTTTTCTGAACCCGAACTGCTTGCTTGAAATTATTTCCCTCTCCTCCAACATACCCACCCATCTTTTTCTAATAATCTTTTCACAAAGCTTGCATATAACACTCGTTAAGGATACCGGTCGATAATTTAGCGGGTCTTCTTTATTTCCACTTTTATATATTGGAGTTATATTTGCTTGTTTCCATTCTAAGGGAAGTTCCCCCTTGTTTAATGAGTGTTGAACAATATTAAAAATAGGTCTCACTAGTTGTTCAGAACATTCTCTTAATACCCATCCAGCAATGTTATCTGGGCCCATAGATTTTCTCACGTCCAATTCTTCCAACAATGATTTTAGTTCATCCTTGTTGACTTCTATCGACTCTAGTCCCTGTATCTCGTTCAATTCCACCACAGGTTCTACATAGTCATCCTCCTCCACAAACACGGATGTTAATGTATCATTCATAATTTCACACATACCCACTGTGTCTTCATATAATTGACCCTCTACCCTAAGCTTTGTTATTTTGTCCTTTATTTTTGTTTTGCTGTTGATATAACTATAGAACAGTTTGGGTTCTTTATTACATTTGTTTACTATATCTTTTTCAAAGTTCTTTTTCTCCTCTCTTATAGTCTTGACATAGTTGTTTCTAGCATTCTTATACTCATTCCATTTTTCCTCAGTGTGTCTCCTTCTCACTTTATTCCATGCAGAGTCCTTTTTGTTCTGGGCAATGTGACATCGCATGTTAAACCACTCTTTCTCCTTAGCCAGCTTTCTATCCTTAAATGTTGTTACATATTTATCTACCCCCTCCCTGTAAATGTCTAGTAACATGGTGAATTTTACCTGAATATTCTGTTCTTGCTCAATAAATGACCAATCTATATTTGCAAAGTATCCTCGTAATGATTCATAATCCGCCTTACTATAATTTAGTCTATATTCCCTATGTTCCTCCTCTCTGCCTTCCAGAAATTCTACTGTCAATTCAAATTCAATCACAGCATGATCGCTTTTTCCCATGGGACTCAAATATGTTAGGTTCTTTATTTCTTGGGGGTCTTTGGTGAATAATAAGTCAAGTCTTGATGGTTCATCACCTCCTCTAAATCTTGTATTTTCCATAACGTGTTGTGTTAATAGATACCCCATTGTTAGTTCAAGAAATTTGCTACCCCAAGTATTTTCATTTGAACCCGCATCCAAACATTCCCAATCCACCTCCCCACAATTAAAGTCCCCTGCAAGAATAAGCCTATTTTTCCTTTTACAAATAATTTCTAACATACGCAAGGTTTCCAAAATTAATTCATTATATTCATCGTTGCTCCAAGATTTAGTCTTAGGAGGTAAATACATTGATACAATGTCCAATTTTGACCTATCATTATCCTCAATTTCAACTGCTACCACTTCAGCAATGCTATCACCAAGCTTTAATTCTTTAGCAGTAATTTTATTATCTACCATGATCAACACTCCTCCTCCTAGCTTTGTACGTCGGTGTTGGTGACGAGATGGAGCTGGGCGAGGATGTCGAGGTACCGGTCGTGTGACATGTACTTCCCGAAGGCAGGGGTGGATATTAGATCATTGGTGATCCAATAGTCAGGCAACCTGTGTTTCTTCACATGAGGCATTAGCATTGTGAGTGCCAGGAAGACCATGAACTTGTGATGAGTCACATCAGTCCACTGCCTCATGTGGCCCTTGGTCACCTTGTCAAACATGTTCACCTGCATCTGGTGTTGCTTGTTTGTTTCCTTAATGGCAAAGCCTACCACCACCTCATCAAAAAAAGGCCTCAAAAAGCTCATGTGATGAAGCATTGGGGCCTGCCGGAAAATTGGGGGTAATTCCTGAACCCTCCTGTGCCTCATCAAAAGGTGGCACATCAGGGTTGTAATCATCCCCGTCAGCCAGGTCTTCCCACTGGAAGATCGAGAATGGGTCTTGGTGATGCACACAAGGCACTGCGGGTGGTGGCCCAGCAGGCCCACAGCCGACACGGGAGGCGCGCACCCTAGGGCGGCCAGGGCGGCCCCCAGGACGACGCCCCTGGGTGGAGCGGATGGGTTCAGGGTCGTCCATATCCATATAGTCGTCGTCAGAGTAGTCATCTTGCCCTGACGGTGGACCCATATAATCATGGCCAGAGTCATCTGTCAGGTGTCCTTCCTCGTCAGTAGCCTCCGCATAATCTGGCAGGGAACGATTGATGCGTGGGCGGCGTGTGGGTGGGGGGCGAGGTGGGGAAGGAGTGGCAGGTGAGGCTATGTCTCCCCGAGGTTCTGGGCTTCTTTGCCTGCGACGAGTGGTAGAAAGCCGAGTTTCCCTGTCACTAGGCACAGGTACTGGTGATGCGGGCTCCAAAACATCTTCAGGCACACTTGTTGATGTCTGGAGAGTTGGGGAGGACCGTGGGGAAAGGTGCGGGTGTGCAGGGGTGGATGCCGCGGGGGCCTCGAACAAAGCCCGCCTAGTTTGCTGGCCTTTTTTCACATATTTTCTGCCTTTCCCCTTTTCGGCAGCAGTATGTCTCCTGTCAGGGGACCCAGGAGGCAAATAGGCCAAAAGTGGGGGGTCTTCAACCCTCGGCAGTGGTGGGGGTGGTGGGGAACAATGGCGGTCGCCCGGGGCATCTTGGGTGGCTTGGGTAGATAAGGGAGACAATGGCGGCCGAGATGAGTCACCACGCTCACCCTCACTCACAGCCTCATTCTCGCCAAGCCTTTTGGCCTCTTCCCTGGCTGCCGCGGCCGCCTTTTCCAGTATTTGCTTCCTATAAAAGCGTATCTAGTAAGGCGATTTAGCTGGCGAAGGGCTAGGAGTGGCGTCACTCAAGGGAAACTTGGAGGTTGACCTTGAACTCTCCCACTCGCTCACTTTCCCCACTTCACTCTCTGCACCTTCACCAGCTTCCGCGAAAGCTGATACATCACCTTCATCACTTTCGTGTTCACTCTCAAACCCCTTGAACTGAGCGTCTTGGTCACTGCTCTCGTCGCCATAATCACTCGACACGTAATTAGACGATCTCCCACTCGCTCCCTCATCAACATCACTATCATTATCAGTTCCAGCTATATCGAGCATTCGCAAGGTTCTTTCAATACCTCCTGGAGAAAGAATTGTTACGACTGGGGTTTAAATATATCAGGGCTCTTATTCATTGGACTAGTAATGGCATAAATGCTACAACGGAAAGCGCTAGATCCAACCTCTGATGTATATTCCCAGTGAACAAAGAACACAAATACTCTACAGAGTTCTATATGCAATAATAGGCTATCAAACTCTCAATAAATGTGCGTCTACTCTAGGCTTAATGTTATGTGAAAACAGCCTATTACTACCTATAACCGAAGGTGCTTGGTTATGGTATGCAAAGTAAGGTGGTAAGAGAAGTTACAGCTTACGTTACTTTAATCAATAAATGTCAGGCACTCCTGCATGAAAGAAAGTGCACTAAAGTCCTTCAACACTAACAAGGAATCTTCTTTAAATGTTAGATGCTATAAAGATGCTCGTATCGGAAATGGAACCCAAAAAGGCAGGCAGCGGAACAATGCTCGTGCCGGCTATGCACACAAAAAGGCAGAATATATAATGCCGTCGGAGCCAAGAATATCCTAAACACTACAACAATAATAATCGCCACGACAATGCAGTATTCCTATCAACAAAAAGAGCCTAAGTCATTAGTGTCTCCATACATCAAACTAGGCTGCGAAATGCTTGTGTAATGATAAATAGGTATGCATAAAAAGAGTACTTGGTTTAATATACTTAATGTCTACTATGATTGATAAAGTCTAGCTAGAGTCAATGATACGAGATACTGGTGCGCATGGCATGCCGCATAGCCTAGTGCAAATCTCAAGTCTGTGCGTCAAATATTACATTATAGGGAAGGGTAGCTCTCTTGAGAAACCTTAATACCGAAGTATTAAGCGTTCTCCTGGCATACCTCAAAGACAAACAATCGAGACTAGAACAGTGCAGAATGGTATAGGCAAAAAGCCCTCATTCGTGCATGCTCTACTCTCAATGGCACATAGACTAGAATTTACTCAATCAACTCCAGTTCTCAGGTATGTCGTGCAGCTTTTAACTAAAGCCAGCACTCATAGGAAACAATACCTTATAATATCAGACTCCTAGTCTAGCATTATCTAATCCAGCAGAACACTAATTATTATAGGAAGCGGTACTAAACAATATGGATGCTAACCAATGCTTCGTGATCAACTTATCTTAACAACTAAACATACATGGGTTATATCAGACCTTAACGCACAATACAACTGGCCAGCATGAAGCTGATTTTGCAGAGTTAACCAGAGGGGGTATAATATTAATAAAAAGGTAGTGAAAGATATGAAAAAAGAGAGAGGTAGGCAGAGGAAAAGATTCTCAGGTGCGGAGCAGGGGACAGGTAGCAAGGGATGAGATAGATGCGTTCTAGAAACCAGATCTGAGGGAGAGAGTGGCGAGGAACTGTATATATACTCGCACTAGCTCGAGGCGCGTGGGAAAAAAGCGGTTACAAGTCCTCTAGCCACTAGCAAGGGAGCTAGCAGCATGGTAAGGACCTCTCCCAACCAACCCCCACGAGGCAGCCAGCTGTGACGTCATCGAGCGGGACAAAAACACTGCGCGCTCCCTCTCGCTCTGTTCTACTCTCTCTCTCTCTCCCAGATCCCATCATTACTAGTTAATGATAAAACATATACTTTACAATTAAATATATAAAGCCTTGACATGGGTGAAAACAAAGAGCCTTTCTGGACTGCCCATGATACGAGCTTTCATATGAAATAAAGCACACTCTAATACATAAACTGTAGCCCCATCCACTGCCCTGGCGATCCTAGCGAGTCACTGTAGGACAAGCCATGCGGTTCTAACGGAGTGGTTAACGTCACAGAATGTTCTTGCGAAGACGTCTTCGTGTAATACGACGAACAGGGGCGGGCGTCGTAGGAGGCAGGGAATCGGTTTTGGGCGTACTATCCATGATGGCGTCGGGGTAGACACTGATGCTGTGGCGTAGTTCGAGCGTGGTGGCGCTGTCTACCACCCCACAACAACAAAAATTTACGCGCGCGATTCGAAAGCAATAACGCAAGCACCCGGTGCCTCAGAGCCCATCCGGGCTCTATGGCGCGAGTATCTTATGGGTGCCTGAGAGCCCAACCGGGTACCGAGGGTTAAGATATTACATTTAATCTAAACTAGCTGGGGTTCAGTGGGTTAAAAACATCAACGAATGGGAAGGGAATGGAAGGGAGGGCCCGCATCGTCAATGATTACGGGGCAACTACTAAATATTAGGTTTTCTTTCTTCCCTCCGGGACTCAAACCTATAATTTATTAGTGGCCCCTTCATTATTGACGATATACCTTTTTTTCTTTTCCATTAGTTTAACCAGACCACTGAGTTTCGATCCAACACTCTCACAGGGCTGGCCCGAAGGATTAGGTTATAAGAAGGCATATCGGGTCAAATATTAAAATGGGCAGTAAAAACCGGCAACAAGGAATAAGGAGAGACATAAAAAGGAGATATAAGTTAACCCTTTCACGCATTTATGATGCAGAGGTTGCCAGATTAGCAATAAGAAATAGAGTTTTTTCACTCTTATAATTACCTCTCCAAAATTAGTTTTCTGCCCACAGCTAACTCAAAGACAACTGCAGAGGTTGAAGTAACTAAACTAAAGGTTTCTAAATACCCCTGATGGTAACAAAGGCTTTAACGTATCCCCAAAAGGCTCAAAATAGTCATATGTCGGAGAGGGTTAAAATGAGTGTAAAAGG
Organism: Paralithodes platypus; assembly: GCA_032716605.1. Classification (NCBI taxonomy): domain Eukaryota; kingdom Metazoa; phylum Arthropoda; class Malacostraca; order Decapoda; family Lithodidae; genus Paralithodes; species Paralithodes platypus. The sequence goes on from CM064480.1 coordinate 33,068,251, forward strand.
GAGCAAACTTTAAGAAAACGTAAAAGCGGGGTTATAGAAAAAGAAGGGGAATCTGCTAAAATATTAGAATAAGACTTCATACCAAAATATAAGGACCTAGGGCGGGAAAACGTAGAATATTCAATCAAAATATGTCGAATCGTGAGTTGCGTAACACAAGTAGCGCATTGAGGAACTGGTTGTGGAGGAGACGACATCAAGTAACCATGAGTTAAACGGGTATGGCCAATATGTAGCCTTGTCAACAAGACTTCAAGATGGCGAGTGGCCTGAGATGAGGTCTGCCACGTGTGAGCAACGGGTTTGATAAAACGTAATTTATTAGGAAGAGGTTGGGAAGCCTACAAAGTTTGCCAACGTTGCTAGATGATAGGAGGTATAGATGTTAACCAATCTTCCACACTTTCCAACAGCAACACAACACAATCACATGCTGCAATCACAACAACAGACTCTACTCCTTCATGTAAACAACAAGCAAACACTCTCATCAATCACTTCTCACATGTCAGCCACCTAAAACCTCACAAAGACGACCGACGTGTCATCCGACGTAAGAGACAATTCCCCACAGACCCTGACTATACACCCTTCACCAATCACCAGACAAAGCATATCATCAACAATCTCAAGCACTCACCCGCCTGTGGCCTAGACAACATAAGCAACATACACCTCAGACACCTGGGACCACAAGGCATACAAGCACTCACTAACATATCAAACTACAGCTATTCACACAACACAATACCAGACATTTGGAAGCATGGTATCATCATCACATTCCCCAAACCCAACAAAGACCCCACGCTACCCTCCTCGCACCGCCCCATCACACTCCTTTGCTCCCCCTCCAAAGTAATGGAACGCCTAGTACTACAACTAATTACACCTGACCTACCCCTAGCTCCAACTCAACATGGCTTTAGGCCACTGCACTCCACAAACACTCTTCTCACAGACCGTACACAAAGAGCTTTCGACGGCATCAACTCAGCTAGACCACCACACAGATCACTATTAGCCACACTCGACATTAGTAAAGCCTTCGATGCCATCCCCCGCCACAACCTAACAAACAAAATCTACAACACAAACATGCACAACAACACAAAAAGGTGGCTGGCCAACTTCCTAGCAGGCAGATGTGCACACGTATCTTTTGCCGGTCAGTCATCTAAAATCAGAAACTTTCCAAACGGAGTCCCACAAGGATCCGTCCTATCGCCCGCACTCTTCAATCTGTACATGCACGATATAACTACACCCAATACGCCCCAAATAAACTTAGCCTCCTATGCAGATGACATAACACTCACATGCACACACCATGACCCAAAAAGAGCAACAGATCTCCTTCAACCCTATCTCAACACACTACATGGCTGGTGCACTACAAACAGACTTAATCTAGCCCCAGCCAAATCCACCGCAACCCTGCTCACAAGTTGGACATGAGAACACGAATACATCCCTCAACTCACCATAAACAACACACCCCTAACACATACACACACACCCAAAATCCTAGGAGTAACATATGATACTCATATGTCATTCAAACAGCACACCACAAACATTAAAAAGAAACTGACACTCAGACTTAACGCCCTCAGGAGTCTTGCTCACACAAAATTTGGATACAACAAAGAAACTACCACCACTGTATATAAACAATACATAAGATCAGTGATGGAATACGCAAGCCCAGCCTGGGCTTCTAACCTAGCTGAAACATCATAAGACTTTACAGACTATTCAAAACAAAGCCCTGAAGATCATTACAGGCTGCACAGCTACTGCACCCACAGATCACCTACATCAAGAAACCAAAATCCTCAAAGTCAAAGACCATCTGGACATGAGAGGCACTCAATTCCTGGCAGCAGCCTCCACGAACCAAGACCACCCACTAAACTACATGGCAACACACCCACAGACACCAAGAAATGTCAAAACAACACCCAGCACACGGTATCACACACAATTATTGTCCTCTCTCCCTCCCTGCCCACCCCGAACCAACTTCCAGAAGCACATCCATACTCATATCTCTCACCGATCCATCCACTCACTCACAGACAACACGCAGCTGCATGCACGACCTCCCGAAATCCATCCTTCCGAATCCTCCCTTCCTCGCGAGGACAGAGTCCACCTGGCCAGGCTGAGATGCAGACACCATCCAGCTCTCCTGAGCTATCAGAAGAGACTGGATGACTCCGTTGTCGACTCCTGCCCGGGATGTAACACAGCACCCCATACCATTAAACACATCATAGAAGACTGCATTTCACACAACCACTTATGCCAACAACACAATCTACACTCAATGAGAGCTCTGTGGGAAAGCCCGATCGTGGCCATGGCCTTCCTCAGGGACTCGGGGCTGTTCGGCCAGGCAGCTTAGGAAACAACAACAACAACAACCAATCTTCCACTGGCAGTTGGTTGTGAGTAACTGGCAAACCAACTGCGTCTTTTGCCGCCTGATCAGCCAGCTCATTGCCTCTTAGACCAACATGAGCAGGCACCCAGCATACCTGGACCAAAAATCGTCGGACTTGTAAATCATGAAGAGAACGTTGTAATTTGGCAACAAGCTTGTTATGCGGGTTGTAGCCACAAAGAGCCTCAACTGCACTTCGAGAATCACTATGTATGACAAAACGCTGAGGGGGATAGCGAGAGATTATGTCAACTGCAGCATGTATTGCAAGCAATTCAGCAGTATAAACCGTCGACTGTATGGGGAGAGATATCTGAACTTGGTGGTCCTGAGACACGGCAGCACATCCAACACCTGAATCGGATTTGGACCCATCAGTATAGATGGCGATATGAGGGGGGGGTTTGCGGAGAGTGTGTTCTATGGCATGCTGTCGAAACACAGTTGGTGAAGCAGAAGATCGTTTAGTTAAGTAAGATAGGTACGTACAAACTTGCGGAGGGTGTAAAGTCCATGGAGGCAAAGAGGAAAGAGGGGGAAGGAATTGAATATCCAAACCCGTTGACCTAAGAAGTAGACCAGCACGAATGGGGAAGGGAGTAACATGAAGACCAGCTGAATATAAGGCATCGTCAAGGCATCGTCGTGAAATAGCTGCTTCGTAGGAGAATCACTATCACAGATTCGTAGAGCTCTCCGCATGACGACTAGGTCCCGATGAAGAGTAAGAGGGGGCATTCCACTGTCAGCTAATAGGGACATAACTGGAGAAGAGCGGAAGGCTCCAGTACATAACCTTAGGCCGTGATAATGAATAGAGTCTAAAAGTTTCAAGGTCGCCTCAGACGCAGCACCATAAATAGGAATCCCATAATCAATAATAGTTAACACTGTAGCTTTATATAGCATCAACATGGTGGAGCGTTTGGCATGGTGGAGCGTAGTGTGAGACAACCGGTTCAATAGGTTGAGGGCACGTAAACTCTTAGCACGAACATAAGAGACGTGAGACTTCCAGTTCAGATGAGCATTGAAGACGAGACCTAGAAATCTGACTTCTTGACAGAAAGCAATGCTATTATTATTAAATCGCAAGTCTATGCTCTGATTTCGTAACCACCTTTTCTCTTTATAAAACAAGATAGCCTTAGTTTTTTCAGCAGAGAAGCGGAAACCTACTGAGGAAGCCCGTGTCACCACTCGCTCTATGGCGATGTTAACCCTTCCAGCCCGGGCAGCATTTTAAAATGACGCTGCGGCAGATGGGCCGGAGCCCGGGTGTCATTTTAAAATCCCTATGCTTGAAAGCGTGCTTTGAAATTCGCGCGGCGAAAATTTCCTTTGCAGGGGCGATCGCAGCGGCACCATGCCTCAACTACTGTACTACCGTTATCAGTTCCTACTTGCCCACCATAGCGAGTTATAGCAAAAAAATGTCGTCCAACACGTCCGATTCCGTGCAACCTCCTGTGCGCCCCACTGCTACCCCGCTCGCTATGTCTACGCCTGTTGCAAGCGAGAAGAAGCAACAACGTAAGAAACAAAGGTATTATTGAGTGATAGTGCGATTGAGAGAGAACTTTTTGCCATCGAAGAAAGCAGTGGCGAAAGCTTGATCGATAAAGAACAATTTATTAGTGCGAGTGAAGACGATGATTTTGTGGAGTTTGAGGGTGATGACAATGTTGATTTGTTTGAGGGTGGAGACAGTAGTGATGATCCTGATGTGGAAGTGGTGGATGAAGGTGAAGTAGAACTTCCGAGTGTGCTTGAGCCTAGGCCTACCCCGTCGCCATCTTTGCTTGGTCAGCCTAGGCCTACTCCGGGAGCTTCGCTTACCCCTTTGCCTGCCCATACGCCCTTGAAAGTGGGCAAATACTTTTATAAGCAAACATTGGTGAAAAGTGCAGCCAAGAAAGCACGCAGGGCAGCAGAAAAAGCTAGGGAAGGCGATGACAGTGAGAGTGACGCCGACCCTGGTCTAGCGACCACCCGCATTCCTTTGTCACGACGCCTTGACCCGGGACGCCGCGCGGGTCACCCACAGCCCTCGGCTTCATCTCTCCCTCAGGATGTGCAAAGGGCCTCTTCAAGTGGTACTAGTGGTGCGGCATTGTCCTCCCACAGTGTGCCACCACAGCCCTCACATCGTAGAGCATTGTTTGGAGCGGAGAAGCCCTCGGCTCGCCGCAAAAGGAGCCCAACTCCCGAGGCTGAGGCTCCCATTGTTTCACCTCCCGCAGCCTCCCGCCCCCGACGCCTGGTCACTTCTTCGCCAGAATTGTCCCCCGAAGAAGATGCTGACGACCCCAACATTGCCCCAGATGACCTGACATCACCTGAGGAGGAGGAGGAGGATGAAGAGGATGTGGAAGAAGAGGAAATCCCAACACGACGAGTTCGAGGGCGAGGTCGTGGGCGTGCGGCTCAGCCTGCCGACGCCGCTGCCGCTGCCCCTGGGCGTGGGCAAGGGCGTTTGCCTGCGCGTTCATCTAACTTGTTTGTCTGGATAGATGGGGCAGTTTTTGAGCCAGATTGTCCTGCCTTTGACGAGCAGCAGATTGGCTCAGGGGTGGCACCAGCATATCCCTGTGGCCCAGATGCTACCCCCAGTGAACTTTTTTGTGGTTTCTACGACAACGAAGTCATGGAATACTTCGTCGAGGAAACCAATAATCACCATGAGATCTGTGCTAACTTTCTTGGCAGGAAGACCAGTGCCAAGATGGTGGCATGGAGAGCTGGCACTGTGGCAGAACTGTATGTGTTTCTGGCACTTACTATGCTGATGACACACATCAGGAAGCACGCTCTGGCTGATTATTGGATCACTGCCGACCTCATCACAACTCCAGCATTTGGAAAGTACATGTCCAGGGACAGGTATTTTGACATCCTCTCGTATCTCCACCTGACCAACAACATGCATGTCCACCTTCCCGACGCACTATGGAAAATCAGGAAGCTGTATGACATGATACGTCATCGGTTTACCACCTACCTGATTCCATTTCAGAAGATGTGCCTCGACGAGTCTCTGGTCCTGTTCCGTGGTAGGCTGCATTTCAGACAGTACATCCCGTCGAAGAGACACCGCTTCGGCATCAAGCTCTTCGTCCTCTGCGACTGTATGACGGGGTATGTGCTGGACTTTGTGGTTTACAGCGGCAGTGGTGGCGAAATTGTGACCGACCCCGACATTGGATTTGGCGGTGCTGTTGTACAGAAGATGATGGAGAAACACTTCCACAAGAACCACATATTGTACACTGACAACTACTATACGTCGCCAATCCTCACCAAGTACCTCCATGACCGCAACTGTCGGGACAGTCAAGGCCAAGAGGAAGGGCATGCCAACATACCCAACCAAGACCAAGAAGATGGACATCTTCCACAAGAAGAGTGGCCCCATCCTCTCTATCCACTGGCATGACCAGCGGAAGGTCAACCTTCTCACCACATGCCACAAGGCAGAAATGGTCGCCACAGGGAAGGTGGACCGAAAAACCAAAAACCCCGTCCAGAAACCAGCTGCTGTCCTGGACTATAACCTGAATATGCGTCTCATCGATAAGTCCGACATGCAGATGGGCTTCATCGACTGCCTGCGAACATCTTGCAGGTGGTATAAGAAGTTTATTCTGCATACGGTAGATATGTCGGTCCTCAATGCCTACAATATCTACTGTCTGAGGACTCCCGGAGCCAAGAAGTACAAGTCCCTGCGGAAGTTCCACAAACAGGTGATACTTGAGCTTCTGGATAAACATGCGATAGCCGGGAGACCACTACAAGGACCAGGCTGGCTGGACCGCACAGCATGTGCGGACTATTTCAGGAATCACCAGCTCAACTCCCTTCCTCCCAAAGTACCAGGTGGTGTTGCAAAGAAGCAGAAGAAGTGCCATGTCTGTAGCCACACAACCCGCAGACCCCATAAAGTAACAAAAACCACATGGGAATGCCTCGAGTGTGAAGTGGCACTATGCGCTGGATGGTGCTTCAACGACTTTCACACTCTAGTCCAATATTGAAGTGCCTGTGACAATGACAGTAAAAGTGACACTCTAAAATGTAGGCTAATAATAATATAAAATAATGAGTATAAATGAGAGACACAAATAAGTGCAGGTAATAATAAGTGCCTTCATAACAATATGAATAAGTGAAAGTGACACTAAAATATATATATTATACCTTACCTAGCAATACATAAAAGTGAAAATTACACTATCAATTATCCTAGTCCAGTGAAAGTGACACTATAATAATAATAAAACTAAGTATAAGTGAAAGACACAAATAAGTAATAATAAGTGCCTTCATAACAATATGAACAAGTGAAAGTGACTCTAAAATATATATTATAGCTTACCTAGCAATACATAAAAGTGAAAATGACATTATCAATTACCATAGTCCAGTAATAATAATAATAACAATAAAACTGAATAAAAGTGAAAGAGACACAAATAACTTCATAAAAATAACTTTATAGAGTGAAAATAACATAATCATTATAATAAATGGCAGAATAAACAATAAAAACTCTCAAATCTCTTCCCGGCATAATTGCGGGTGGGGCGACAAGTGCAACAGTGCGTCGTAGCCAGGGCCGCAGTCGAGTGTTCGGACGCGCCGAGGCAAATACGCGCCAGTGCATACCACCTCCTTTACGTAGGGCACGTAGGGCACGTGGTACCCGTCTTGCAACTCAATCCCACCCCTACTCTGTGCAACTCTCCAACCCAAGAGTGAAACGTTACTCTCAAACTTTCTTCTACTCAACAGCTGAGCTCTGGAACTCTCTCCCAGAATCAGTCTTTCCCTCTTCCTATGACTTAAATTGCTTCAAACTCCGTGTGTCCAGGCATTTTGGCTCGAACGTCCCTTGATTTTGGCCCTGTCACTTTTCAACTATGGGGGAGGCACTCGCTATAGGCAGTTATGCCTTTTGCCTCCCTCAATCACTTGTAAAAAAAAAAAAAAAAAAAAAAAAAACGTTACCTCCACTAACATCGCCATAACTCCGGAACCTAGAGAGCTCTACTCAACGCCAGTCTACGCAGCAAGGTAAGGCGCACATTTTGAAGTTTGTTTCATCATTGTAGCTCTTGTATTAACACTTACGCTGTGGGCTTATTTGGGCTATTTAGGGCATATTCAGGCACTCCTGAATGATTAATCAAGCATCTGCATTAAATTAACTATATTCTGCTGAAAACTAGGCGAAAATAGCTTCAAAATGAGACCAGAACGGGCTTCGTAGGTGGCGGGGTTCACCCGCAGCGGTGCCATAGACATGCGGGAAAACCGCTAATTATTAGCACTCGCTCGCTCGGCAACACTGTTTTGAGACACCCGCGCGAGACAGTCTCCCTCAGTGAGCGGCTTGCTGCTCTGAGGGTCGGAGGTGGGTCCCTCACGCTCCTGCCCACTGACACTCGATTTCTACGGCTTTCACAGGCTTTTAAAGCCTGGAAATTGCTGTAAATTGCCAGGACATTCAGGAACGTCACCCGCAGTCAATGGGTTAAGGGAGATAGTCCTTTGTTTACGTGTGTCATTTTTCAGCCAGATCGCCCGGATACGAGCTCCGTCATTTAGAAAGGCAGCCCGGGCCGGAAGGGTTAAGCACCCGCTGGGAATGGCGAATAATATATGGCAAAGTCATCTACGTATAGGCCACTCTTAACTCCCAGGGGTAACTGTTTAACAATATAATTAATTGCCAATGCAAAAAGCGTACTACTGTACTTAAAACGCTACCTTGCGGGATGCCACTTTGGAGTGAAAATGAGGCAGAGGTAGTAATGTCAATCCGAGTATGGAAGGTACGGTCGTCGAGGAAATTAGAGAGAAAGACCGGGAGGCGACCTTTAATACCATTGGAATGAAGGGTTCGGAGTATCGCATGACGCCAAGTGGTGTCGTATGCTTTTTGAATGTCGAAGAAAACTGCTACAGTCGTAAATTTGCGGGTAAATCCATCCCGAATATATGACTCTAAATGGGTAAGGGATCAAGAGTGGACCTATTGGGTTGGGAGCCAAACAGAGGGGGTAATGATATAATGTTCATGGAGCCACCAAAGCAAACGTGCATTCACCATCTCCATGAGCTTACAGAGACAACTGCTGAGAGAGATAGATCGATAATTTGTGGGAAGACTTGGGTCTTTACCCGGTTTAGCTATAGGGATAACCTCAGCGTGTCTTCAAGATCACGGAAAGAGTCCATTGACCCACAAATAATTATAAAGCTGTAGTAAATAGGTCTGCGCAAGAGGAGCAAGATGTTTAACCCCTCCTGCCCGGTTGTCATTTTAAAATGACACCGCGGGAGATGGGCAGGAGCCCGCGTGTCATTTTAAAATCCATAAGCTTGAAAGTCTATTAAGCGTGGTTTGAAAGCCGTGCGTCGAACCGTATGTAAACAAGCCGGTCGGAGCAACGCGCACCTTCGAAAACAAAAAGTAGAAGCCTGACTGTTGTTGTTATTGTTTTGAAGAACAAGTCTTTATTATTGTCTGATATTGCTAACATCGCATCGAAACTCTCTCCACGGAAATCATAATCACAACTGAACCAGTTGACCTAGAGAGCTCTACTCAACGCTAGTCTACAGATACGAAACAGGGCTACGTTTTGAGATGTGTGAATTATCTAGCAATTAAAATAACAAAGATAGAGCTAGCCTATTACAACATTTTTCAGCCATATCCCCCAGGCTCTCAGTGCTGTCCTTTAGAAGGCAAGCCCGGGGAGGAAGGGTTAAGCAGCTCAAAATTCATAGGTACAGATTCAGCAGTCTCTTTACGACGGCGGAAGGTAGCAGGAAGATTATCTAAACTGCTGACCGAGGCTAGGTGACAGCCTAGAATGTTAGAGATTTCTTGTGGACTGTGAACTCGACGACCATTGTACTGGAGGGCATGGCGTGGAGGACGGAAATGTGACCCATTAATTTTACCAAACTTGTCCCAGACAGTTTTCATGGAAGTAGTAGAAGAGATGGAAGATACATAATTTTGCCAAGAAGTGGATTTCTGGTGCTTGACCTCCTTGCGGAACTTTGCGGTTAACCGATTATAAAGTGGTTTAAGGACCATGATGTCCATGAGAAGGGAAATCATGGATGCGAGGTCATCAGGGTGCAAAGGACGTTTAGTGAGGAAACGATAGCGTCTATTGAGGCGATTTAGTCTACGGCCAACAGCATGCTTATGTTTAACCAGTGATTGGAGGGTATCAGTCCACCACAGGACCCTCCTCGTCATGGGACGGGGCGAGGAGGACGGAATGGACCTGTTCGCAGCATCAATAACGATTGCCGTAAAATGATCGGCAAGAACGTCATGATCCCTGAGAGGCAGGAAAGGGGGGACAGATCTAGTATGCAGATGGAGTGCATCCCAATCAGCCTTGCGAAAATTGTAACGTGGAGGAGCATGAGACAGAGGCGGAGTTAAACATGACAAAATAATAGGAAAATGGTCGCTAGAGTAGGTATCGTCTAATACACGCCAGTCAACCGTATCAACAATAGTTGAAGAGCACAGGGAAACATCTATAGAAGTCATCGTGCCATGGGCTTTGGAGAAAAATGTAGATGTATCTTCCTCATTAAGGCAACAAAAATTAGATTGCAGCAACTGTTCAAGATGGGAACCAGGAACATCTGATGTGGAACAATGCGAATCCCACATAGGACTATGGGCATTAAAATCTCCAACCTCAAGTAGGGGGTTAGGGAAGGAGGTAAGAAAGGGTGGGAGGAGGGATAATTCGTAGTTAAAATCAGGTTGGTTATAAAAATTGCATATGGATAAAATGCCCCACCTGGAATGGACAATTCAATGGCAGAACATTGAATATAACCACCTGGTGGAGGGAGTAAATTAAAAGTAGCACTATTATGGATATAAATGGCAGTGCCCAATTCATTACCGTTAGTAATGGACCGACTAGCCAAACGATAATTTAAAACCGTGTCAGGACACCGTCCAACATGTTGAAGACAAAGACACATTGGAGAGTAATTATATATTAAACGTTGGATCTCGCCCAGCTTCAACCGAGGGGAGAATCCATTCATATTCCATTGAATAATGGAAGGATTAAAAATCACGCAAGATGAGTAAGGTTATTAAGATTCACTGACTTGTTAGAATCTTTCAACTTTCTATAGGATTGCGTATATGATTTTTAACGGTGGGGGCTGGAGCTCCCGACCGAGCAATAGGAGGTTCAGATGACGAGGAGGCTTTAGGTTGTAAAAGGACAGAACTATGAGCCAAAGCTTCCACAAAGGCTTCTTTGGTTTTGTGAGACTCTTTAAAGTGTAAGCTTTGAATTTTGAAAATGAGTCTTTGGAGCTGGTGAACAAGTTTTGTTACCTAGGAGATACCATCTCTGCCGGTGGTGGGGCCGAGGCTGCCACTGTTCGTAGAATTAGGTGTGGCTGGGGGAAGTTCACAGAACTGATGCCAATCCTGACCATGAAAAGAATGTCTCTCCCCCTGAAGGGAAAGGTGTATGTCTCATGTGTTAGAAGTGCAATGACGTATGCCTCAGAAACATGGGCCGTTAAAGTAGAGGATGTCAACAAAATGGAACGTAATGAGATGAGAATGGTGAGATGGATGTGTGGGGCCAGGCTACAGGATAGAATAACAAATGATGAGCTGAGGAGACGTTTAGGTATAAAGAGTATTAGCGAGGTGATGCGTACAAGTAGACTGGGATGGTATGGACATGTGGAGAGAATGGATGAACAAAATTGGGTGAAAAAATGCAGGTCTGTGATTGTGGAGGGAGCTGCACCAAGGGGTGGACCGAGGAAGACCTGGGATCGGACTATATGCGCCGATCACAAATCCAAGAACTTGACAAGTGAAGCAGACCTTAACAGGGTTGCCTGGAACGCCGCCATTAGGACAAGAGACTGAAACTGCACGTATGTGTGGAACACTCAGTCTTAAAATTATATGTATGTATGTATGTAAGCGTAAGTGGTGAGTGCAGAGGCAAGGTGAGCCATGGACTAGAGTAGCATCAGTATCATCCACTTCCCGGTTATCTAGGAAATCACATACCAATTTGAGAAGTACAGACTGATTATCAGCAGGGGCATCATCGTACACATTCTGGAAACATGCATGACATCCACATTTCATATTATGTTTGGGAGGGGGTTCTTGATCACCCGGAATCGGCTTGGTCGGGCGAACCACTCCACCATGCCCACCCGAGGAAACATGGGAAGGGATTGGGAGAGTGGTAGTCGCACTGTGACTATCTGTATGTTCTGTGTCGCAAGCACGTGGCGAGGAATTAAGGATACCTGATGTGGGAGGAATATTAGACCCTCCGACAGATGGAGGACCCAAGGGCAGATTATTTGGCAGTGAAAGCAGACATGCTCGAGAGGAAGACCCGGATTGGTAAAGGACAGCCTTCACACGCTGCTGTTTGGCATGAGGGCATGAAGGAGACTGAGACCCGGAATCCGCAGGTAGATCCCTACCCCTTTTACTAGAAACAAGTTCCATCGGTTTCTCAAGGGCAGACGACTCATCTAGGGGCAAATGGTCAGACAGTGCAGCAAAGCTATTGGATGTAGAGAGTAAATACGATGTAGATAGTGGGCTTGTGCTTTTGCTGGAGGGGTCAGAAGGTGCAGCATTGGTGGCAGCAGGAACAACACTAGGTGGGTGTTGAGGTACCGGAGCAGACTGCGATGATAACACCTGAGACCGGTAGAAATTCCGTTTATCTGGATCGTGAAGACCACGTATAGCTAGCTCACGTTTAGCACGAGGGACAGTGAAGGCAGATCTGGTTAATAATAACTTTATAACTCTTGGATCGAGCATGATGGGCACCACCACAATTTATACAGTGGGCAGGACCGCAATTCCATTTCGTCTCATGCGCAGACGAGCCACAGTAGGCACAAACGCTTTTGTTGCGACACATTTTGGCCGAGTGAGTGAAGGAAGAGCAATTCCTACATTGGAGAGGTTGTGGGATGTAAGGACATATTTCTCTAGTTTCCCCTAAGATGGTGACCTTCGACGGAAACGTTTTACCGGGGAATGTTGACTTAGCAACATTAATCGACTTTGAAGTGCCGCGGATAGTACGCTGGAAGATATCAACCTTTGAGCAGGAGTGTCCTCGCAACTGAAGGGATTCTTGTATTGCGCTAGGAGATGGGCATTCGTCCGATTGAGGGAGAACAACAGTGCCCTGGATAGAGTTCAAGTGCTCATGTGGCAGGACAGACACCGCAACGCCGTCTATGGACGTCAACCGGAGGAATAACTTCGATTGTTCTTCAGTGGTAGCCTCTATCAACCAATCACCAGAACCACGAGGACGGAGAGACATGTCACGTGAGGCATGGACCTTAAAGGTGGGGGCTCATGGGTTGAGATAAACATGGAATGATAATCGCCAACCTGCATTTAATTATCTTGTAAAATGCAATGTCACTGAAATAATTATTAAATATGGTATAAAGGATTATGTGGATCGTCTATACCGGGCCTGTGACGTCACAAGAGTGTAAGTCCACCATCCAGTCTAGGCTTAGGATACTGGTGTGACGTCACTATGACGTCACAGGCCCGGTATAGACGATCCGCAAAATCCTTTATACCATTGTTAATAATTATTTCAGTGACATTGCATTTTACAAGATAATTATATGCAGGTTGGCGATTATTATGCCATGTTTACCTCAACCCATGAGCCCCCACCTTTAAGAACAGCAAGCTCGAGCTCCCAGTTTCGTAGTGGAGCATCAGAGTGGAGTACAAGGTACCGAGTCCATGAATTCTCACCAAATAGTGAATCAAAATGGACATATGCCGGGTCAGGCCGGAAAACGAGGCCGGCAATTACTGCGAGATTTGGGTAATACATAAGGCTGTAAAGTAAGATGCTGTGGGGAAGAATCGTCAGAGGTATGGGTATGCGCCATGGTTGAAGTGGTGGAAGTCGTAGTATCACGGTGAGTCAACGCTAGTCGATGATCGTGTAGAGGACAATATCAAACTAGTATTATCCGTATCAAGGTTAGCAGCTGAGGTTGGCACTGGAGCAGTAAGCACAGTAGGTAGTAAGGTGGAGGTCACAGAACTAGTTAGCAGGTGAGGTTGGCACTGAAGCAGTAAGCACAGTACCGTAGGTAGTAAGGTGGAGGTCACAAGAACTAGTAACACTATTCGTCGTTGTTGTTGAGTCAGATTTGGAATCTCGTACCTCGGGAAAGGACGGGGTGATGATAGTGGGAGCTGGAGTGGCCACAGAAGGAGTAGCCACAGGGAGCAAAGATTCAGGGTGGGAGTCAGTGGGCGAGCCAGGGTCAGCAACAAGGAGAGCAGTCCGGTTTTCAATAACATTGGAGGCTAGCCAAAGTATATAACCCCGTTTAGAGGGAGAATCCCACCTAGCCCTAGAGGCTCAATAAGGCAGGGGCCAGGGCGGAGATCAGTGCCTTATTAAGGAGGGGCTGCCTCCCTTTAGGTGGGCGGCAATTGATAAATCGGGGTGAAAACCCCTCCCACCATCAGCACCGGAGCCTAGCACCTCCATGTACCCGCCATCAGAGGAGGTTTATAACCGGATCTCCGGCACCTGACTCTTGATAGGCCAGAGGCCCCACCTCGAGGGGTCTGCCAGGAGGCGCGGAAGAGAAAAAAAAGAACAAATAAGTAGAAGAATACAGAACCTAGCACAATTGGTTAAGCTGACAATGTCAGCTCGTAAGCCCCCCTACGACGGCAACGTGCTAGGAGCAGGGGGTGACGATATGCCTGATATCTCAAGACTGGAGGGGGACATTCGTACCAATATCAAACCACTAACAAATCAACAATAGGTTGAGAAAAACACCAAAACTAGCATTCTTAAAATGTATTTTGCACAAACAGAATTGGAATAAAAATGGAAAGAAAACCAGGCTGCGCACTTCGAAGAAGGCCTGCTTGTACATCACCTCCCAGGTACATGTAGCTATTGATTACATAATGTGTTCATCGTTATCAATCAATTACAATCTTGTTTATGAATCACATTCTTAGACAAAATTATGATACTCCTGACTCATACTAGTCTGGGAGGATTGTAAGGTACAAAATTATTTGGTAATGTTTATCACATATAAAAATTCCACCTTATAAGTACTGTACTGTATATACTGTACAATATGTTTACGTAATGGGTGGATGAGACTCGTTAGCCTTGGTCGGCAACTCATCTAGGGGAGACAACCTTATACAAATCCAGGTGGATGGGACTCGTCAGCCTTGGTTGGCAACCTGTCTAGGGGAGTAAACCTGATACAAATCTGTACTGCTTACCTAAGGGAAAGGCAGGTTAGTGGATCGATTAGCCAAACACCACTGTAGAAAAATAGTGCTAACAAGATACACAGAGGGCCTCGGAGTCAGACGGATCCTAAATTGAGTGGTCAATCCTGTAAGTCCTTCACTAAACTGGCTCGGGTTGTCCCTCTCACAGGGAATAGGTCCGCTTGGGGGCATTCTGTGTATGGCCACCCTCATAAGGGGAGTAAGGCGTCCGGCGATAGATAGATGTTTATGTATTTCAGGTATAAATTGAAATGGCATTCTTGGACTGTAAAACCAGTCCATAATATTTAGTATATCACATAGCTTAATATACTATAGGCCTACATGTGTTTCCACTATAAAATTAAAAAATATTCTCGAACTTGTATAACCAGTTCATTAATCTATCTATCTATCTATCTATCTATCTATTGCCTGACGCTGTGATCCCCGAAGGGGTGGACACGAACGAACCGCCCCCATGCACCTCTGTCCCCAGTCAGTCGACGCCCCTCCCCCCAACCAGCACCGCCCTCGTTCATGTACTTCCTCACTATTATTATTATTATTATGTTTTCTCCATCAACCAACTTTACTCCTAAACTCGATTAATGAAATTAACAAACACGTGGCAGTCCGGGGATTCGAACCCAGGACGCTCACACCGAAAATCAACACACTTATGCATTGCGCCACGAAGACAGTTAAAGAATGATGCACAAGCCTACGATTTATTATGCAGTTTCGAATCCTGCATACCAATCTTAGCATGTACATTCATTCCAACTGCACTATCGGGGGCTATGAATAGCTATTGTAGCTTTGTATAATCATCACATTATCCGGCGGGGGCTGAAGGTCTTAGCTCTCCAGTAACCCCCCCCCCCCCCCCCCCTTCCCTTTTCACTCTTAAAATTATCCTTAACCTCTGAAGTGCGCATGGGGGGTATGAGACACCACACTCCTGTGCTGACGTATTTGAGCTGTTCCCATCACTAACATCGTTATTTTACCATAAATAGCATTAATACTTATCCATATGCGCCTATAATAGGTTGATTATAAAGGTATTAACCTGTTACAACAATAAAACAAGTGGAAACAGCGTTTGGATGGTCAAAATCGGCGATACAGGCCAGGAGTTACATAATGTATGGCTGAGGCAACCTTCCTTCCCACCACTTTTCCCCACGTCTGGAGAGAGACTGTCGATCGATACTCTCTCTCTCTCTCTTGCACTCGCTTGCTAACAGTGATGACAATGCCCTGCTTGCAACTCGCTAATGTTAGCACGAAAATATACCACAGAATAAGGGAATAACAGGGAAAATAGGTGATAACTGAAGGAGGTGAGGAAAGTGGGGAAGGAGGGGAGGTGGAGGAGTGATATTTGGCATGGCCCAGGGGCAATACAAAAAAAAAAAAAAAAAAAAAAAAAAAAAATTTGGGTGTTTTAAATGGATTTTTTTTTTTCCCTTACTCTTAAGAGTCTTCCCGCAGTCCGCCGGGGGAACTCTTAAGAGTCTTCCCGCAGTTCCCGGGTTAATTCTAACTGCACTAGACCTATCAGACCCATTGTCGGAATGGTACACGGGTAAGATTTGGCCAATCCAGGGCAACAGACAGATAGCGCGTTAAAAAGGTATGGTTAGACGCCCATAGCTGCGTGCTAGCAATATCTTCAAATGAGAAATTCTTCAAAAATCTTAATGATACAGCCCACTTCCTGATGTCATGTGCACGCCCCACTACGCCGGGGTTGCTTTCCTTAATGACCTCTACTAGCAAAGATGCTAACCTTCTTTTCGTAATGCGCTTACCTACCTGCGTTATTAACCCAGAGAGCTCCTGGTTGATTAGGCCGGGACACTCTCACAAAATTAATCAGAGATTGCACTGGACATAACTTATGATGCGTATCCCCTCGTTTTAGAGCCGGGATCGTAAATGCAGAAAAAACATGTTCACTATGTTCATTCTTGGCGATAAAAGTAGGAGACGGCGCAATATGTATCTCGGCATTGCGTCGTCCAAACCTAAGACAATTTGGTTCGTTGCTCATCGCCGCCAGCTCAGATACCAGGTTTCCTGTAGCTAAATAAGGAACACAGCCTTCTTTAAGATTAAATCAAAATTTGGGTTGTGACTATATTTCCGAGAATGTAGTAAAGACAAGGCTTTGTCCAGCGACCAGGTAGGCATGAGCAGACGGGGTGGTGGGCAAAGCTTAAAACATGCTCGCATGAAACCTTCTCCTCCGCCTGCGGTACAGAGAGCCCGGTTACATCATAAAATGGGCCTCTAATTGCTAACAAATGGTTCTTAAGTGTGACTACTGAAAATCGTTTATGTTCAAATAGATAATCAAGGTATTTGAAAATTAAAGATACTGATGCGTCAGTTTGAGCAGTTTCCACTATCCAAGTCGTAAATGATTTCCAATGTGATTGGTATTGACACCTGGTTGACAGAGTGTACTGATCCATAATTTTTTTAGTTACACTTTCACCATAGGATGTTAACCACTTAGCCTTTTGAATATACATAATGCAAAAGTCAGCGAGGTCTTGAGGTTGCCAATTGTCTCTAAGTGGAAGTACGAGATCGGGAGTGACACCAGGTTCTCGCACCACGTCTTCAATTGGGAGTACCACACCTGAGCCGGCCACAGGGGCACGATCATCGAGACTACGCCCCGATAATCCCGTAGTTTACGAACTACTTGACACATGAGTGAAGCGTCTGGAGGCGGAAACAGATAGATGGAATTCCACCTGTTCCATTCCTCCATCAATGCGTCTGGAGGTAGAGAGGAAGTTTGTGGTTCTCCTCGGACTCAAATAAGTCCACTTGTGGACGGTATGGCTCTGCAATCATCTGGTTGAAGATGGTTTGCTTGAGCGACCATTCTACTACTGTGCTCAGTCTTCGTGGCAGAGCGTCTGCCAAGACATTGGCTACGCCCGGCAGATATGATGCGTGAAGATGAATGTTCAGCTTTTCGGCTAGAACAAATATCTTTTCCGACAACTCTAGCATCGTACGAGACCTCGTTGACCCTTGTTTCTGAATGCAGGACACCGCATTCAGATTGTCCATTCGAAATGCTATGGATTTCCCTTGCAAAGTGTAACCGTGAGCCTGAAGGAATATTAAGGGAACTAATAACTCTTTTGCATTTATGTGACACTCCTTGGACTGGGACCAAAGCCCTTGACCCTGATGACCGAGGCTTGACTGATAACCCCAGCCTATTGTCCCAGAAGCATTCGTATCTACCCATACCGTAGGTGGAGGAGAGGTCCAAGTCATGATTGAATGCAATGTTTCTGGCTTCGCCCAGACTGCTAATAAGTTGTGGATTAATGCTGGGATTTGCCATAACTTTCCCGCCAGAAATAGCGGAAAATGTTTGTTTCCCTCCAAGATTAACCGCTTTACTTTCAACCGGCCCAACTTCACAGTAAGTTGAATCCAGTTGAGAGAGCCGACTAGGGACTCCCATGTCTTTCTCGTGGTAGTCAGGCTGTGGAGAAAACAAAACAATTTCCTACGAAATCTGTTTCGATTGTCCACACTAAGGCCCACCTTAGCAGCGTCTACAGAGGACGGAATCACCCCAAGTAAACCCAAGTAAGTAACACTCTGACTGAGAGTTAGATGTGCTGTGTCCCAAACCAGACCTATCCACTGAATTACCCTTGTTGGGACAAGATTCGACTTTGCCAAGTTGATATTGAAGCCCAGGGCTTTGACATGGTCTATAATTTAATTGACATGATTGAGGCATTGAATCTCGGACTCCGCCACCACTAGCCAGTCGTCTAGGTACCATAATACTTTGATTAATTGTTTTAAGAGTGGTAGCAAAGCTTGTCAGGCTAATTTGGTAAATATTCTCGGTGCTAGGTTCAAACCGAAGGGCATCCTTTGAAAGACATAAGTCTGATGCTCGACCCTCAAGGCGAGGAATTTTATAAACCTTTTGTTTACTGGGACATGCCAATAGGCTTCTGTCAGGTCTAACGAGCACATCCAACCTTGCGGCGGAAGTGTTAGCCTGATTTTATGCACAGTGAGCATCCTGAACGATGTGTTGTGAATGTAAAGTTTCAGACGAGACAGGTCTACAACTGGTCTCATCTGAACACTGTCCCTCTTTGGTACGAGAACAAACTTGGACGTGTAAACTGGGCAAGTTGGATTGACCAGGACAATGATACGCTTGGTAATCATCTCCTGGACTAGTGACTCCACCTTCTAAAGAAACATGATTGATTTAGAGTGGTTGACGTAAACGAGGTTGTCGGAGCAACCGCCAGGTTATGCCCTTGCGTACCACTGTCCGAGCCCGAGTCCGCTGGGTCAAGCCAGGTGACACGTCCGGAATGACCCAGTTCCCTGAGTGGGCTTCTCCGGCAGAACTGCACTCTGATCCAACTCGCCCACGATAGGCCCCGGGAGTGTGAGAGTTTTCAATGTGGCTAGTTTTTTTATTTTGGTGAGGTTGTTGTTGTTGTTGTTGTTGTTGTTCCCTAAGCTGCCTGGCCGAACAGCCCCTAGTCCCTGAGAAAGGCCATGGCCACGATCGGGCTTTCCCACAGAGCTCTCATTGAGTGTAGATTGTGTTGTTGGCGTAAGTGGTTGTGTGAAATGCAGTCTTCTATGATGTGTTTAATGGTATGGGGTGCTGTGTTACATCCCAGGCAGGCGTCGACAACAGAGTCATCCATTCTCTTCTGATAGCTCAGGAGAGCTGGATGGTGTCCGCATCTCAGCCTGGCCAGGTGGACTCTGTCCTCGCGAGGAAGGGAGGATTCGGAAGGATGGATTTCGGGAGGTCGTGCATGCAGCTGCGTGTTGTCTGTGAGTGAGTGGATGGATCGGTGAGAGATATGAGTATGGATGTGCTTCTGGAAGTTGGTTCGGGGTGGGCAGGGAGGGAGAGAGGACAATAATTGTGTGTGATACCGTGTGCTGGGTGTTGTTTTGATATTTCTTGGTGTCTGTGGGTGTGTTGCCATGTAGTTTAGTGGGTGGTCTTGGTTCGTGGAGGCTGCTGCCAGGAATTGAGTGCCTCTCATGTCCAGATGGTCTTTGACTTTGAGGATTTTGGTTTCTTGATGTAGGTGATCTGTGGGTGCAGTAGCTGTGCAGCCTGTAATGATCTTCAGGGCTTTGTTTTGAATAGTCTGTAAAGTCTTATGATGTGTTTCAGCTAGGTTAGAAGCCCAGGCTGGGCTTGCGTATTCCATCACTGATCTTATGTATTGTTTATATACTGTGGTGGTAGTTTCTTTGTTGTGTCCAAATTTTGTGTAAGCAAGTGACCTGAGGGCGTTAAGTCTGGGTGTAAGTTTCTTTTTTATGTTTGTGGTGTGCTGTTTGAATGTCATATGAGTATCATATGTTACTCCTAGGATTTTGGGTGTGTGTGTATGTGTTAGGGGTGTGTTGTTTATGGTGAGTTGAAGGATGTATTCGTGTTCTCATGTCCAACTTGTGAGCAGGGTTGCGGTGGATTTGGCTGGGGCTAGATTAAGTCTGTTTGTAGTGCACCAGCCATGTAGTGTGTTGAGATAGGGTTGAAGGAGATCTGTTGCTCTTTTTGGGTCATGGTGTGTGCATGTGAGTGTTATGTCATCTGCATAGGAGGCTAAGTTTATGTGGGGCGTATTGGGTGTAGTTATATCGTGCATGTACAGATTGAAGAGTGCGGGCGATAGGACGGATCCTTGTGGGACTCAGTTTGGAAAGTTTCTGATTTTAGATGACTGACCGGCAAAAGATACGTGTGCACATCTGCCTGCTAGGAAGTTGGCCAGCCACCTTTTTGTGTTGTTGTGCATGTTTGTATTGTAGATTTTGTTTGTTAGGTTGTGGCGGGGATGGCATCGAAGGCTTTACTAATGTCGAGTGTGGCTAATAGTGATCTGTGTGGTGGTCTAGCTGAGTTGATGCCGTCGAAAGCTCTTTGTGTAAGGTCTGTGAGAAGAGTGTTTTGGTGAGGTAGAGGTAGACGGCTGGCTAGCTTTGGCAGTCGTCTATCCCTGACTTGGTTTATGTTTAGTGTGTCCCTTAAACCATTTACCTGCGTTTTTCCCTTGTTTGCTTCTAGCCGGACTGCTTCCCGGCGTTGAAGGAGTTTTGTAGCTCTGAAAAACTTAGCCCCACTAGTGTGAGTCTTCTGACTACCTTTAGGTTTTGCATAAGGTTTAGGAAATTTGTGATGCTCCTTTCTCGCTGGGGAAGCAGTCGGTCTAGCAGCATCTACTAAATTAAACACTGTTTTCCAAGTCTTAGGACAGACTAGAGTGGGAGTGAGCACTGGCCACAGAATTACCCGGCGACCTATGTCTTCCGGTAGTTTCTTTACTAAGTGGACCTGTAGATCCTGACGTGCCCGGACTGCCTCTAAGAAGGAGACCCGGACATCACCTAGAGACTGAATAGAATTTTGTAAAAGCAAGCGGCGGGACAAATTAAGTGCTTTTATGGTATCTGAGTCAGTAATCGCCTGAATAGTTCTTACTAATGACTGGGCGATTTGACAACTTATCAGAAATTATGATACTATACTCTGTGTAACTCACCCTTGCCGCTGGCCTGTACAGCAGATATGATACCGCGCCCGTGATTGGCTGGCAATGACATCACTCCCTAGGTATTAAAGAAGGTTCCAGAATTTCCAGAGTTTGTATTATTTGCACTTATCCTTGACGTTGTGGTTACAATTTAGCCAAGTTATTATACTAGAAAGTAGCGTACAAACCCCTTTGTTATTTCGCATACAACACACCGAGCATAATATACAGAAACCGCTGAAAATGCAGTGTATAAATATAAAACAATCCACCTCCTGGCAACACTGCACTGGCCTGGCGTGATCTTTAAACTCTCAGATATTATCCTATGCGTGTCTGTATGTGCAGATATAACCATTATCTATGCATTTTTACCTTTCGTTACCTTCGTGCTATTGTTCATAAGGTCGTAGAGTATGCTACACAAAAGAATAATAGCCTATCACCTTTGTTGCAGCACTTGTCATATGACAATTGCTTGGTCACCACTGTACCGTACAGGGTTTTTGGACTAAAAGTAACCATCATTCCCTGCACATTTTCATGTATAAACAAGAGCTAGAACGTATTCCAATTATATATCCTTGAAAACAGAGGAATAGACCTTTCCAATGACACCTGAATCATGTCTGTACGACCACTGGTTGCTGTGCAATGATATTGCACAGGTGACGCTAAATCGGTAAAAAATAGCGAGTTTGAGCGGTTTTCGCTATTCCCAAGTCTTATTGGAGAAGTTGTCACATCTCCCAATGCCACTTAGTGATGGCTCAGATAGATAGATAGATACTTTATTGACCACAGAATACATCGTAAAATTTATACATAGTGCAATTATAGTTTCCCAACAAGCAATGCATATCTCACTGTCTAATCTTACAACATAAGTGAAAACTGTAGTCCAAAAACAAAATCCTTTCCAAATAATCATATGTGACACAATATGCAATATATGCAAACACTGAATATCCTCCTCGCCTTTGATCATCCGAATAACTATCAATAAGCAGCCAAAATACCATGAATGATTTTACACAAGATATCTGGTGTGAACTGATCTGAAATCATTAACTGTTGTAAATTTTCAAAATGATAGGTCTGCCGGAGGTGATTGGTGAGCGGACAGTTTTGTACCACATGTTGTTCATTCTGTACATCTCCACACACACACAGGCGCTCCTCAGGCGGCAGCCGGCCCCGGCCCTGCCTATTCCACCGACCTGTCTCACAAGCTAATGAGTGCCCACTCACACGAAAACGAGTAAATGACAAGCTATGGACTTCATTAATAGTATGTCTCTGTTTATACACATTATGTACATTGTAAGAAGGGTTCATTTCCTTATAGGTCTTACGTCTAGATGATTCACTATTCTTGATTCCAGACACATCTTGCATCGCAACACTCAGATCAGCTGTATCTCGTGAAACGAATCCACTCACCAATCTACCCGTAACAGTATTCTAATCAATCACGGCACCAATGGCAAATGAAAGCGGGTCATCTCGGTATTCGGATCTTTCCTGCCACATTTTATAAAAGAATTTATGCTGTTTGAATTTAACGAGGTCTTGTAATGGAAGATACCCCGACTCTACATAACAAACGTCATTGCAAGTAGTTCGCCTCACTCCAAGTAACTGCTTCAAACACCAATTGTATAACTTAATAACTGGCTTCAGATCCGAACACAACCACGACTCGCTCCATAAATCAATGTTGACATAAGGCACGCATCAAACACTCGTTTTTTCACTATAAAAGGAACATCATTATTTTTCGTTACAAATGATACATACTTAAGTACATGGCACATCTTTGCATTAGCATGGGCTCTAACAGCCGATGAAGCACAACCATCACTCGTAAATGGTGAACCCAAATAAACATAGGTATCACACTGGTTCACAACTAGCTCATTTACAACCAATGGCTCAGAGTCTGCTTTACTACCGCTAATCACGAAAAACTTTGTCTTTGATTGGTTGATCTTCATCCCATACTCAGTACAATATTTCTGTAATATAGATAGTTTCTTTATCATATTTGGCCTAGTTGTTGCCAGCAGTACAGTATCGTCCATAAGTACTAGTACATGTAACCACATCAAATACCCATCTCGCTCGCATCCTTCCTTAACCCTCCAGACCCGGTAGGGCTCTGAGGCACCCATAACAAACACCCCCCGAGCTACCCGGTAGGGCTCTGAGAAACCCATGAGATTAAAGCCTGTAAGCCTGTAAGCTTGGTGTGCGAGGCGTCCGTCCGACGTATGTAAACAACAGCCGGCTGGACCGACGCCGCGCATCTCCGACCACAGGAAGGAGAGCGTCGCTTGTTCGTGTGTGCCTGTATGTTATTGTTCCCTTCCCCCTGAAGGGAAAGGTGTATGCCTCATGTGTTAGAAGTGCAATGACGTATGCCTCAGAAACATGGGCCGTTAAAGTAGAGGATGTCAACAGAATGGAGCGTAATGAGATGAGAATGGTGAGATGGATGTGTGGGGCCAGGCTACAGGATAGAATAACAAATGTTGAGCTGAGAAGACGTTTAGGTATAAAGAGTATTAGCGAGGTGATGCGTACAAGTAGACTGGGATGGTATGGACATGTGGAGAGAATGGATGAACAAAATTGGGTGAAAAAATGCAGGTCTGTGATTGTGGAGGGAGCTGCACCAAGGGGTGGACTGAGGAAGACCTGGGATCGGACTATACGCGCCGATCTCAAATCCAAGAACTTGACAAGTGAAGCAGCCCTGTTAAGGGCTGCTTCCTTAACCCTTAACAGGGTTGCCTGGAATGCCGCCATTAGGACAAGAGACTGAAACTGCACTTATGTGTGGAACACTCAGTCTTAAAATTTTATGTATGTATGTATGTATGTATAAGCATCGAAAAGTAGTGTAAAGTGGCTGTTTTTGCCATAAAGTTATCTCCAATGAAATCGTCATCACAACTGAACCAGTTGACTTAGAGAGCTCTACTTAACGCCATTCCATAGGTACGAAAGACATCTACGCTTGGGGATGCGCGGGAATGCGGAAGCAAGCAAAATAACAAAGATGCGGTAGCCTAGGCGTAGACGTTTTTCGGCCAAAACCCCCGGGTTTCGGGGAATATATATGGAATACATAGCCGGGGCTGGAGGGTTAATCATCCTAATTAAATCATCAACAAAAATGATAAACAACAGACAAGAAGTTGGATATCCCTGTCTTACACCTAGGGTTATTGTCATCAAAGCAGTCCCAATTATACTCTCCGTTACACTATAGATAGCAATTAAGGCACCCAGCATCAATGAACCACATCCTAACCTTCGTAATACGCGGAACAACATATTTCTCGGTACTAAGTCATATGCCTGTGAAAAGTCGACAAATGTAACAAACAATGTTAGCTTTTTCCTTTTCGCCATATCACAAAGCAAACGTAAGGTTATTATGTGTTCTAAGCATCCTCTTTTCGCTTGTGCTCCTGCCTGTTCTCTAAATGGTTTAAACCACTCTTTCAAACGTGAACACAACACCATGTCGTAGAATTTCGCAATACTGCTTATGATATTAATACCTCGGTAATTTCTAACATTCGACTTATCACCCTTCTTGAAAATCGTAAACAACTTTGCTTTTGCCCCCAACTGTGGGTACGAACCTGAACGAAACACCGTATTGAAGAGCGTCACAAGAGTCAAAATCCAAGAACCTGGTAGTAATTTGAACAGCCCTGGCGATGGGGGTTGCACGGGACGGTCTCTCACTGCTTATACTTGCTTGCCTGCCTCCCAGTCCTTGTTTAGCATACTCTGCGACCTTATGATATATATGAACAATAGCACGAAGGTAAAAATGCATAGATAATGGTTATATCTGCACATACAGACACACATAGGATAATATCTGCGAGTTTAAAGATCACGCCAGGCCAGTGCAGTGTTGCCAGGAGGTGGATTGTTTTATATTTATACACTGCATTTTCGGCGGTTTCTGTATATTATGCTCGGTGTGTTGTATGCGAAACAACAAAGGGGTTTGTATGCTACTTTCTAGTATAATAACTTTGCTAAATTGTAACCACAACGTCAAGGATAAGTGCAAATAATACAAACTCTGGAAATTCTGGAACCTTCTTTAATACCTAGGGAGTGATGTCATTGTCAGCCAATCACGGCGCGGTATCATACCTGCTGTACAGGCCGGTGGCAAGGGTGAGTTACACAGAGTATAGTCTTAAAGCTTTCTGTCTTAACTTGAAATCTTTATCCAATTGCGCCGGAGGTGGGGTTGAGAAGGGTTCCTGCATGTCCCACAACGACAATTTTGGAGCAGTAAGAAATTCTAATAAAGCATGCGGGACACCCCCGGCACTGGCTACTGGCAAAGAAAACCAACTATGAGTTTCTTGTGGGATCTGGTGGGAAGACTTACTAGTTATGGTGGATGCAAATTACTGTGCTTCTGCCTCCCAATCTAACCATGGTCATGTCCCCACCTCCCCCATGTGCAAGACTGGATTGCCGGACTAATCCCTGACCGAAATTGTAACCAATTCCGGTGTTAGTAAAGCAAGAGCTTTGATGTCGTTAAATCCATCCACTTTAGACCAGTCCGCATAAAGTCTTGCAGATCAGGGAGGTGTTAAAGCTGGTGAAGAGGTATACACAAAATAGTTGGGGGTATAAACACTTGGGATAGTTTTGATGGAGACATCTAGAATAGCTCCTGCAACATCCTTAGCTCTTAGTTTCCGGTGCTCATTTACTTGTACAGTCAGGACCCCCAATACACGATTCCACAATGCGCGAAAACCCTAATACACGAGTTACCCCTCGAAAATAACATTAATTAATTAAACATTAATTACGCGAGGTGGTACCACAATACACGAATCGAGAGCTTAGAAGCTAAATCCGCTATTCCCGCTTGATACGCGAGCACGTCTACGTTTCGCGAGGCCCAGGAGTAGCTCCGAAAAGAGAAGAAGACGGGCATACGCCTGCCTTCCCTCCCGCTTACCCTCCCTCCCTCCCTCCCACAGTCCCGCTCAAGCGCTCATAGCCGTGCGGAGTGACCAAACGTTTGTAGTGCCTGCCACTTTTTTTGCCATGCCATGCCAATATAAGAAGATAACACACAAAATGAAGGTGGAAGTGTTGGATCGCAAGAAAAACGGAGAAGGAAACTGTGCAATAGGCTTGTCAGAGTAAACTGTTCGTACGATTTGGTCAGGGAGGGAGAAGTTGGAGAAAATCGTGAAGTCCTACGGTCCTAGTCCTAGCCTATCTACTACTAATTTTAAGGTAAGGTTTCATATTTTTATTCATTGTTCTTCTTATATATAAGATATAGACTGTACTATAGAGCCAAAAATGTCGAAAATAAGGACAAAAATGTCGAAAATAGGCCATAATTGAGAGATGTCACCCAATCTAATTATTCCCATTTAAAGTTAGTTCCACAATACACGAATTCACAATACGCGATGCCTCCTGTCACCCCTATTCTCGCGAATTGGGGGTCCTGACTGTATTTGCCAATCACTTGGTACCGGAATCTCTCCCGAGATTGTTTGTTGCGCAATTGAGGGATTCTGAGCTGTAATGTTGAACCATGACAAGTCCGGACCGTACAGCAACGGCATAGGGCCTTTCTAAATGGGGGTTATATCTAATGGTGGAGGAACTATGTCTGTTATGACTAACATTAGTTGTGGTCAGCGTCGACGTTGACTGAATATTACTAGAGCAAGTGAGAGGGGAGGGCAAGTTAGTTTTAGCGGCCACCTTGGCTGATTCTAGCGGTCGAGCAACTGACTCGGTCGGTTGAGCTTCCGGTACCCTTGTACCCTTGCGGGTATTAAGTGTTGTCGTTCAAAACCCTCCCAACTCAGGTTTAAGTTCGGAATTGAGGATGGGACAGGTTCAGCCTGTTGCCTCTCACTATTGTCATCTAAGGCCGCCGAGGCGTCTGGTTGCTGACTCACACTTTCACTGTCCCTAGACCCCTCCGGGTATTCTTGGTACTTATCCACTGACACTAGACCCCTCCGGGTATTCTCGGTACTTATCCACTGACACTGGTTCGGGGTGCCGCCAAACACTCCTATTGTCTGAGGCTTTTGCGGCTACTGACTTAACCTTCTCATATTTTCCACCCGCCGGGTATCTTACAGTTTCTTACAGTAGATCCTCAGGAAAAAGGCAAACTAGGCCTGTGTATCCAGCTCAGTGCCAGTACTTGCACTACTGCGGTCGTTTACTGTGTTGACGGCGGCGGCAGCAGACGCAACATTTTTACTATTCTGTATTTTTGCTTTATAATCAAACTTCAAATCTTGTCTTCCCCATGCTTTATCAAGATTACTTTCAAACTTCCTTACGATTCGGAATCGACTACATACTGGGGCAGCGCGTTCCACTCATTTACCACTCTATCACAAAATGAGTTCTTTGCCTTTTCAAGCCTATTTCTTTCTTTGTAAATTTTCTTAGAGTGTCCTCTCGTTCTTGTTCCCTCCCGCATCAAGAAGATACCTTCACACACATCCTCATCATACTTTCCTGACACTATCTTAAAACTCTCTATCATATCCCCTCTCTTTCTCCTATATGTCAGTGTCGGAAGTCCCGGCGTCTTCAACCTCTGCTCATAGCCCGCGTTCTTCAACGTTGGTACTAGCTTGCTAGCTCTCCTCTGCACTTTCTCCACTGCTTCTATATCCTTTACCATATATCGAGCCCACACCTGGTTCGCATATTCCAGGTGCGACCTAACCAGTGCTGTATAGAGATTCCTGAATATTTCTTCGTCTAGTGACACAAATGTCCTCCTTATCAGCCCTACAATTCTATTGGCTTTGTTTATCTTTTCCGCTAAATATTCCGAGAAATTTAACTTATTGTCTATCACTAAACCTATATCCTTTTCTGCATTCACTTCCTCCATCGCTTCATACATGCTGTATCCTACCTTGTCTATCTTGCTAGTCCCAATCCGCATGTACAGTGAACCCTCAAATTACGCGCAATTTATCTACACGAAATAAAACTACGCTCTAACCACAATTGAGGACACAAATACGTAAGTACGCTCAATTATTCAAATGTACGCGCCGAGCGTACGAGCGGGAGTCGATTCGTATCTGTTGGAGAGTTTCGGGCGGCCATATTTACGTGACGCCAAGCCCTCCAACGTCGTCACTGTTGACTGTGGAAAGAGACACATCTCCCGTACCAAACTATTATGCATCTATAAAGCACAACAGGATATTATGAATCTATTAAAAGACTGTTCTTCGTTTTACATTGCATGTATCATTTATTGAGCTAACAAAATCGGAAATGGAAAATCTGTTTCTGTTCGGTAGTTGGAGGCGAGATTGTTTACACTTCTTTCGAAAGTCGCTTCAAAGCTCACTGCTCTCCCCTGGCTAAATGATGTGAAGCCAATTCTTTAGTATGTATATGAGCTAATGAACTATCTCACTTGACACTATGTAGGCTATATGAAACTATAGGTTATACAGGGTGTATTACTTTTCGACTCAAAACTTTACCAGTAAGCCTAGGCGGCTAGGCCTATTATTTCGGTCGATCCGTTTCGGGCGCAGTGCTATCGATCGATGGCGCAGATCCGGCATTGCTCAACCACTACCAATGTGAGTTAATTTACGTTTGTGTCTTATTTGTATACATTAAATGTATTTTGTGTGGTAGAATAGGTTATGAAAACATATTTGTACAGTAATATGTTATATATTTGTGGATTTTAGGTGATGAAAGGTAGAAATAGTACAACTTTCGGTCGGACCCAGACCAATACCTATTTTCCCCATTTATATTTAACTCCCATGTACGCGCAAACGAACGTACGCGCCGACAGCACAGTACGCATCCCACGCGTAGTTTGAGGGTTCACTGTACTGTACTTGCATTTTTTTGGATGAAAAGGCATTAACCAATGTTCAGACCATCCCTTCATGCCCTCCACATCTCCTTGAAGCAAACCCACATCTTCCTTACTCCTCACTCTTCTATACAGCTTAGTGTCATCCGCATACAGGTATATCTCACTTCCATTTGTTATAACTTCAGGTAAATCGTTGATAAATATAACGAACAGTAGTGGTCCCAACACAGATCCTTGAGTAATTAAGTAATTTACTAATTAAGTGTAATATATAGTTATGTGAATAAGATATTTTTCGACGTGGGCGGGTGCCCAATCCCGAAAGGGGTTGAAATAGGGGAGCTATCCCCCCGCCAAAGGCGGCTTTCTAGGGCCTTTCCTAGCTAATGCCAAGAGGATTGGGTTCTAGTCATGTGGTGATGGGCTGGTCTATCAGAGTGAGAGCTGAGCGATCTCTGCCATACCCATAGCTTACTCTGACTGTTCCTTTTACTTATATATTTTCTAGATCTCAAGTGACTGAGTCTCTTCCGTGGATTGACCTCCCAATCTACCAAGATTGGAAGCTAAAGCGTCACATTTTTCCTTTGCCCCTCAACTTTCTCTTCATAATTGCTGAGGGGCACAGGGCCCTGGGTTGGGCTTTGGTTTCCTGGGCGTTTCCGCACCCTCCTCAGCTCCCCGCCATGGAGTGGCTTCGGTCACCCAGGCTTTATTGTGGTCGGCAGGGAGGGTTGTGTTGGGGCGCTTGGTTATGGCCTTGGCCTTGCTCGGGGCCTTGGGGCTGTTCGGCCAGGCAGCTTGGGGAACAACACCAACAACAACAACACAGATCCTTGAGGTACCCCACTTGTAATTTCCCTCCACCCCGAGCCTATTCCATTCACCAGTACCCTCTGTCTCCGATCTTTCAGGAAGGCTTCTATCCATTTCACACATTTCTCCCCTATACTATAGCTTCTAACTTTCTCTATTAACCTTTTATGTGGGACCTTATCGAAGGCCTTCATAAAATCGCAATATACGTATCCTCGGTACTTGTCTGCCAAAACCTTTCAAGGAACCCGAACTGTAGTATGACTAGATTGAATATTCACACATGATATAGAAAAGTCTGGCCTAAATGAAAACGACAGAGTTTATTTCACTAGCCCCATCCCTGGGAGACTTCTCTGCTACCTCCGTTCCCACCTCCGTACTGCCAGATTGGACGTGAGGCTTGGAGGAGGGAGGTAGGGAGGTAGGGAGGGAGGGAGGGAGGGAGGGAGGGAGGGAGGGAGGGAGGGAGGGAGGGAGGGAGGGAGGACGACAGGGAGGACGACGGGGACCCGGCGATTGCCGGTGCCCCAAGCACGAAGCTTCCGTACGGGATTTATGTTTATTACCCGAACCATTCCCGCCCGAAGACGTGACTGATGTCGCCGCTTCAGGTGATGTCTTCCTTTTCTTGGTGGCATGAGGTCGCGATGAACCTGACGACCTGGAGGACTGTTTCAATGGAGATCTTGACCGTGACCTGGTCCTTTTGTCTTGCGGTGACACTGATCGCGCCCGTTTGGGCCGGCCGGGGGGAGGGGGGAGGGGGGGGTTGCCTTTGAGTTATCCAAATCATCACTACTACTGATTATTTCTTTAGACAGTACTTTAGGTTTTGGTTTAGTTTTACTAATTGACCGGGATGATTTCGGTTTTGGCGTCTGTGATTTTATGATCAAATAATCCCAGAGCGCCTCATCGTCGCAATGAAGGGCCTTATGCGCTATGTCCTTCGCATATGCTACAAACGTTGCTTTTATTGCTAGTAAAGCCACTTGACAAGATGGTTCACGATGAATTAATAAACCTTTTCGTAATTCTGAACAAACTCCACACTTTCTAGACATCCAAATCCCCCGGGATCGGTCTAAGCATGTGACACATTTTATACACAGCTGTTGATTAAAAACTGGTATGCTCATACATGTCGGAGTTAAACATAAGGTTACGAAAGGCATGATGTTAATGCCACCCCCCCCCCGGGATCGGCCCCCCTACCTGGAGTCCGTGCCGAGGTCCAAGAATCAATGCTCATAAGGATAATTCAAGACATCCACACATGTATATACAGTACCTCGAATACGCCAGAAAATTAGAACTAGCGCCACTTGCTACTCTAACTTTCCATCGTATCCCTCTGGAAAATCCCTTGTTTGGTTTTTCCTTGAAGGTATTCTGATTACTTATCTATGACACTCCGTATCACTGACCTATACCGAGGCATTCCTATAGAATGTTCCTTGGTAACTATCCTAACGCCTCGCTTGACGGGTTATAGTTTTAGCACCAAACTAGGCCTTTCCGCCGTGACGACGGATTTTAGGTCCTTCCCCGCCGCTGGAGGATAATAACTAACGTATAGGCGAGTCCTTCAGGCTGAGCCGAAAAACCCCTTGAGGAAGCCTTCTCTTCCGCCGGGGATGCGGTGGTACTTCTGACCACTAATGAGTTTATTGGATCACTTTCTCCTGCTCGCCGAGGCGAGCCTCCGGTAAAAACGTTTAGCCAATTTTCCACCGGAGGAGAAGACCCAAACCCTTTGTGTTTACTAACTCGTCTGCCCGAGATAGCATCACACAACTGTACATATATATCACTGTCAGGACGTCTCCTGACGCCTTCCATCATGCTTAATATCACTACAGTACATGAAAGGGAAGGTCACATCTTATGGCTATAATTATTATAATATAAAATAATAACAATAATGCATCCTAGCCATAAAAATTTACCCCTAAACTGAGACAAGCCACGAGGCCTAGGGCAAGCAGCACGCTGGCACGCGACACTCTTACCACCATCGATGAGCAGCAGCCAGCCATCACACGACGCCCCGGGCCAGAGGGGAAAGAAGCCCAGCACACTCTAGAAAGTTCTCCACCACGTGGAGCAACTCTAGAACCAAAGCGTCTGCTAAAGCAAATACTACTGCGACCTCCACCTTAATGATAGCAAAGTAGCAGTGCCCTGCAATAATAGCCTCCTAACTAGCTAGCAAGGCTAAGCTACGAGCATTGAAAAAACAAAAATAACAATGGCGCTCATGACCAAGGGGACACGTAGACGCCAACACCCTGTACTCTAATTTAACACACTCCTGTGGACGTGCCAATGAGGACGCCTGACCTGTCTAGTCTAAACCCTATTCTACAACATCTCATGAGCAAATGACTCGCAAGGAGACCAGTAGAAAGCAGAATGAAGACAGGACGAAACACAAGTCCGCTCGGCACGGCCACAGGGAGAGGAAGGACGAAATGACACTAGGCAGTTCAGCGTCTCAGGGGAATACTCCGCACGGCAAAACATCCACAAGTTGGGAAGCTTGGTTATAGCAATTCTTATTATAATTTTATCTTATTATTTTTTACTTAGTTTTTTCGTAATGAGTACCCAATCATAAGGACGATTCCGTAAGAGAATTAGCGTACCCTTACGATGTGTGGCCTCTCTTCTCCCTGTGGGCGGGTGTTTCAAACAGCTGACGCAAGGGTTTGAAAGAGTGCCATTATATTATAGGCATATCGTCAATGATGAAGTGGCCACTAATAAATACTCACCAGGCGCTACGGTGATGCAAACAACACTGCCCGCTCGTTGGGAGTTAATAATCAATATGCGCCTATTTTACCTTTAATATGAAAACGACGTAATATTGCCGCCCAGTCGTATCATGAGAAAAGAGCCCGAGCAGCATACACCCTCCCTCTTCAACCTTCAGTGCAACACTGAGGATTGCAATATAATTCTCTGTGGTTGCAAGGATCTTTAGCTGCCATGTCCTTATTACACAGACAGCTTGAGGGAAATTTCGCTCAGAAAATTACTCGTTAAAAGGGGGAATAAGAGGAAAATTAGCTGATAATTGAGGAAGGGCGAAAAGAGGGGGGGGGGGGGACACATATGGAGGAGTGGGAGCAAGTAATGGAAGGGCATTGTCTCGCCTAATCACATATTGCTTTGTTTTGAATGCCACCGGGGTGTTTTGAAAGTTTTTTTTTTATGTGCTCGCTCTATAGAGGACGCTCACATTGCACCACAAAAACCTCTATAGTGGATGCTCGCCATTTGAGGTGGGAGCCATGGCATATAAAAACACTTTCAAAACACCCCAATGGCACTCAAAACAAAGCAATGTGATTAGGTGAGATAATTCCCCACCATATCTTCTATCACTCCTCCACATGTGTGCCCCCCCCCCCCCCCCCCCTCCTCAATTATCCTGTATTTTCCCTATTATTCCCTATATGTTCATAAGTGCCTTTTGCGTGTCGTAAAAGGCGACTAAAGAGGCTGGGTCGGTGGGCTTGCGACCCCACACCCGTGAAAAATACTTACTGCAACGATGAACGAACGAACAGCCTCGGATCTGGACGGACCTAATGTTGACGAACTCCGACCTACCATGGACAGTCCAAGGATTGCGACTTGGAATGTAAGAGGCATAAATGATGACACAAAAGAGAGGTTCTGAAAGTGTTACTGAATGCCAGGCTGGATGTATGCGGAATGACCGAGACCAAATGGAGAGGTACATATATGTGTGAGAGAGTGGGAGTATGGAATGGGTGTTTGTGCTGGAGCGAGTGAGGGAGCGAAAGAAGGTGCATGTTTGTTTGTAAGGGAGCGAAAGAAGGTGCGTCTTTGTTTGCAAGTAACAAATGGAAGGAGCGTGTAAGAGAGTATGGGTCTGTGGGTGCAAGGATTGTGTGGGTGAGAATGAAAGTAGGAATACCAACGTGGGTGGTTGTGTGTGTGTATGCTCCGACAGAGGATAAAACTGTAAGAGAGAAAAAGGGAGTTCTGAGTGAATGTTGAGGCATGCCTGGATAAGTTTGGCAAGAGCGAAAGAATATTTTTGATTGGGGATATGAATGGGAAGGTGGGTGATAGGAATGCTGATGGAGTGGTGGGAGGGTGCCCCCCACCCTCCCACCACTCCATCAACATCAGAGGTGAAAGGGAATGGTAGTGCACTTGTGGACGTATGTGTGGGGAGGAGGCTGTGGATAGCCAACACTTTTTTCCGACACAGAATGATACACAGGTACACATGGAAAGTGGTGTGGAGGAGGAGGGATGGGACAGTGGAGGAACAAAAGGCACTGATTGATTATATATGTGTGGATGAACGAATGAAGAATACACAAAAACACAAAATATTCTATCAAAACAAAGAAGGTGTGGCATCCCATAGACACGATCTTCAGACCACCCAGAGTCCAAGCCGTTCCCAAAGTCACGAGCTAAATAATAATAAAGATATACACTCCTAGCCACACAATCACTAAGAATATGTAATATTGACTACCGCTGTGGTGGGCTGGATCTGTCAGAGTGAGGGTTGGTGTCCTCTACTTCCCATAGCTGGTTCTGACTGTACTTTATCATCATATTTCTAACTTTTTTCTTGAGAGTAGTGAAGGCAGTGGGCCATAATGGTGTGCCCCATAGTTCCCTAGTGTCTTACTCTCACAGCCCACTGGCACAAGTTGGCCTTTCTCTCTCTGGCGTAGGAATGCGGCGACCCCACCGCCCGCCACTTTGGTGGTGCAATCAGCGTCTGGAGCAGTGGACCACTGGTTCCTATCTTCAGAAAATTCCTGTGCTTGGTATGCTTCCAGCCAGGGCCCCACTGGGGTAAATAAAATAGCAAAACAGTGGTGGAATTGCCATCCGGGTGAGGGACTGCTCCGAGTCTACTCCTTCAGTGTTCATGGTCATAATCCACTTAGTAGAAATGGCACTGTGGAGTGGGTCAGTCGGGACATGTCTGGGAACCTGGAGGCAGTTTCTGCCATGGCCATCCCTTTTGGAGTGCTTCCTCTGGAAGCGGGGCGTCAGACTTGATTATCTTGATGATGATGATGAATGATGATGGCTCACTAGTACAGATGTGACTAAGAGGGGCCACGTAATCCACATAAGAGGCGAAGCACGTCTTTACAGATGGCGAGAGTTGGCAACTGTATGGGAGAGCATCCTAAAACAAAAAAGGAACTAGAAGCGAAACAGGCGCATTGTTTAAACTGTATGGTAATTTTCTTTTTAATTTTTCACTTCTCGGTGGCTCCGAACGAATGACGTACCTTAGGAACGATTAAAGGGTACCCCCGAGGATGATCTTGGTTCTCGACCGACAGTCTCAAGGTTAACCCGGTCTCTAAGGAGACCGGAACGAGGCCATATTAACACAAAACTCTTACGTCACTGACGTAGAAGCCACTTCTAAATATTAGGTTTTCTTTCCTTTCCTTTGGGTTGTCAAACCCATAATTTGGCAGACGCCAGTGGACGGAGCAGTGTAGCATTCTGTGGAAACTGTTCACTGAATGTAAATGCCCTATATAAATTCATATTTATTCACCAACCCACATTCTGAATCTTTAACTTTACATTACAATCACTAAATATGGTCAACATTCATAACATTTCCACAAAAACATACAGTACAAAATAAAAGCCTTTTATATGTACTTACAAAGATTCCTTCCTCAAACATCTCAACAGAAAGATAGTCCACCATAGTCTTCCTGGCCACAAAGATAATGGCCTTGTCCTTCTTGCCCAGATTCTTGATGAAGTCCAGCATCTGCAAAAATATATATTTATTAGTGGCCCCTCCATCATTGACGATTATGCCTATTACATAAGGCACCCTCTTCAAACACTCATTTACCGTAGTTTGAATCTACCGCGCAGAGCATAAAAAATTGAGGAGCCTTATCATGAGCGCACGCAACCTCACTCATGGTTCGTCATTATGAAATTGGGTACTCGCTACGAAAAAAACTTCGTAAAAAATAACAAATAAAAAGAAAATAAGAATAACTATTCATAAGCTTTCCATAACTTCGTGGATGTACTTGTGTGGATCTTTAACCAGACGCTGACTTCAGGAATCATTCTTCCTTCTCTGCGCTGCGCTCAACCTGCCCTGGCGTGTCTCCCCACGCTCCGCTCGTTCCGCATTTGCTGCGTCCCTAGTGAGTTTTTTCTCATTTGTTTACTCTGGGATGTATCGAGTAAGGTTAGGATATGCGTAGCAGGGGTGTCATGGGCGGGCTGCCCGCAGTTCAGTGTATTTTGGGTCGTGTGTTTGGGACGCCTATTTCGGGCGTACCCTCGTGGTCCCGGGGTGGACGCGTGAAACATTTTCGCGGTTTAGCTAGCCTAGTTATTTAGTTGGCTTTAACTACGCGTGATTAGGCTTCTTTTTATCTTTCTGATGAAGTTGCCTTATTTGTTTGTTTTCTGACATTCCTAGCGTATTTTTCTTCACTTAGTGAAGTTTTTTTTAGGTCCCGTGTCAGTGCTTCCCTCTCCCGGGTATATTTCTTCGAGGTGTGTTGGCTGCTGTTCCTGTTGTGATAATATTCAGTGCTTTTTGTTTTATTACCACATATTTAAGCGATACTCCGTCTGCTTAGGCCTAGCCAGCCTCTCGTAGCTTTTTTACATGTACAAGTGTTATTGATTTATTGTATAAATATGTACTACTGTGTCATGTGTGTTCTGGATAAGTTGTGTATTGGCTTATTCCAGGCACTATTTGTGTACCTCCGATTGTTTCTGGTTGGTGTGGGTTACCGTTTCCGGCGGGTTTTCTCGATTGCTCCGTGAAAACCCGGCTGGTTCTCAGATTGCGTCTGGTGGGTATGGGTTGCCTTTTCCGGCGGGTTTTCTCTATTGCACCGAGAAAATCCGGCTGGTTGCCGAGTTTTAATCACGCGTGGTTAAAATAGGCTAGTTTCCCCCGGCGAGTGGTGGCTTGAGGGCTCTCCAGAACTGCGTCTCTGTAGTGGGGCCTGTGTTCAGGCTTACTATGTGTTTCCCGGAGGAAGGGCTTTACCCGGTTCAACTAGGGGTTCATGCAGACACCTGTTGACGATAGTTTTTCCCGGTTTTGCAAAGCCGTTGAAAAACTGGGCTGTGTTGTTTTGAGTAGTCTTTCCACCCCGGCGATCTTTTGCAAAGAAGTGGGGATAGGAACAATTGGGGTTAACTATTCTATTATTTTTCACACGGCGGTTGAACCTCGGGAGGGTGGGAATCACGGATTTGCAATTCGGTAGGATTAGCCTAACAATTGAGGGATACATTTAGGTATCAAGACATTCAACTCACGGCGATCTAATGATTAAGATGGGCTTAACCTGGCTAACTGCGTTATAATAAGGAGGCCGGCGTCTTAGTATGGGTTCCCGGTGAACGTTATATCACAGGGAAGACTGCGTCACTTATAAAGAACTGCTCATCTTTATATCATGTCTGAGGATATTCTTAAATCTTTTGGACACGTTGTTGTTGTTGTTGTTGTTGTTTTTCCCCAAGCTGCCTGGCCGAACAGCCCCAAGGCCCCGAGCAAGGCCAAGGCCATAACCGAGCGCCCCCACAGAACCCTCCCTGCCGACCACAATAAAGCCTGGGTGACCGAAGCCACTCCATGACGGGGAGCTAAGGAGGGCGCGGAAACGCCCGGGAAACCAAAGCCCCACCCAGGGCCCTGTGCCCCTCAGCAATTATGAAGAGAAAGTTGAAGGGCAAAGGAAAGATGTGATGCTTTGGCTTCCAATCTTGGTAGATTAGGAGGTCCATCCACGCAAGAGACGCCGTCACTTGAGATCTAGAAAATATATAAGTAAAAGGAACAGTCAGAGTAAGCTATGGGTATGGCAGAGATCGCTCAGTTCTCACTCTGATAGACCAGCCCATCACCACATGACTAGAACCCAATCACGTAAAGTTATTTACAAATCTTTACATACGAACCTACAGGGTAACGAGAGGTAATGGTGGGGTATTACGTCTCATTGCCCGGCGGTTCATTAACACTTGTGTTAGAACATTGTGGGGTAACCTTATGAGCATTAATTCCTGGAAATTTTCTTTTTTCCAGGGCGGAGTTCCGGCGGATCCACAGAGGACCAGGTGAGGCCCGGGGGGAGTTAGCTTTTAACCAGTCTCTGCCATGGCTGCTCTAGCCCCTGTTTTTGCTCTTTGCTCAACACCCTCATGTTCCGGAATCCCAATTTTTGCGCACACTCTGTGCATTCGTTGTGTCAAATGCTTAGACCGATCAAGGGGTTTGTGGGTCACAAAGAATTGTACCTTTTGTAGTCAGCTGGGTATTAAAGTATTACAGCACGACAATCTGGCCGCGGCGGTTGCATTAAGCGAGGTCCGACAACTTCTTACTAATTATGCGACTGCAGTGGCTCATAAAGCATTGCAGTGTGATAACGTAATTCTGTGGGACCGTTTGTTGGTTCAGTACCCCCCAATTAAACGTCCTCCTTCCCGAAGTAAAGTCACTAAGCCGGCAGAGGCTGGGCTGGTTAAAGAGCTTCTTGCCTCCCCCGGCACATCTAAGAGACCGCGAGAGCCGTCTCCCCCGGCGACAACTTCAGAATCAAGAGCTAGGTCCAGGTCACGGTCTCCTCTCAGAAAGCAGACACATAGTCACTCGACTTCACCTTCGCGGAAGAAGAGCAAGACAGACAAGACCAAGGATAGTTCTAGTGATACATCAAAGTCGAGGCGGAATCACAAGTCTTCTAAAAAAGAGTCTCATGTACGAATGTCCTCCCGGCGTTCGCCGGAGCCTCGCTTTCTGCCTCTACTCCCGACATGTCTCAAGTCCAATCTGACAGGTCGGAGGTGGAGTCAGAGACTGTGGTCGGGGATATTCCGGCGGACGTAGTGTCCCCAAATAATATTCTCACTTTAGATTTAGAGGGTACCGGTACTCCCGGCAGTGATAACCCGTGAGAGGGCTCGAGTGAGGCCTCAGTCATTGGGGTGGGGCCTGGCTCACAAGTAAGTTCCGACCAAGGCCGGGGAGTTTGGAGGTACTCCCAGCCATGGCGGGACAGCTCTCTGCCGTCTCAGGCTACTCAGGTAGAGGCTGAAGTCCACCGGGACGTGGAGACACCGTCTTCCATCCCTGACTTAACATGGCAAGGGGCCCCAGCCTTGGCGGAATCCTCTCAGGAGGGACCGGAGGTAGGGGATGATGGGTCTATTATTTCTGAGGTGGGTAATGTAGATAACTCTCAGAAGGTCCTGATGTGGCGGCGTCTACGTCGTGGGGCCACCTCCCGAGGCTGCCAACCGCGGATGGCTGCCGACCCTCCACGGCCGAAGACAAAATCAACGACCAGTGGAGGAAAACCGGATGCCGGCCGCGGGGAGCAGTTTCGGGAGCCAAACCGTCACAACCATCCCCTGCCCCCTCCCTGGGGGCACGGGTCCTTGGAGCGGCTTCGGTCGCGCCGGGAATTTCCACACCTCTCACACCACACACACATCACACAGTTTTTCCTACACCGAGAAATGACTCTCCGGCTGTCATTTCTTGAAGACTTCTTCTAGCCGGAGACATTGAGAGCAACCCAGGACCCACGTACACATACATATGTCCAACTTGCTCAAAACCCATCACTTCGAGTCGCCATACTAAGGGTTCAGTTCTCTGCAATTCATGCGGGAACTGGACCCACTTCACCTGCACAACACTTGCCTCCAACAAACACTACACAAACCCCTGGACCTGTTCCTCATGCCCCTCCCTCTCCCAGTCAAATCCCTCACCTAAAACCCGTCCACCTCTCCTCCCCAACCCACCTAACCTTCCCATATCATCCACTCCCCCCCTAAAACCCGTCCACCTCTCCTCCCTAACCCACCTAACCTTCCCATACCATCCACATCCTCAACTCAACACACCAGACCCCATCCTAATCCATTCCAACCCCCATCTCCTGCTCCCCAATCCCCACCCCCACCCCCACCCCATCCTCGTGCAGCAGCACCCAACATACATCGTGCAAATAACATTAACATTCTTCAACTGAACATAGATGGCATCAACACAAAGAAACACAAACTCTCACACTTCATCAAACAACACAACATACACATTGCCATCTTACAAGAAACAAAACTCCGCACAACACAAAAAACACCCACATTTCATAATTTCACCACCATCAGACAAGACCGGGCTGTCGGCGGGGGCGGTGGACTCATCACCCTGGTACACAAAGAAATATCATACATAGTAACCAGTGTACAAACCAAATCCCTCCTCCCCCCAAATGATAACACAACAGAAATACAGTCAATTAAAATACGCACTGGCAACAACTCCAACATAACCATCATAAATAATAATAATAATAATAATAAGCATGTTACTTATTTCTCATAAGCGCCAATTTTTCCGAAGAATTCACTAGCGCTCGGAAAGAGAAAGAAAAAAGAACAAAATCAATGCATCAAAAGAAGGCTTATATACAACACACATTTAACAATCACTAGCAGTGGCAAAATAGCCTAAACTCTATAGCCATCTGTCATGACACCTCTCTCAAGATCATAGCTTCTCTCAAAGAGAAAAGTCTTAAGTTGTCTCTTGAAGCATTCAACAGAACTCAGTTGTCTCATGGACAGCGGCAACCTGTTATACAACCTCGGAGCCATGTAGGAGAATGACCTCTCAAGGAAAGAAGACTGCTGGAAAGCCCTTGGTTCATCAAGACGAAAAGGGTCATTGTCATGAC
Source organism: Paralithodes platypus (assembly GCA_032716605.1). Classification (NCBI taxonomy): domain Eukaryota; kingdom Metazoa; phylum Arthropoda; class Malacostraca; order Decapoda; family Lithodidae; genus Paralithodes; species Paralithodes platypus. The sequence goes on from CM064480.1 coordinate 33,109,157, forward strand.
CCACAACTACACCATGGTGTGCCGGTGGGCGCCTGAGCAGCTCCGCAAGGTACCTAGGCTCACCAAATTTGAGAACCTTAAAAGTCACCAAACACAACTTAAATTCTATTCTTGCTCTTACTGGCAGCCAGTGCAGTTCTATGTGAAGAGATGTAGTAGGAGTTCTAGGTGGAACACCAAAAATTAGTCTTGCGGCCCTGTTAAGAACAGACTGAACTTTCTTTAAAATATAATTTGGAAGACCCACCAACAGGGCATTGCAATAATCAACACGAGAGAAGACCAATGAGTGAACCAACGTCAGGAGGCAACGTCTGGTTATAAACGGCTTCACCAAATAGAGATTTCTGATGTGCAAGTAACAACTTTTAACTATCTGGTTTACATGCTCTTTGAAATCTAATCGGGAGTTCACATATACACCAAGATTTCGAACAGAGTTGGCCGGTCGCAGCTGAGATCCACCCACATTGATGGAGAGGGCACCTACTATATCATCAGCTCTTCTATTTCCTCGGATGATGAGAATATCAGTTTTACCATCATTTAGTTTAAGTTTTCTCGCTCTCATCCACTTCTTGATATCAGACATCAACAATTCCATCTTACTCCGTATATCAACTATATTTGTGATTCTCACATAAATCTGGGTGTCATCTGCATAAAAGTGAAAGGCGACATTATGTGCACGAAGCAGAAGAGACAAACTGCTAATATAAATTATAAATAGGATAGGACCTAAAACTGATCCCTGCGGAACACCATACTGCAGGGGTGTCGAGTCCGAGACCACTTGATTTACCATCACACTCTGGGATCTACCTGACAAGTACGACCCAAGAAGCAAGAGAGCGGAGTCACGCACACCACAATCATAAAGATCACTCAATAACAACTCGTGATCCACTGTGTCAAAGGCCGCAGAGAGATCAAGCAAGACCAATAGTGAGGCCACACCATTGCAAATGTTCTCAACTAGATCATTATGTACTCTAATCAATGCTGTTTCAGTTGAATGATGCTGTCGGTAAGCAGACTGAAAAATTGGGATAGTTTCATTCTGCTGAAGTAGTGGTTGTAATTGGTCAAGTATTGCACGCTCTAATATCTTTGATATGAAGGACAGGTTGGAGACAGGACAATAGTTCAACATGTTCTCAACATCAAGTCCAGGTTTCTTTAGAGTAGGTCGGAGTAGTGCATGCTTTTCAGAATGTGGGAAGCTACCTTCAGAGAAGCACTTATTAATTATTTTGGAAATAAACTCAACTGTGTGATCATAGACTCTTGGTAGCTTGGAAACATTTATGGGATCCAACGGGCAAAATGTTTTATTGTGGTTTCTTATGTAGGACGAGATCATGTCCACCTCTACGGAGTGAAAGGATGAGAGGACATTATTAGGAATGTGTCGGGGTTGGAGTACAACTGAAAGTTCTTCACCAACAGAAGCATCATCCAGTTCCTGTCTTATGCGAGTTATCTTGCCAGCAAAAAATGCCACAAAGTTGGCAGCCAACTCGGCATTGGGTACAGAAGGTCTTAAGCTGACTTGTTTTTCCAAGTAAACTGTTTACAATTGAAGCCAACCTCCTCTGGTCGTTACCACATGAGTCAACTTTTCCCTGATAATACACTTTCTTTTCATCTTTGATTGTGTGGACCACAGCTCTTCTGGCTGACAGATATTGCAACCATGTAGAGTCTGTTTTATTTTTCCGCCATTCACGTTCAGCTCTTCTACTCGCTCTTCTAAGAAATTTAACTCGAGTGCTATACCAGGGTGAATCATCTCGTACTATGATTTTCTTCTCTACTTCTGGACAGTGATGATCGAACACTAATTTAAGTGCATTTCCATGTACCTCCACCAGCTCATCTGAAGTAAGGTTGGAAGTATCAATACTTCCCAAGTACTGTTTTACTTCACTGCTAGCCAAATTTTGGTCTGTATTTTTATAATTTCTAAATCTGATTACTTTTCATGTGTGAGTGGCTTAGGGAAATCAAAGCTGAAAGTAATCAAAGCATGATCAGAGGTATTAGGGTCAGCATTCTCAACATCAACATCCAGAACACCACCACAACCCACAGGAGAGAAAACCAAGTCAAGGTGTGTCCTAAGATATGAGTTGGGTGGGACACATGGTTTACAAAATTGTTCTGATCAGTCAACTCAAGGAACTCAGGAGAGAATGGCTTCAGATGAGGGCTGTCAACCAAGTAATTAAAATCTCCACATATCAAAAGTCTTCCGGTTTTAGTAGAAAATTCCTCGAGAAACTGCCCAAACTCTTCCATAAAACCCCTATCTGTGCCACGATGGCCAGGCCTATAGACAACTGCCATTCTTAGAATTTGTTGATGGAGTTTTATTTCCACTTCCAACAGTTCATAATAAAGAGGGGCTGGGTTATGGCTTATTTGCAAGATATTCACCAGAGATGTGGAGTAGACAACTGCCACTCCACCACCCGGATGATCTCCCCTAGGCCTAGGAACATTTATTATGGAACGGGTTTTAGGCAATGCCGCCTGGATAATATTCAGATCTGACTCGAACAACCAGGTCTCAGTGAGACATAATACATCAAGGTTACGTTCATCCAAGATCTCGCAAATATGATCCATTTTGTTACGCAAGGAACGAACATTCAACAGACCCAGTTTCAACCGGCTCCCATGTGCATTTTTCAGTTTTTTGAACCTACAAAATTGGTGTTTTCAATAACTTTATTTCTCTGAGCTGTCATTAGAGGACAATTTCTACTTGAGGCGAAATGATTTGGCGGCTTCGTAACTGATGTGGAGCTCATACAATTTATACATTTGGGGGAAGTCTTGTTGGTGCAGTCTTTTGAGTTATGAGTACCGGCACAGAAGTTGCATTTTGGATCCTCATTTTTCCGATAACACTGTCACTGGTATGGCCAAAGCCCTGGCAATGGTAACATTGTGTTACCCAGAAGCGATCGTATGCACGACATCTCACAAGTCCAACATACACAGAATTGCCATCATCCACAATGGAAGAGCGTATTTCAGGTGACATTTTTACTACCGCAGTCTTTGTGTGTGCATCACTCTTTTGCTTGGTGAATAGCAAATTCATAGCTAAGCCATCGTCGACCAGGGACTTTATTCTTGGGTTCTTGTTGAGGATGCTGGGAATGATCTCATTATCCTCAGCGTCATTAGCAATGCCTACCAGTCATTTTTGGCATCATCTTCTTTGGTTCGGAGACACTGAAGGCACTGTCCACCCCCAAACACTGATTGATGGCCCTTCCTGCATCTTCTTTGGCTTTCTTGGATGGAAGTCGTACCACCAGTACACCTGAATCAGTTCTAGTTAACTTGTTAACCGGAACCGAAGCCAAAGCAGTCTCGATTGCCTTTGTATCTGGTGGGCTTACTGGCTCGGTCTTTTGGCTTCACTACCAGGACCTGATGGTCCCAGACAGTTTTTTTTCTTTCCACCATCTACCACCTCAGTGGTGCGTTTGGTCGGCTCCTTTTTGGTCTCTTCAAATGTTTGCTGAACTATCTTGGCAAACAAGGGAATGTCGGGGGCAGCAACTTTAGTCTCAAGGATATCCATTCTGTCACCAATACTCTCTATCTCCACGGCCACCGCAGCAAGGGCACCCTTCACTTCGTTTACAATGGCAGTCTTCACTTCACCAACTAGGGCAGCCGTCAGGTCATCCAAGGTCTGCTGACTAATTGCTGCATCCTTTGCAGCCAGGGGGGTGGTATCGCAAACAGTGCAATGCCATTTAAATCCAGGTTTCTTCTTTGCAAGTACTCTGAGGTCCTCATCATCAACATTTATACAGTTAACGTGAAAATAGGTACCACACGAGTAGCAGCCCAGCAATTTGGCCTTGCCCACAACCTTCCCACAACTACAACTCTGCTTGCTTGCTGCCATTTCAGTGGAAGTAACCAATAATTAAAAACAAAAACACCTGTATTTTGTATCTGATTAAAAATAAGAGAAAACCCTAGTTTAAAAAAAAATGTGAAAATAACTACCTGGGACAGACCCCAGGTAGCGCCGTCCGTCAGTGCCACCACAATGGAACAAAATTAAAATGGAAAAGAAAAAAAGGGAAAGTGGTGTCTGCAAGGTCACCGCGGGCAGGTGGGGATCGACTTGGCTACCCTTTGGGGGTAGCCCAACCGAGATAAACACATACATCCCTCCCCAAACATCCCCTACAGTACCAAATGAATACAGACCACACTTACAACACATCACAAACACCCCACACATCATCCTGGGTGGTGACTTCAACGCCAAGACGTCGGCCTGGTTTGTCGACAACCCCGACACAGACAGAGGGCTGGTACTACAAAACCAAACCGATAACCTCATCATCCTTAACGACATCCATCAACATACCCATATTCCTCACCAAGCCCTCTATAACCCATCATCTCCAGACATCACCTTTTGCTCCCCAGAACTTGCCCCCACAACATCCTGGAGGGTGGTCAGAACCTTAGGCTCTGACCACCTCCCGATCATTATCACCACCAAAACCACTCACCCCAGCTAGCCACAAACACACATACACCAATTATAAAAGAGCTAATTGGGAAGCATTCACAAATGAGACAGAACAACACTTCACAACTCTAAACAGTACACCCATCACTAACATCAACAATGCTGTACACATACTCAATAAAATTATCCAAAACGCTGACAAGAAACACATTCCAAGAGATAACAGAAAAAGACACAACCCCAACTTCACACCAGAAATTCAAAACCTCATCAGACAATGCGACATACTGAAACACTCCCCAGCACCCCACACACAAGACATCACACAACAAATTCAAGCACTCAACACCCAAACTAACAACAAAATACAAGAACAACAAAAACTAAATTGGAATAACTTCCTACGAACACTTGATCACAAAACAAACCCCAAAAAACTCTACAAAACACTAAACAGCATCACGCTTTCCAACAGCAACACAACACAATCACGTGCTGCAATCACAACAACAGACTCTACTCCTTCATGTAAACAACAAGCAAACACTATCATCAATCACTTCTCACATGTCAGCCACCTAAAACCTCACAAAGACGACCGACGTGTCATCCGAAGTAAGAGACAATTCTCCACAGACCCTGACTATACACCCTTCACCAATCACCAGACAAAGCATATCATCAACAATCTCAAGCACTCACCTGCCTGTGGCCTAGACAACATAAGCAACATACACCTCAGACACCTGGGACCACAAGGCATACAAGCATTCACTAACATATCAAACTACAGCTATTCACACAACACAATACCAGACATTTGGAAGCATGGTATCATCATCACATTCCCCAAACCCAACAAAGACCCCACGCTACCCTCCTCGCACCGCCCCATCACATTCCTTTGCTCCCACTCCAAAGTCATGGAACGCCTAGTATTACAACTAATTACACCTGACCTACCCCTAGCTCCAACACAACATGGCTTTAGGCCACTGAACTCCACAAACACTCTTCTCACAGACCTTACACAAAGAGCTTTCGACAGCATCAACTCAGCTAGACCACCACACAGATCACTATTAGCCACACTCGACATTAGTAAAGCCTTCGATGCCATCCCCCGCCACAACCTAACAAACAAAATCTACAACACAAACATGCACAACAACACAAAAAGGTGGCTGGCCAACTTCCTAGCAGGCAGATGTGCACACGTATCTTTTGCCGGTCAGTCATCTAAAATCAGAAACTTTCCAAACGGAGTCCCACAAGGATCCGTCCTATCGCCCGCACTCTTCAATCTGTACATGCACGATATAACTACACCCAATACACCCCAAATAAACTTAGCCTCCTATGCAGATGACATAACACTCACATGCACACACCATGACCCAAAAAGAGCAACAGATCTCCTTCAACCCTATCTCAACACACTACATGGCTGGTGCACTACAAACAGACTTAATCTAGCCCCAGCCAAATCCACCGCAACCCTGCTCACAAGTTGGACAGGAGAACACGAATACATCCCTCAACTCACCATAAACAACACACCCCTAACACATACACACACACACACCCAAAATCCTAGGAGTAACATATGATACTCATATGACATTCAAACAGCACACCACAAACATTAAAAAGAAACTGACACCCAGACTAAACGCCCTCAAGTCACTTGCTCACACAAAATTTGGACATAACAAAGAAACTACCACCACAGTATATAAACAATACATAAGATCAGTGATGGAATACGCAAGCCCAGCCTGGGCTTCTAACCTAGCTGAAACACATCATAAGACCTTACAGACTATTCAAAACAAAGCCCTGAAGATCATTACAGGCTGCACAGCTACTGCACCCACAGATCACCTACATCAAGAAACCAAATCCTCAAAGTCAAAGACCATCTGGACATGAGAGGCACTCAATTCCTGGCAGCAGCCTCCACGAACCAAGACCACCCACTAAACTACATGGCAACACACCCACAGACACCAAGAAATATCAAAACAACACTCAGCACATGGTATCACACACAATTATTGTCCTCTCTCCCTCCCTGCCCACCCCGAACCAACTTCCAGAAGCACATCCATACTCATATCTCTCACCGATCCATCCACTCACTCACAGACAACACGCAGCTGCATGCACGACCTCCCGAAATCCATCCTTCCGAATCCTCCCTTCCTCGCGAGGACAGAGTCCACCTGGCCAGGCTGAGATGCAGACACCATCCAGGTCTCCTGAGCTATCAGAAGAGACTGGATGACTCCGTTGTCGACGCCTGCCCGGGATGTAACACAGCACCCCATACCATTAAACACATCATAGAAGACTGCATTTCACACAACCAATTACGCCAACAACACAATCTACACTCAATGAGAGCTCTGTGGGAAAGCCCGATCGTGGCCATGGCCTTTCTCAGGGACTCAGGGCTGTTCGGCCAGGCAGCTTAGGGAACAACAACAACAGCAACAACTCTCAGAATAGGGATATTTCACCTAATAGTTCTTCATCTGCTCATTTTGTCACGGCGGATGAGATTGATGGGTTATTAGCGAGTGCTTTAACTAAGTTTTTTGGCCAGCAACCGGAGCCTCCTATGGTTGGTCTGGGAGCTCCAACGCCAACATCGACTGTCCGACCTCTGGCTACTTCCGTTACTTTGACACAAACTCCGCTCACTCCCCTTGTATCACCTACTATTGTTACTAGGCCAACTTCGGCGGCACTAACTATTTCCAATGTGCGAGTAGTAGCAGACGTAAATCCTCCCCCATTAGACAAAGCCCCGATCAGAAAAGGGGCTATGCCTCTCTTATACGGGCCAGACGATTTGTGGGTATCACTGGTACCAACAAAGCCAGAGGCAGCACAGTCCACTATGTCAGGGGAGCTTCCGGTACCACGAGAGTGGGTAATCCAAGGAAATAAATCTAGGAAGTTAAGGGCTCTAGATATGCTGGGAAATGTACTTGATGTTAGTATTAAGGCCATCCCCAACTATTATCATCATAACTATTTTGTATATTCTTCTACACCTGCCCTACCCCCTGCGTCAGCTTCAAAACTGTTTTCGGACTGGACAAAACATGATGGGTTCAATGATACCAAAGCGCTGTCAGCTCTAACCCCTGAGTTGGGATTAAAGACATTTACTGACTCAGCCGCGAATCCAGTTTTGAAGGTGGAGCAATTGGGTTCGGGACCTTGGGTGAAGTCGAGGCGCAAAACTTTGCAACCACATTCACTTCTAAAGCTTCACACCAAATTCCACAAGAGAGCCATTCTTGGTTCTCTCTCCCAGTATACTCTGCCGGCGGAGTTCCCTCTGCTCTCTTTGCCTTTTTAGCTGCCCCTAAAATTAATCTATGCGAGCTTAAAGATCCGTTCTCTACACCTTCCACTGCTCACCTAGACCGGGATTTTAGGCTACGGGGTAAGGCGTACAGACTATTTTCTCAGTATATTGTTATGCAACAAGTAGCCAAATCTATGCTAAGATCTGCTCAGGCTATAGCGGACACAGAAGTTCGAAAGGCAATCGAACTATCTAGACGCTTACTTCTCCAAACTTCTATTCAGTCACTAGGAGATATCCGCACGGCCTTGTTAGAGGCGGTGCGGGCAAGACAAGATCTAAGGATGTCTCTAGTCCGAAAGCTCCCGGATAGGATTGCTAATCAAGTAATAATGTCCCCAGTTCTAACTGCCTCTTTAATGTCCCCGGAGGTGTGGAGGACGGTGTTTAACATGGCTCAGGCCTTGAAGCACAGTCCCGCCCCATCTCAGAAAGCTGCTTTCACTTTTACCAAGCCCAAACCAGTCGCTAAAGCTCAGTCTGGTGGGGCGAAATCCTTTCATTTGCCTAAATCCTCTTCCACCCAAGGTCAGTACAGATACAAGCAAGGAAAGTCTTCAGGTACCCATAAAGGACAGAGGTATCAAAGGCCGGGTCAGGGCCCGTCTCCCGCCAAACCCGGCCAGTCGTCTAAACTTCCACCACCACCACCAAAAAACTAAGGTCTCCCTCACTCCCAGGGCCGATCTCCCGGCAAGTGGATCAGGGGGTAGTCCAGCCGGCGAACCTTTGTCTGCTAACTGGGTCGTTCCGGGTGAATCATCGCGCATGGCCTTTAAACACATGGGCGAGGATGGTGGCACGCAAAGGCATCACCTGGCAGTGGCTCCGGCGACCTCGCTTACGTCAGCCGACAAAGGCAAATTTTGTTTCATTAGAGGTGGAGTCACTGATCCAAGAGATGGTGGCCAAGAATGTTATCATCCCGGTCCCCCAAAATTACCCAGTTTTTACATCCAAACTTTTTCTGGTACCCAAAAGGGACAGTGTTCAGATGAGGCCGGTCGTAGACCTGTCTTATCTGAACCTCCATATTCACAACGTATCCTTCCGGATGCTGACAGTGAATCAGATCAGGCTAACACTTCCGCCGGAAGGGTGGATGTGTTCTTTAGACCTGACGGACGCGTATTGGCACGTCCCGGTAAACAAACGGTTTCAACGTTTTCTAGCGTTAAGAATCATGCATCAGACTTATGTCTTTCAGAGGATGCCGTTCGGTTTAAACCTAGCACCTCGCATATTCACGAAATTAGTCCGGTAAGCCCTGATGCCCTTGTTGCAACAAGGGATCAGGATTTTGTGGTATCTAGACGACTGGCTGGTGGTGGCGGAGACGGAACAATTATGCATAAGTCATGTCAACATAACATTAACTCATGTAAAAACTCTAGGATTCAAGGTAAACCTGGTAAAGTCAAACCTTGTTCCCTCACGAGTGGTTCAGTGGATAGGGCTGGTCTGGGACACAGCTGCTCTCACTCTGAGTCAGAGTGTGGACAATCGGAACAGGTTTCGCAAGAAACTGTTTCTGTTTCTTCACAGTCTGACTACGACACGGAGAGTCTGGGAATATCTGGTCGGCTCTCTCAACTGGATCCAACTAACTGTAAAGTTGGGCCGGTTGAAAGTCAAACGTTTAATTTTGGAGGGCAACACATTTTTTCCACTATTGCCGGCGGAAACATTATGGCCCATCCCAAAATTAATACACACCTTACTAGCGGTCTGGGCGAAGAGGGAAACATTGCACTCAGTCATGTCTTGGACCTCTCCTCCGCCGACGGTATGGGTGGACACGGATGCGTCAGGCACAATAGGTTGGGGCTTTCAGTCAAAACAAGGGCACCAGGGTCAAGGGCTCTGGTCCCATTCAGAATCCTCCCACATAAATGTCAAAGAGTTACTAGTCCCCTTGTATTTCCTTCAGGCTCACGGCTTTTCTTTGCGGGGCAAATCGGTGGCCTTCAGGATGGACAATCTGAATGCGGTTCACTGCGTTCAGAAACAGGGGTCAACGCGATCTCGGAGGTTGCTAAACGTGTCAGAAAAGATTTTTGTACTAGCCGACAAGCTGGACATTCAGCTTCACGCTTCTTATCTCCCCGGCGTAGCGAACGTCTGGCCAGACGCTCTGTCTCGGAGACAGAGCACAACAGTAGAATGGGCGCTCAAGCAACATTTTCGACCTAATGATTGCGAAGCCTTACCGTCCACAAGTGGATCTATTTGCGTCCGAGGAGACTCACAAACTCCCGCTGTACCTAACCCGCCGGACAACCACGCCGGCGGGAGGACCCGACGCACTGGTGACGGACTGGAACATGTGGAGTTCCATTTATCTGTTTCCGCCGCCAGACGCTTCTCTAATGTGCCAAGTAGTAAACAAACTACAGGATTATCGGGGCGTCGTCTCCTTAATCGCGCCCCTGTGGCCGGCGCAGGCGTGGTACCAGCAATTAAAGACGTGGTGCCCGAACCCAGTGTCGCTCCCGGTCGGGTATTTCCACTTTGACACGATTGGCAACCTAGAGACCTCGCTGACTTTTGCATTATGGACATTCAGGAGGCCAAATGGCTAGCTCCGTATGGTAGAACCGTGACCGATAAATTCATGAATCAATACACACACTCTACTAAGAGACAGTATCATTCGCATTGGCAGTCTTTTACTTCTTGGACACTCAGAACAGAACAATCCGTGCCGTCGGTGGCTTTGCTTTTTAATTATTTAAACTATCTGTTTGAGCAGAAACAGCTATCAGTAGCAACGTTAAAGAATCACTTAACAGCAATTAGGGTGCCATTCCTGGACCTTACGGGTCTAACCATACCACTAGCGGAGGAAACAGGCTTCATGAGGGCATGTTTTAAGCTCCGCCCACCTCCCCGTCAGCTCATGCCTACCTGGTCTCTGGGCAAAGCGTTGTCATTGCTTCATTCCCGGTGGTACCAAAATACTGCAGATTTGACTTACTTTTAAAAAGGGCAGTATTCCTTATGGCTTTAGCTACCGGGAACAGGGTGTCTGAGCTGGCGGCGATGAGCAACACACCTAATTGCATCAGGTTTGGTAGGCTCAATGATTGTATTCATATTGCTCCTTCCCCAGGGTTCATCGCCAAGAATGAACACAGTGATCACGTGTTTTCAGAGTTCACAGTGCCGGCATTGAAAAGGGGAAAGGTGCACCATAATTTATGTCCAGTGCAAGCGCTTACCAAATATTTAAAGGTCGCACCTAGGAATCAACAAGGTGCTTTATGGGTATCTATTACGGGTAAACACGTTATGAAGCTTCTCTCTTAGTTAACGTCATTCAGGAAAGTAATCCCGGCGTTGTGGGTAGAGCTCACGATTTACGCAAATGGGCGACCTCTTTACGTTTCCTTAAGAATTTTTCTGTTGAGGACATAGCAGCCACGCACCTCTGGTCCTCTAATCATACTTTTTTTACTCTATACCTTTCAGTAGCTTTGGACAGGCCTTCCATGCCATGTATAGCTTTACGGCAGAGGGTCTAGGTGGCCTCTGGGTCACTTATTATTTAGATGAGGAAAAGAGAGGGGGGGGGGGGGGGGGTGCAGTCAGTGTAACATAGGACACCCTAGACCCCGCCGGAGGACGTGTGCGAAGCTTACGAGCTGTGATACAGGGTGTAGGTGCTGTGATTTTAAAGAATTTTCTGTAGTATTCATTACAGGAAATTGTGCTAACGTCCAATCATAGTTCAAAGACAATGCTTGTTGTAAATAGTTTTGGCTGTGAAGCAATATAATTTTAAGTAAATCTTAGTAGTTGCGGCCGCAGCTGGTATGTGTAATGTAAGTACCTCTTTACGGTATATTTTTCAAATTATATCCAAGAGTTAATGGGGTTTATATGTGCACATGTAAACTTGGATGTTTTTTGTTTTTCACCACTTACTTTAAGTGGGGTGCCTTCTTAACTACCAGCTCTGTGTACAGTGTCTCGGAGTTAACTCCTTTTGTCCAAGCAGGCTTCTTCGAAGCACGCTCCTGCTTGTCACCTTTTTGTATATTTTTATGCTGTATAAAGTATTATGCACACAAATATATCTTTTTTACAAAGTATGAATACTATGTGGTTGTTTGATTATCTGCTTTTGCTAGAGTTATAATATGATTACGAATGTCCCCCTCCAGTCTTAGATATCAGGCATAATCGTCAATGATGGAGGGGCCACTAATAAATTATAGGTTTGACTCCTGTAAGGAGATAAAGAAAACCTAATATTTAGTAGTGGCCCCGTAATCATTGACGACTGGGGCCCTCCCGACCATCCCCTTCCCATTCGTTGATGAAGGATTTTGGTTTACTTGATATGTCAGTGAAGGAAGAATGACACCTGAAGTCAGCGTCTGGTTAAAGATCCACACAAGTACATCCACGAAGTTATGGAAAGCTTATGAATAGTTATTCTTATTTTCTTTTTATTTGTTATTTTTTTACGAAGTTTTTTTCGTAGTGAGTACCCAATTTCATAATGACGAACCATGAGTGAGGTTGCGTGCTCTCATGATGAAGGCTCCTCAATTTTTTATGCTCTGCGCGGTAGATTCAAACTACGGTAAATGAGTGTTTGAAGAGGGTGCCTTATGTAATAGGCATAATCGTCAATGATTACGGGGCCACTACTAAATATTAGGTTTTCTTTATCTCCTTACAGGAGTCAAACCTATAATATATACAGTACATTAGTTTCTATAATGCCCTATACTTAGCAGTTTTAGCGCTATTTATAGTACACAATAAATCAATAATAAGACACTACTGGAGGAACTTGAATGTTAGAACAGAAACACACAGTAGTTTATAGGAGTTTATTGACAAGACAAAGTAATCAAAAGTCAAGGAAATATAACAGTACACTCAGAATGACAATTACAAAATGTGATGATAAGAATACAGTTGCTTTAACCTATCAGGCCCGACTGGACTCCATGGAGTTCATACTAATATGCCACTATTATAGATTTTTCTGGAGCCGAGTCAAGGGTTACCAAATGAAGCTCATACCGCTAGATTAATCCACTACCATATTGCTAGATGTAAGACATATTAAATATCACTAGAAACAGGAGTCTCTGCCATATTGCTTGAACATTGGCAAAATTCCTATATCTCTTAGAAATTGCTGTGAAATCTCTAAAATAGAGCTTTAATACAAATCACTAGTGTAAATAATTGCTACCAGATCGAAAAGTCTCTAGATCTAGCGGAAGTCGCTATACGTATTGGCATTACTGGACACTGCCGACACGTGTGGAGGGATGCACAGAATATTTTCTTGTCCAATAATAGTTATTTCATAGTCCCACAGTACTTATTTGGATATATTATTGACCCCTGGTATGAAGGAATGATGCCAACATAATAATATAATAATAGCGACAAATTACTAGTTAAATGACTAATAACTCAATAATAATGACAAATATATAGTTGTATGTACAGTATGTATATACTCAGGCACATGCCCCACAGCTGGGGGTGGCCGACTCGAGACAGAGATCGAACAGGAACACAAAAAACACACAAACATCTAGGTCACCCAGAAGACCCAGAGACCCAGGCCCATTTGGGGTCCTAAGCAAAAGATTCCCAGGTCCCAGAACTCCCGGAGAGGTTTCGGTCTCAACAGGCAGGCAAGCAGTTGATCACACCACAGTGCCCGCCCACCATGCATCCAGGCATGACCCTTCATATATACCGGCTCCCCGGGCCAGGCGCATGATGGACTATTATTTAGTCTAACTGGCACCCTCTCCCCTCTCCCAAACGACCATGTTATCACTCGTCTATTCACAAGCATTCTCCATTCATTCCTATTTAATACCACTTCTCTTGCCCAATCTATAGTCATTTCTCTATCTTCAAACGCTTGTACTACACATTCTCTCCATCTCAATGGAGGTCTTCCTACCCCTCTATCTCCCCTTGTATCTGACTCGCATATTCTCTTCGTAAGACTTTTATCTTCCATTCGCTCAACATGTTCGTACCAGCAGAGCGTACCCTTCTGTCCACTCTGGCCGACAAAGGTTCCCGCTGTCCCACTCTCCTACTTATCTCTTCATTCCTTAATCTGTCTGTACGAGTCATTCCACACAAACTCCTGAAGCAGCTCATCTCCATCATATCCAGCTTTCTTCTCTCCTTTGCCTTAACCCTCCAGCTTCGGGCTCTTTAAATACTCCCACCAAGCCCAAACCCGGGTAAAATATCGAATTCTCAGGATTTTGCCGCACTTTTTTATACACAAAAAAAATTGCCTAACCTAGCTTATATATATATCCAGCGGCAGTTTTCGTTGTTTTCTTACTTTTGGTGAAAACTAGAAGTCTCTAGACCAAGTGGTTCAGTTTTTATGATAAAAATATTTAGGTTAGTAAGGAGGACGAAAGGCTAGAGTGCAGTGTTTACCTCCGACTTTCGCCATTTATCGATGCTCATATCTCTGCAAATAAATGGCCTAACCAAGTTTTTATGCATACCAGAGGTAGATATGCTCGATGCCGTGCGATGGGTGAAGACTAGAACATTCTACATTGTGTAGTTGTGTGAGGTGAGAAAAAATACGGCGAGGGAAGCGGGAATTCCGACCTTCGTCCGAATGCAGCGCCGCCGCTCTGCCGACCGCGGCTATGGTCTGTTTATATTCGTTCAACATTTTATTATTAATTATTGATTATGGATTATTTATTATGTATTTTGTAATAATATTGATTATATAATTTATTATTGATTACTGATATATTTCACCATTGTAACCATTCCTAAGTCACTGTCGTCTGCTTTCATGCATGGTTTGGGACAAGGGAAAATCAATACAAAGCTTTCGTAAGGCTTGCCTTCAAGCAGTAGTCGGCTAACTTGCTGGCTGTGTGTTCGTTCTTGTTGTTGTTAGTTACGGACGACCCGCCAAGACAACAAAACTTTCTTTAGTGCGGTTTTAATTGGTTTTAAGCCTTAGATTAAAAGCAATGGATTTCAGCAGCCCATCCAGATCTCACAGAGGCAATAGCTAATGGGATTCTGGAACCAACCGGGAACCGAGGGTTAAGAGCCCATGTCTCAGCCGCATACAAGACTGTTGGTACAACTATCCCTAATACATTTCATTTTTAGCTTTCACTATGAGATTTCTCACCTTCCACATACTTCCTATTTCCAAAAACTTTCCTTCCTTCAAATACTCTCTGTTTTACTTCCATTTCCATACCCTGTCCCTGCTTATCATTCCTCCAAGATATTTAATACACTACACTTGTTCCAGTATATAAAATGACCCATGCCGAAGCAGAAGTCAGAAATTGAGAAATTTGAGTGCATAGTGTGCAAGGGCGAGCTTGTGTTAAATGATGATACTGTGGCTGTGAATTTAGGAAATGAGTCATTGGAGCTGGTGGACAAGTTTTGTTAGCTAGGAGATACCATCTCTGCCGGTAGTGGGGCCGAGGCTGCCACTGTCGCTAGAATTAGATGTGGCTGGGGGAAATTCAGAGAACTGCTGCCAATTCTGACCATGAAAAGAATGCCTCTCCCCCTGAAGGGAAAGGTGTATGCCTCATGTGTTAGAAGTGCAATGACTTATGCCTCAGAAACATGGGCCGTTAAAGTAGAGGATGTCAACAGAATGGAACGTAATGAGATGAGAATGGCGAGATGGAAGTGTGGGGCCAAACGGCAGGATAGAATAACAAATGATGAGCTGAGGAGACGCCTAAGGTATAAAGAGTATTATCGAGGAGATGCGTACAAGTAGACTTGGAGGGTATGGGCATGTGGAGAAGATGGATGAACAAAATTGGTTGAAAAGATGCAGGTCTGTGATTGTGGAGGGAGCTGCACCAAGGAGTGGACCGAGGAAGACCTGGGATCGGACTATATGTGCCGATCTCGAATTATAAAACTTGACAAGTGACGCAGCCCTTAACAGGGTTGCCTGGAACGCCGCCATTAGGACAAGAGGCTGAAACTGCACGTATGTGTGGAGCACTCAATCTTAAAATGTTATGTACACCCAACCCTCTGCTATCGCGGGTAATTGGTGCCCTAATTCTACCGCTATAGCGAGATTCGCCATAGCAGAACTGAAGAACTTATGGGAATAATTATAATTGGTGCAGAGGTCCATAATTTTGACCTATTTCTTGCTATTTTAACATTTTGTTTACCATATATACTTATAAATACATATGAGATTACTTACCACACATAATATATTTTAAATCTGTCATATATAGCCTAGCCTAATTCATCAGCATAATTTCAGCGCTTTCGTCTGACACTGCGTCGGCGTCGGTAGCCTAGACAGGCGTTTGCTCTCTTGTCTGTTTCGGTGGTGGGCATTTATTTCCTTTATCATTACCACCAGGCCCACTGTCCCTATCACTGAATGCATTGGAGGAGAATACTTAAATACATATTATGAGATTACTTACCACACATAATATATTTGAAATCAGTCATATAATAGCCTAACCCATCGGCATAATTTCAGTACTTTCGTCTGACACGGCATCGGCGTTGGTAGCCTAGACCGGCGTTTGCTCTGTGTTGATGGCCCAGGGAATTTAATTCCTTCAGCATTACCACCAGACCCACTATCCCTATCACTGAATGCATCAAAGGCCATAATAATCGCGCAAGATAAGAGGATCGAGCAGAAAAAAGATAGTAAACATTTAGTTTTCCAACACAATGGTTGCCAGCCTGTCCACCGATCACAGGCATTCACAGCCGCCGACGTTCTGTGACGTCATTGGGCGCCGTGTTTGAACATTCCCGTCGGTACGGAGCCGCGATAGCACCCTTTTGGGACGCGATAAGGACATTTTAGGGTTTTTAAGGTAGCCGTGATAGCACATAAACGCTATAGCAAAACCCGTGATAGCAGAGGGTTGGGTGTAGGCCTACGTATGTATGTATGTAGATATTTCTCCACAACACATTTCAGGGCAAAAATCTGGAAAAAAGGCAAACAAGGCCTGTGTATCCAGCTCAGTACCAGTACTTGCACTGCACGGGGCTGTTCGGCCAGGCAGCTTAGGGAACAACAACAACTTGCACTGCTGCGGTTGTTCACGGTGTTGGCGGCGGCAGCAGGCGCAACACTTTCACTATTCTGTATTATCGCTTTGTAATCAAACTTCAAATCTCGTCTTCCCCATGCTTTATCAAGATTACTTTCAAACTTCTTTACTGATTCGGAATCGACTATATACTGGGGCAGTGCATTCCACTCATTTACCACTATCACAAAAAGAGTTCTTTGTCTTTTCAAGCCTAGTTCTTTCATTGTAAATTTTCTTGGAGTGTCCTCTCATTCTTGTTCCCTCCTGCATCAAGAAGGTACCTTCACACCAGTGTTGCCAGATTCTAAATGCAGAATTATCGTATTGAAACCACAAAATTATGGAATTTGCACCAAAATTATCGTACACACTAAATTATATATATATATATATATATATATATAAATATATATAAAAGGAATGTTGTTAAGCATTTATTAATTTAATTCGTAATGCCCAAAATAGATTCAACATAAAGAGAAGAGATAACAATACTAATGGTTTACAGGTCTAATATTATTACTTTAATACAAATGAATAAGTTCTTGCTAAGAAACGATTACAACAAAATTTCCCGGGCGTTTCTGCACCCTCCTCAGCTCCCCGCCATGGAGTGGCTTCGGTCACCCAGGCTTTATTGTGGTCGGCATGGAGGGTTCTGTGGGGGCGCTCGGCTATGGCCTTGGCCTTGCTCGGGGCCTTGGGGCTGTTCGGCCAGGCAGCATGGGGAACAACAACAAAATTTTATCTAGTAGGCCTATTGATCTAAATCATTATCAACTATTCTTCCTAATCCTCGGTTGTCTCAGATGTGTTATATAGTTCCCTTTCCAATTCTGATTAATTCCTTACTCCCTTTATTCATTTATTAAATATATGTATGAAACAATGTGATTATCTAAAAGATTTATTTGGATGTTCAATAATTCCCTGAACTCACTCCCAATTTATGTTGCATCTTGGTTTAATTCATATAATAATATAGTATTTTTGTTGAAATCGTAAAATTATCGTACAAAACGTACGATAATGAGAAACACTATCGTACATCGTACGAAGGGTCAAATTATCGTACATGTACGATAATTATCGTAGGTATCGCAACACTGCTTCACACACATCCTCATCATACTTTCCTGACACTATCTTAAAAGTCTCTATCATATCCCCTCTCTTTCTCCTATATGCCAGTGTCCTCAACCAGTGCACATAGCCCAGGTTCTTCAAAGTTGGTATCAGCTTGCTAGCTCTCCTCTGCACTTTCTCCACCGCTTTTATATCTTTCACCATATGGAGGTGTCACAGGGAGAGACAGGAGACAAAGAGGCAGACCCAGTAGTGCTAACAGGGGAGTAGGGTACGGACTGGAGGAGCGGGATGGTGTAAGTGCTGGAGGAATGGTAGATGGATTAAGGATTATGTTTAGTAATGTGGATGTGTTTACTCAGGACAAGAAAAGAGAACTGATATGTAGGTTGAAGGATGAAGAGGAAAAACCTGATATCATAGCCCTACAGGAAGTAAGACCAAAAAATGTTAGAATTGAGAGGGAACTGGTGGAATATAGTTTGGAGGGTTTTGAGTTATATGAGAGAAATGCTATTAGAGCAGAGGTTGGAAGAGGACTGTTTACTTATGTAAGAAAAGAGCTCAAGGTTAATGAGGTGGATATGAGACAGCAGTATTGTGAGTATTTGTGTATTGAAGTAAAATGTGTAAGAGGATCAATTCTAATTGCCTCTATATATAGAAGCCCAAATAATAGCAGGGAGAGGATGATAACCTACTGAAAGCAATGGAGGAGATAGATAATAGAGAGAACAAATATAAAATTTTGATTGGAGATTTCAATTTGCCAAGGATCAACTGGGCAAATTGTACTACTCCAGCGGGACAGGGTAGCATGGAAAATAAGTTTATAGAGAAAGTGAGAGATTGTTTTTTAACGCAACATATTGTAGAGATGACAAGATATAGAGATGGGACGCAGGGGAGTGTACTTGATTTGATTTTTAGCAATGAAGAGGATATAGTGGAACATGTTAATGTGGATAGCCCTATAGGTCGTAGTGACCATGCCTGTATAAGCTTTAGTTGTAACATTAAATCGGAGAGGGATAATAAAAGCAATAGAAAATATACATGTATGATAGAGCAGATTATGAGCTGCTGAGACGGTGTTTGGACATTGACTGGGGGGAATATTTGAACGGTGAAGACGCTGAAGGAATGTGGAGGAAAATTAGAGTCAAACTGGAGAATGCTGTATCCAAAAGTGTACCAGTAAGGGAATATAAGGATAAAACAAAATTGAGGAAAAGAACTAACCCAGAATTGCCAATGAAAAGAAAGCTTTGGATATTGATTAGAAGAAAAACGATTGTGGGAAAGATTAAAATTGTTAAAAAAGAACAGGGGGTCTAGTATAGAGGCTAAGGAAGTGGATCTGGAACGTAGACAAATAAACAATAAAATAAGGTGGGAAACAAGGAGGGGGGTGAAGGAGAGGGAGAGAGAGATAGCTAGTAATGTGAAGGATAATCCAAAAATATTCTGGAAGTACATTCAGGAAAAATTAACAAGAAGAGTAGGGATCCCAGAGCTGGTGGGGAGCTTGAATGATGGGAGTAGAGCGGAGACTGATAAGGAGAAAGCAGAGGTGCTGGGGAAATACTTTGGGGGGGTACTAACAGTGGAGTCGGAGGATGCAGTGCCTACTATTCCCATCAAACAGGCACCGGCACTAGAACTAGTAGAGTTTTCCCATGCTAGAATAAGAAGGGCTATAGAAAAAAATGAACAGAAGTAAGTCACCGGGACCGGATGGGATACACCCAAGAATCATAAAGGAAGGAGGGGAGATGTTAGTAGAGCCATTGAAAATGTTATTTGAGGTATCGTTTAATACCGGACAAATCCCGATGGACTGGAGAGAGGCGAACATAACAGCTATATTTAAGAAGGGAAAGAGAAATGACCCAGGGAATTATAGACCAGTCAGTTTGACAAGTGTTGTGTGTAAACTAATGGAAACGGTAATTAGAGAAGGAATAATGGTTCATATGAAGTCAAACCAACTTTTCAGTGGGAGACAGTTCGGATTCTTGCCGGGGAGGTCGACGGTACTACAGCTAATTAAGGTGGTAGATGATTGGATGCAAATTCTAGAAGATGGTGATGTAATAGACGTGGTATATTGCGATTTTATGAAGGCCTTCGATAAGGTCCCACATAAAAGGTTAATAGAGAAAGTTAGAAGCTATAATATAGGGGAGAAATGTGTGAAATGGATAGAAGCCTTCCTGAAAGATCGGAGACAGAGGGTATTGGTGAATGGAATAGGCTCGGGGTGGAGGGAAATTACAAGTGGGGTACCTCAGGGATCTGTGTTGGGACCACTGCTGTTCGTTATATTTATCAACGACTTGCCTGAAGCTATAACTAATGGAAGTGAGGTATACCTGTATGCGGATGACACTAAACTGTATAGAAGAGTGAGGAGTAAGGAAGATATGGGTTTGTTTCAAGGAGATGTGGAGGGCATGAAGGGATGGTCTGAGCATTGGTTAATGCCTTTTCATCCAAAAAAATGCAAGTACATGCGGATTGGGACCAGCAAGATAGACAAGGTAGGATACAGTATGTATGAAGCGATGGAGGAAGTGAGTGCAGAAAAGGATATAGGAGTAGTGATAGACAATAAGTTAAATTTCTCAGAACATTTAGCGGAAAAGATAAACAAAGCCAATAGAATTGTAGGGCTGATAAGGAGGACATTTGTGTCACTTGACGAAGAAATCTTCAGGAATCTATATACAGCGCTGGTTAGGCCGCACCTGGAATATGCAAACCAGGTGTGGGCTCCATATATGGTAAAGGATATAGAAGCAGTGGAGAAAGTGCAGAGGAGAGCTAGCAAGCTGGTACCAACGTTGAAGAACGCGGGCTATGAGCAGAGGTTGAGGACACTGGGACTTCCGACACTGGCATATAGGAGAAAGAGAGGGGATATGATAGAGACTTTTAAGATAGTGTCAGGAAAGTACGATGAGGATGTGTGTGAAGGTATCTTCTTGATGCGGGAGGGAACAAGAACGAGACGACACTCTAAGAATTTACAAAGAAAGAAATAGGCTTGAGAAGGCGAAGAACTCATTTTGTGATAGAGTGGTAAATGAGTGGAACGCACTGCCCCAGTATGTAGTCGATTCCGAATCAATAAGGGAGTTTGAAAGTAATCTTGATAAAGCATGGGGAAGACAAGATTTGAAGTTTGATTATAAAACAAAAATACAGAATAGTAAAAATGTTGCGTCTGCTACCGCCAACACCGTGAACGACCGCAGCAGTGCAAGTACTGGTACTGAGCTGGATACACAGGCATAGTTTGCCTTTTTCCAGAGGATCTACTGTAAGAAACTGTAAGAAATATATGAAGCCCTCACCTGGTTCGCATATTCCAGGTGCGGCCTAACCAGCGCTGTATAGATTCCTTAAGATTTCTTCATCCAGTGACACAAATGTCCTCCTTATCAGCCCTACAATTTTCTTGGCTTTATTTATCTTCTCCCCTAAATGTTCTGAGAAATTTAACTTATTGTCTATCACTACTCTTATATCCTTTCCTGCACTCACTTCCTCCATTGTTTCATACATACTGTATCCTACCTTGCCTGTCTTACTTGTCCCAATCCGCATGTACAGTTGGTCCTTCGGTAACGCGGCTAATGTGTTCTGGTTACCTCCCGTGTTAGCAAAATCCGCGTTACCGAACCCATATGTTTACATGTTAAAGGTACCTTGGTGTTCTGGGGATTTCCACAAAGTCCACTTTTTCTCCATAGAAGCCTATGTTATAATAATAAATTCAATTATAAAGGTTATTTTACATGTGCATTGGGTTGATTTGCCCATTGCAACTCTTACCTCTGAATAAATGAAGTGTTGCATCCCCCCGTCCCCTCCCCCCTGGATCCATCGCCGTCACTGCGATGAAGTTGATGGTCTGGTAGCTCTCGCCGCCACCCATTCGTTGATAAGGCGTGGTCCCTCCCCAGCTTCAGCATCAGAGTCCTAGAAGCCACTGTAGTCGGCATCTGATACAACCGACAGTAAATCGTCTGGTGGCTGAGGGTCGGAGTCTGAGTCACTCGACGCCACTTGTTCCTGTTGCTGTGCTCGTTGGCGAAAGAAATCTGTTATTCGTGTCTGCTGGCGTGCATTTATCCTGTCGTGAAACATATCAAAGTAGGGCTGGATGGCAGCAGTAAAGCTTGCTATTATCTGTGCTGAACGGTCATGTTTGGGATCAAAGTTGTTCATGTGAAGGCTGAGGCGTTGTGACAATTCTACAAAATCCCGTAGATCAGGAGTGTTCGGCTCTTCCTGGGGTTTCGTCTTCTTCTCAGTGTTCTTCCTCTGCCTGCTCCTCTTCCAAATCCTGCAGTAGGTCCTCAGCATCAGGCTCCTGTGGTGGCTGAATCAAACCTTGAATATCTTCTGGCCCCACTTCATCCATCCCGGGCACACGTCTGGCAACCTCGACTGCTCTCTCCATCACTGCTTCAAGCCTGACTGGCTCATCAGGTAAATTCAGCTTGTGCCCAGGTAACCCCTCCAGAACATTCCTCCAGGAAACTGAGAGTTTGGCACTTTCACTATGATTATTAGAACTCCAGCTTGGAGTGGTAATCAAAGAAGCACTCTAAAGCACAGAGTGCCACCTTGCACTCCACACACTTCATGGTTGACTTTTTACCTGGCCTCGGCCTCACCCTGCTGTTGTAGCAGACATGGCACCGCTTCTGCTGTGTTCTTCCTGATTCATTCTGAGGCAGGGAACCAAGCCTGTGCCTAATCAAGTATTGAGCACACTGCAAGCGGTCAATAACGGCGGGCCCAGGATGTGCCACTGCCCTCTGTGGCGTAGCATACTTCTCCAGGAGCTCCGTCAACACCTGCTTTTGGAACCTCCGCAAGCTATTGAACTTCATGGGTGTGTTCACATTCCGAAGCTTGTATATATTGTAGGCATTCAGAACTGACATGTCCACCATATGCAGAAAGAACTTTTTGTACCATCTGCACGAGGTACGCAGGCAGTCAATGAAGCCTATCTGCATGTCGGACTTGTCCACCAGCCTCATGTTGATGTTGTAGTCCAGGACAGCATCGGGCTTGGTCACCCTGGCCTGGGTGCGGCGATCCACCTTGCCAGTCTCCACCATTTCCCCCTTGTGGATGGTGGTCAGGAGGTTGACCTTCCGCTGGTCGTGCCAGTGGATAGCCAGAATGGGCCCCGACTTCTTCTTCAACACATCACCTTTTTTGGTCTTTGGAGGGAAAGGTGGCATGCCCTTCCTTTTCCCTCATACTGTGCCTACAGTCCCCATCTTGAGCTCATGCAGGTACTGTGAGAGAGTGGGGGACGTGTAATAATTGTCCGTGTAGAGGACGTGATTCTTGTGAAAGTAGCGGTCCATCATGGCTTGCACCACTGCTCCGCCAAAGCCAATGAGGGGGTCCACAAGCAAGTCCCCTTCCTTCCCGCTGTAGACCAGGAAGTCCAGGACATAGCCAGTTTGGCAGTCGCACAGCACAAAGAATTTTATGCCAAAGCGATGTCTTTTTGAGGGGATGTACTGCCGGAAGCTGAGTTTTCCCCGGAACAGCACAAGAGACTCGTCAATGACGACCTTGCGGAAGGGCTTGAAGTAGGAGGTGAAGCGTTCTCGCATCATCTCGTACAACGTCCTAATCTTCCACAGCTTGTCACCGAGGTGGACGTCGGTGTTGGTGACAAGATGGAGCGCTGCGAGGATATCAAGGTACCGGTCGCGAGACATATATTTCCCGAAGGCAGGGGTGGATATCAGATCATTGGTGATCCAATAGTCAGGCAACCTATGCTTCTTGACATGAGGCATTAGCATGGTGAGTGCCAGGAACACCATGGACTCTTTATGAGTCACTGGGATCCACTGCCTCATGTGGCCCTTGGTCACCTTGCCCAAAAAGTGGACCTGGAATTGGTGCTGCTTATTTGTCTCTTTGACAACATAGCCTACCACCTCCTCATCAAAGAAGGCCTCAAATAGTTTGTGTGGTGGAGCATTGGGGCCTGCAGGAAAATTGGGGGTAATGCCTGAACCCTCCAGTACCTCATCAAAAGCTGGCACATCAGGGTTGTATCCATCCCCATCAACTACGTCTTGCCACTGAAAAACGTAGAATGGGTCTTGTCTACGCTGACGAGGAGCTCCAGCTGGTGGCCCAGCACGCCCACGGCCAACTCGGGAGGCGCGCGCCCTAGGGCGGCGAGGGCGTCGGCCAGGGCGGCGGCCAGCACGACGGGCAGCACGACGCCGGGCCAAGCGGATGGGTCGAGGGTCGTCGATGTCCATATAGTCATCGTCAGAGTGGTCATCTTGCCCTGACGGTGGACCTATGTAATCATGGCCAGAGTCTTCAGAGAGGTGCCCTTCATCATCAGTGGCCCCCACATAATCTGGCGGGGAACCAGTGATGCGTGGGCGGCGTGCGGGTGGGCGAGGTGGGGAAGGAGTGCGAGCTCAAAGACTTCTTCAGGAAGACATGTTGAAGGCGGGAGAGGTGGGGAGGACCGTGGGGAAAGTTGCGGGGACGTATGGCTGGGGCCGGCAGGGGTGGACGCCGCGGGAGCCTCGAACAAAACTCTCTTACTTTTCTTAATTTTTTTGGTATATTTCCTACCTTTCCCCTTTTCGGCAGCAGTGTCTCCTGTCGGGGGACCTAGGAGGTAAATAGGCCGAAAGTGGGGGGTCCTCAACCCTTGGCAATGGTGGAGGTGGTGGGGAAGAATGCGGGGCATCCGGGTCATCTTGGGTGGCGTGGGTAGATAAGGGAGACAATGGCGGACGAGAAGGGTCACCACGCTGACCCTCACTCACAGCCTCATCCTCACCAAGTATTTTTGCTTGTTCCCTAGCTGCCGCGGCCGCCTTCTCAAGTATTTTCTGCTTATACAAGTGTAGCTTGAAAGGCGATTTACCTGGGGAAGGGCTTGGAGTCGTGTCACTTATGCGAAATTTGGTGAGTGACCTTGAACTCTCCCACTCACTCACTCTCTCAAGTTCACTGTCTTTAGGTAAACCAGCTTCCTCAACAACTGGTACATCACCTTCATCACTCTCATCACTGTCATGTTCTCTCGCAAATCCCAGGAATTGCTCTTCTTTCTCACTCTCATGGCCATAATCACTCGACTTATAATTACTGGAGTCGTCACTGACTATATCATCAACACTATACTTGGCATCAGCACGCTCATATAGTCTCAATGTCGTCTCAATACCTCCGGGAGATAACACATTTAGGCGATGGCGTCGGGGTAAGGCGCGACGAACTAGCACGGTATCGGACACAGCGGAATCACTATTTGGCGTACTGTCCATGATGGCGTCGGGGTAGATACTGTTGCTGTGGCGTCGTTTACGCCGGGTGGCGCCACCTACCGTCCCATGATACCAAAAATGTACGCGCGGCATTCGAAAGCACGCATGCAAGCAATGGGCGTTCAAGAGCCCTTCCGGGTTGCGCGGACCGAGGTTGTTATGGGCGTTCAAGAGCCCTTCCGGGTTGGAGGGGTTAAAGAAGGCTGTTTTCCTGATGGCTCTCGCCACAGGGAATAGGGCGTCTGAGCTGGCGGCGATGAGCAACGAATCTAATTGCCTTAGGTTTGGGAGACTGCACGATCATGTGCAAATCGCGCTGTCTCACACATTCATAGCAAAAAATTAGCATTCTGATCATTCTGATCACAGGCCGTAGCTCGATTGGTAGAGCGTTCGCCTGCTAACCGTGAGGTTGACGGTTCGAGCCTCGAGCCAGCCAGCGAGTTATTGGCAGACGTCAGTGCTGTTGGTGAACGGTACGGTCTAGTAATCTGTGGCAATTATTCACTAAGTCCCTGATTCATCAGGGCACCCACCCTAGCCTTGCTATTCAGCAGGGAGTGTATGGTGGTAAAAACTGCATCATCATCTTCATCATGTGTTTTCTGAATTTTCTGTTCCAGGGTTGAAACGCGGACACTCTCATCATATTTTATGCCCAGTGCAGGCCTTAACTAAGTTTATGAGGGCTGCGCCTCCTCACCAATCAGGTGGTCTATGGGTGAACCAAGCAGGTGATCGTGTTACGAGAAGAAAGTTAGCTTCTCTGTTAGTCGACGTCATTAAAGAAAGTAACCCCGGCGTGGTGGGCAGGGCTCACGACATCAGGAAATGGGCAGTCTCTCTTCGTTTCTTACAACACTTTTCGATAGAAGACATTGCTAATACTGTACTCAATTATGGGCGTCCAATCATACTTTCGTAACACGTTACCTGTCAGTCGCTCTTGAAAAACCAAAGCGTACCTGTGTAGCTTTACGACAACGGGTCCAGTAGGTTATGTTCTATTGTGTAAGATTTGTTTTAAGAGAAAGGTGGGGGGGGGGATGCGGAATAGCCCATACCTCACTAAGTGAGCTATGGTGAGTTATCTGCTCAACAGGTGGCGTTGTGTGTGTGTAAGTGTGAGAGTCCGAGTGTAGGGGGTGAGACAGTGAAGCACGGCAACGAGGTGGCTTCAGAGATGGGGTCGTTTCGGGCCATGAGTGAGCACCGTGCCTCATGTGAAGGCAAGATGGCAGGTGCTCGTTGTACTCTACGTGCTTCACATGTCTCACTCCCTAGACTGGAACAAGACCTCACGGGCTTCACTGTTCATTCTAAAGCGGTGAATGTTAAGGCTCTCAGCCTATGCCCGAGAGGAAGTAAGTTGGAATATAGAAAAAAAAAAAAAAAAAAAAAAAAAAAATCCCCGTCCATCGGAGACCTGTGATAAATCACGAGCTGTGATCGAACTGGTTATAAAGTTCAACAGATTTTATTTTATGTTAATTTTAAGAAGAAATCTAGCATAGTTGCAACTATGTAGTATTATCAGAATGTACAAACATATATTATACTGTACAAATATTTTTAAGGTTAGAACTAAATTCTACAGAGTTATAGTTCTATTTAGGGGAACACATGCGTGTCCCCAAAAGTATCATGCAAAGATCTTACCTCCTTGCGACATATATGACGCGATCGCGTCATATGGACTTATCTCCATGCCCCTCCAATAAGTTTATGACGCGATTTTGCGTCATATGAGCTCAGTAAGTCCGATAAGTTAGCTTACGATAAAACCGTTGGTGGCAACCTCAGCCTCCTCCGATAATTCTAACGGCCGAAGTGTTGTTGTGAGTGTAGTGCGAGGCAGTGGCAATGATCCCGGGGCTCCCGCCTCCTCGGACTTATTGGAACATAATATGTCTGAAGGAGTTAAGGAAAAGATCTAGTCATGAGTAAGCAGACTTTCTTGATGTCACGCACCGCTTACAATCTTTTAATTTAGTATATATTGTTTACATACAATAAAACTTAAAAAAATTTATACGGATTATTTTGTCCCCCGAGGTTAGGATATTGTCACGAATGTCCCCCTCCGGACTTGGTATTCAGGCAATATCGTCAATGATGAAGGGGCCACTATTAACTTATAGTTTGATTCCCGGGGTGAAGTAGAGAAAACCTAATATTTAGTAGGGCCACGTAATCATTGACGATGAAATGACCCTCCCATCCATCCCACTTGGCCTGGAGTCGGGGATGCAAAACGCAAGAAATCCACATATGGTAAGTCATATGATAACAAATATCAAGTTAATTTTTCTTTTTTATGGAGTTTTTTTCTGTAGGGTACCCGATCATAATGACGATTCCATAGGGGAATTAAGCGTGCACTTATGATGAGTACTCCATGATATTTCCGCGGCGGTAGATTCAAAATGCTGACACGGGATGTTGAATGGAGACTATTATACTAATAGGCAATATCGTCAATGATTATGGGGCCCTACTAAATATTAGGTTTTCTCTACTTCCCTCCAGGAATCAAACCTATAATTTCATCAAACGGACTAGTGTCCTTCCTGACTATTGCTTCAGCTAGGTCTAACCTATCACAAACATGATTAATTCCTATTCTTAAATAAGTGGTACAACCCTGTTATCATTATATAAACAAACTCCCATATGATTCTTAGTTTGTTGTTGTTGTTCCCTAAGCTGCCTGGCCGAACAGCCCCGAGTCCCTGAGTAAGGCCATGGCCACGATCGGGCTTTCCCACAGAGCTCTCATTGAGTGTAGATTGTGTTGTTGGCGTATGTGGTGATTGTTGTTGTTGTTCCTCAAGCTGCCTGGCCGAACAGCCCCAAGGCCCCAAGCAAGGCCAAGGTCATAACCGAGCGCCCCCACAGAACCCTCCCTGCCGACCACAATAAAGCCTGGGTGACCGAAGCCACTCCATGGCGGGGAGCTGAGGAGGGTGCAGAAACGCCCGGGAAACCAAAGCCCCACCCAGGGCCCTGTGCCCCTCAGCAATTATGAAAGTTTGGCAAAGGAAAAATGTGACACTTTGGCTTCCAATCTTGGTAGATTGGGAGGTCAATCCACGGAAGAGACGCCGTGACTTGAGATCTAGAAAATATATAAGTAAAAGGAACAGTCAGAGTAAGCTATGGTTGTGTGAAATGCAGTCTTCTATGATGTGTTTAATGGTATGGGGTGCTGTTTTACATCCCGGGCAGGTGTCGACGACGGAGTCATCCAGTCTCTTCTGATAGCTCAGGAGAGCTGGATGGTGTCCACATCTCAGCCTGGCCAGGTGGACTCTGTCCTCGCGAGGAAGGGAGGATTCGGAAGGGTGGATTTCGGGAGGTCGTGATTGCAGCTGCGTGTTGTCTGTGAGTGAGTGGATGGATCGGCGAGAGATATGAGTATGGATGTGCTTCTGGAAGTTGGATCGGGGTGGGCAGGGAGGGAGAGAGGACAGTAATTGTGTGTGATACCGTGTGCTGTCTGTGGGTGTGTTGCCATGTAGTTTAGTGGGTGGTCCTGGTTCGTGGAGGCTGCTGCCAGGAATTGAGTGCCTCTCATGTCCAGATGGTCTTTGACTTTGAGAATTTTGGTTTCTTGATGTAGGTGATCTGTGGGTGCAGTAGCTGTGCAGCCTGTAATGATCTTTAGGGCTTTGTTTTGAATAGTCTGTAAGGTCTTATGATGTGTTTCAGCTAGGTTAGAAGCCCAGGCTGGGCTTGCGTATTCCATCACTGATCTTATGTATTGTTTATATACTGTGGTGGTGATTTCATTATTGTGTCCAAATTTTGTGTGAGCAAGTGACCTGAGGGCATTAAGTCTGGGTGTAAGTTTCTTTTTAATGTTTGTGGTGTGCTGTTTGAATGTCATATGAGTATCATATGTTACTCCTAGGATTTTGGGTGTATGTGTTAGGGGTGTGTTGTTTATGGTGAGTTGAGGGATGTATTCGTGTTCTCATGTCCAGCTTGTGAGCAGGGTTGCGGTGGATTTGGCTGGGGCTAGATTAAGTCTGTTTGTAGTGCACCAGCCATGTAGTGTGTTGAGATAGGGTTGAAGGAGATCTGTTGCTCTTTTTGGGTCATGGTGTGTGCATGTGAGTGTTATGTCATCTGCATAGGAGGCTAAGTTTATTTGGGGCAAATTGGGTGTAGTTATATCGTGCATGTACAGATTGAAGAGTGCGGGCGATAGGACGGAACCTTGTGGGACTCCGTTTGGAAAGTTTCTGATTCTAGATGACTGACCGGCAAAAGATACGTGTGCACATCTGCCTGCTAGGAAGTTGGCCAGCCACCTTTTTGTGTTGTTGAGCATGTTTGTGTTGTAGATTTTGTTTGTTAGGTTGTGGCGGGGGATGGCATCGAAGGCTTTACTAATGTCGAGTGTGGCTAATAGTGATCTGTGTGGTGGTCTAGCTGAGTTGATGCCGTCAAAAGCTCTTTGTGTAAGGTCTGTGAGAAGAGTGTTTGTGGAGTGCAGTGGCCTAAGGCCATGTTGTGTTGGAGCTAGGGGTAGGTCGGGTGTAATTAGTTGTAGTACTAGGCGTTCCATGACTTTGGAGGGGTGCAAAGGAGTGTGATGGGGCGGTGCGAGGAGGGTAGCGTGGGGTCTTTGTTGGGTTTGGGGAATGTGATGATGATACCATGCTTCCAGATGTCTGGTATTGTGTTGTGTGAATAACTGTAGTTTGATATGTTAGTGAGTGCTTGTATGCCTTGTGGTCCCAGGTGTCTGAGGTGTATGTTGCTTATGTTGTCTAGGCCACAGGCGGTGAGTGCTTGAGATTGTTGATGATATGCTTTGTCTGGTGATTGGTGAAGGGTGTATAGTCAGGGTCTGTGGGGAATTGTCTCTTACGTCGGATGACACGTCGGTCGTCTTTGAGAGGTTTTAGGTGGCTGACATGTGAGAAGTGATCGATGAGAGTGTTTGCTTGTTGTTTACATGAAGGAGTAGAGTCTGTTGTTGTGATTGCAGCATGTAATTGTGTTGTGTTGCTGTTGGAAAGTGTGATGCTGTTTAGTGTTTTGTAGAGTTTTTTGGAGTTTGTTTTGTGATCATGTGTTTGTAGGAAGTTATTCCAATTTAGTTTTTGTTGTTCTTGTATTTTGTTGTTAGTCTGGGTGTTGAGTGCTTGGATTTGTTGTGTGATGTCTTGTGTGTGGGGTGCTAGGGAGTGTTTCAGTATGTCGCGTTGTCTGATGAGGTTTTGAATTTCTGGTGTGAAGTTGGGGTTGTGTCTTTTTCTGTTACCTCTTGGACTGTGTTTCTTGTCAGCATTTTGGATAGTTTGATTGAGTATGTGTACAGCATTGTTGATGTTAGTTGATTCTTAGTAATCCCCTTTACTTATTACCCTATGAGATCCTATCCTATTTATAACTAAATGGCATGGAGCCTTCTCTATCATTAATAGCTATCTCTCTCAACAATACATATCCTGGCGGGTGCCCAATCCCGAAAGGGGTTGAAATAGGGGAGCTATCCCCCCGCCAAAGGCGGCTTTCTAGGGCCTTTCCTAGCTGATGCTGAGAGGATTAGGTTCTAGTCATGTGGTGATGGGCTGGTCTATCAGAGTGAGAACCGAGCAATCTCTGCCATACCCATAGCTTACTCTAACTGTTCCTTTTACTTATATATATTCTAGATATCGAGTGACGGCGCCTCTTCCGTGGATTGACCTCCCAATCTACTAAGATTGGAAGCCAAAGCATCACATTTTTCCCTTGCCCTTCAACTTTCTCTTCACAATTGCTGAACCCTGGGTGGGGCTTTGGTTTCCCGGGCGTTTCCGCACCCTCCTCAGCTCATTGCCATGG
Organism: Paralithodes platypus; assembly: GCA_032716605.1. Classification (NCBI taxonomy): domain Eukaryota; kingdom Metazoa; phylum Arthropoda; class Malacostraca; order Decapoda; family Lithodidae; genus Paralithodes; species Paralithodes platypus. Next base: position 33,140,429 of record CM064480.1, read on the forward strand.
AGTGGCTTCGGTCACCCAGGCTTTATTGTGGTCGGCAGGGAGGGTTCTGTGGGGGCGCTCGTTTATGATGTCCTCCTCCTCCTCTTCCTCTTCCTCTTCCTCTTCCTCTTCCTCTTCCTCCTCCTCTTCCTCTTCCTCCTCCTCCTCCTCCTCCTCCTCCTCCTCCTCCTCCTCCTCCTCCTCCTCCTCCTCCTCCTCCTCCTCCTCCTCCTCCTCCTCTTCCTCTTCCTCCTCCTCCCTCTTCCTCTTCCTCTTCCTCTTCCTCTTCCTCTTCCTCTTCTTCCTCTTCCTCTTCCTCTTCTTCTTCCTCTTCCTCCTCTTCCTCTTCCTCTTCCTCCCCCCCGCCGCCACCGCCACCACCACCACCAACAACAACAACCACATATCTTTATTCTCATTTTCTCTTTCTTTTTGTTCTATAAGAACACATCTAATTTTAATTGGTTGGAACCACTGGGTTTGTCAAGCATTTTTCCCTCTTTCTTTTTAATCTATTTCGGGCCCATTAAGGGTTCTTTAAAAAGTCTGGGTTGTTTCTGGAGCAGTCTTCACCACCTCATAGCCGGCCAATATGTCTTCTGGAAGTCTTCAGTCCCATCTACTACTTGTCGCCCCTCTTGAATTGCTTGGCTAATAGTGTGTAAGCTAGCAATATGACGACAAGCACCAGGATACTGATGGTGTATCTGGTTCGCAGTGGAAGGTTGTTGTAGGCCAGAGGTGGACGTTTTTGGTGGGTGGTAAGCTAGCGGGTAGGCTGGAGCAGGATTGGCCGAGCTCCCATCACTGTACAGGTGAGGGAAAGGTAGAGTTGCTGGCCGGTTGGCCCAGTGGAGTCTGTGACGTGAGTGACGTCTGCAGCCCCTCCCCCCTCCCTTTATAGCTCCGCCTCACGGTGCGGCGCGCTGTGATTGGCTGAGTCGGCCGCCCGGGCAGTACTTACACTAGTTGTATTTGCGGGAGTGAGCATGCTCGTTAATTCCCGCCTCCTAAGATATGTTTGTCATACCGTGCTTTGAAACTATGCACTGATGGTGCATACACTACTTCGGCTGGCAATTTGTTCCACCCACTAATCGAGTTGGTAGGAAATCTTTTACTTTTCAGATCAGATTTACTATTAAGCACTTTTAGTTTGTAGCTGTGACCTCTTGTTCTCTCACCTCCATCCCTCTCTATGAAGTTTTCTTGGTCGATTTTGTCAATACCTCTAACACATTTGTATATCTGAATTTGCTGTCCTCGTTTCCTTCTCTATTCCATTGTAGGTAGATTCAATCTCTCGAGCCTCTCTTGGTACTCCAAATTTTCCAAACCTGGGATCATCCTCGTAGCTGCTCTCTGTACCCTCTCAATTTTGTGGATATGTTTCTTCATGTGAGGGGACCACACTACAGATGCATATTCCATCCTGGGTCTTATTATTGCCGTTATTATTTGTTTCATGGTGTTTTCATTAAGATAATTGAAAGACATCCTGATATTTGCCAATAGTGCTAGTGATTCTCTCACTATCTTATTTACGTGGCTTTCTGGAGACATTTTATCCTTAAATTCTATCCCCAATTCTTTTTCTTTTTCTGCTTTGGGAATCACTTTGTTTCCTAGTTTATAATCTGTTCTAGGTCTGTACTTGCTTTTACCCATTTCTAGAGTCTTACACTTCCCTGCATTGAACTCCATATTCCATTTGATGCTCCATTCATGGATCTTTTGCAAATCTGCTTGGAGCTCAAGGCAATCCTCCTGGGTTCTGATCGTTTTAAGCAGCTTAGCATCGTCCGCAAACATGCTCATGTAGCTTGTTAGTCCCTCAGGTAAGTCATTTACAAATATTAGAAACATGATTGGGGCTAGGACAGATCCTTGTGGTACTCCACTCGTAATTTGAGTCCAGTTTGACGATTTCCCCCTTACTGTTGTTCTCATCTGTCTTCCGCTAAGGTAGCTCTCCATCCATTTCAGCAGTTTGTCTCCTACTTTTCCCTCGTTTTAATTTCCACAGCAATCTCTTGTGTGGAACTTTGTCAAATGCCTTTTTAAAGTCTAGGTAGGCACAGTCTGTCCATCCTTCCCTCTTGTCCACTGTGTCTATTACTCTAGAGTAAAAACTCAACAAGTTGCTTACACATGATCTGCCTCCTCTGAATCCAAATTGTCGGTCAGTAATTAATCTTTTGGATTCCAGGTAGTTCACCCATTTGTCCCTTATTAATCCTTCCAGAATCTTCATGAGGATGCTCAATAGTGATACAGGTCTATAGTTCAGTGGTTTATCTCTGCTTCCTCCCTTAAATATAGGAATAATGTTTGCTCTTTTCCATTCTGTAGGTACTATCCCTGTGTCCAATGATTTGGTCATTATATCATATAACGTAAAACTCAGTTCCTTGGCATTTTCTTTAATAATCCAGCCTGATACTCCGTCCGGTCCAGCGGCTTTGTTTGTATCCACCTTACTCATTTTGTCTATGAGCTCTGGTCTGTTAAATGTGACTTCCGGCATTTCCTCTGTACCTATCTCATTGGTTTCTGGTGCAATGAATTCTCCTTCTTTTGTAAATACTGATGCAAAATTTCTATTTAGTTCTTCCGCAATTTCTGTATCCTCTTCTATGATTCTGTTTCCACTTTTAATCTTTACGATCGTGGCTTTTATCTTCCTTTTGCCGTTTACAAACTTGAAAAACATTTTTGGATTCTTTTCATAGTTCTCCACTATCCCTTTCTCATGGTTTGCCTCTGACCTCCTCCTCATTTCTGTGTATTTGTTTCTCTCCTCTTTATACTTTTGCCTTTTATCTTCCGAATCCCAGTTTCTCATCTTTTTCCAGGCTTTGTTTTTTGCTTCCTGTGCTTGCCTACATTCGCGGTTAAACCATACTTTGCGATTACTTTTTTTCCTTTTATTAATGTACTTAGGGACAAAAGTTTTTATACCAGTATCATAGATCTCCATGAACGCCTTGAGTTTTTTGTTTACCTCACTTTCAGATAACTGCCTCTAGCCGCGCGCTTTGAATGTTTCTTTCTCCCTCCTCGGGTCTTCTCTCTTCGTAATAAGTCCCAGGGAGATGGTTGCAACAGTCTTGTAGTGGCTTACGGGAGTATGGGGCTTGCACTGATGTGATAGACTTATTGCAACTTGAAGGAACGGCCGGTGGAGGGAGCGAGAGCGATTTTGAAAGGGGAGATGTGCGCGTGGCTGGCTCGGTCTTCACACGCTCCGACAACGGAGGCTCCTGATTGGCTGCCCGGCCGGGTGTGGCAGAGTTGTGGGAAATGTCAAACTCAGCTGATTTAAAGGGATGGTGATTTGAAGCTTGTTGATTGGCCGGCAGGATTCTTACTTTAACTACACTTGTCGACCTGACTGGTCTATAGTTTCCTGGGTCATTTCGCTTTCCCTTCTTATATACCTGGTATAGCGGTCATATTTGCCACTTTCCAGTCCGTCGGGATTTGTCCTGTATTAAATGATTCCTCAAATAACATTTTTAAAGGCTCAACTAACATCTCACCTCCTTCTTTGGTAATTCTTGGATGTATCCCATCCGGTCCCGGGGACTTGCTTCTATTCATCTTTCCTATAGCATTCCTTATTCCAGCCTGGGAAAACTCTATCAGTTCCAGTGCTGGTGCCTGTTTGATGGGAATACTGGGCACCTCTTCATCCGACTCCACTGTAAATACCTCCCCAAAGTATCTCCCTAGCACCTCTGCCTTCTCCTTGTCAGTTTCTGCTCTAGTCATGTCATCCGAGTCTCCTAACAGTTCTGGGATACCCACTCTTCTTGAATATACTTCCAGAATAATTTTTTTATTCTCTTTCACATTTCTTGTAATCTCTCTTTCCCTCTCCTTCAGGGAGGGGGTCCTTGTCTCCCACCTTATTTTATTGTTTATTTGTCTGCGTTCCAAATCCATTTCTTGAATTTCTATATTAGACCCATTGTTCTTTTTTTTTAAATTTTAGTCTTGCCCACAAACGTTTCTTTCTTCTTATCAATGTCCAAAGTTTTCTGTTCATTGGTAATTCTGGGTTCGTTCTTTTCCTCAATTTTGTTTTATCCTTATATTATCTTACTGGTACACATTCGGATATCGCATTCTCCAGTTTGACTCTAATCTTCCTCCACATTCCCTCAGCATCTTCACCGTTCAAGTACTCCTTCCAGTCAATGTCCAAACACCGTCTCAGCAACTCATAATCTGCTCTATCATACATGTATATTTGTTTTGCTTCTTTTTTCCTTCTCTTTTAATATTGCAACTAAAATATATACAAGCATGGTCACTATGACCTATAGGGCTATCCACATTGACATCCTCCACTATATCCTCCTCATTACTAAATATCAAATCAAGTACACTCCCCTGCGTCCCATCTCTATATCTCGTTATCTCTGTAATATGTTGCGTTAAGAAACAATCTCTCACTTTCTCTATAGCCGGTCAAGCCTACCGACGCCGTGTCGGACAAAAGCGGCAAAATTATGCCGATGAATTAGGCTAGGCTACATTTTTTTTTTTTTAAAGAGACAATGAACGGAGGAAGGAAAACACAGATAAAACAAAAAGGTCCATGTGCCTAAAGGCATCCTCCATTCATAAAATGTTTGTAACAACTGGATTTAAACATTTGTAGATTGTAAGTTTGTGGAAAGCAATTCGAGGGAAGTGAATTCCAAAGAGTAGTAGCTCTGGGGATAAATGAATTCTGATAAGCAGAAGTTCTGCATTGTGGAGGAGAAAGTGTAAATTCATGGGCGCTCTCAGCTGCCCTAGTTCTACGGGGAAAGATGTGGAGAGGCGGCACAATTGAAGCAAGTTCCTCGGAACAATTGCTGTGAAAATATCTGTAGAATAATGCAAGGGATGCAACGTTTCTTCGTATGGATAATGTAGGAAGGTCCTGTGTGATTGCAGGGTTATTGATTAATCTAATAGCTTTATTTTGAATTTTGTCCAACTGCCTCAATGAAACCACTCCACTTCCACCCCACAGAGGTGAACAGTAATCCATCTGAGAACGCACATGACTTTTATATATTACGGCCAACTGCTCGTCAGTGAAGAATTCTCGAACTCTGTACAGGAGTCCCAGTTTTTTAGAGGCATTCTTAGCATGCTTCTAACATAATGTGTCCAGCTCAAGTTAGTAGTTAATGTTACACCGAGAATGTCAATACTAGGGGAAGTGGGAATATTTACATCATTAAAAAATATATGGGAGTCAGTGAGATTCTGTCGGTTAGAAAATTGAATGTACAGTAAACTTCCGTTAATCCGAAGGGCAGCGGACCGGCTCTCGTTCGGATTAGTGGATTTTTCGGATTATCGGACTTTACCCCTATGAACCTGTGTATGACGAAAACATTGAGACATTAGGCCACCCAAATGACACAATGGTGCACACACACATATCATATGTTCATGAAATCACTTCAAAAGTTTACCATTGTCATTGTAGCCTATTAACTACTTCAAAACATTCAGATTAATGGTCAAAGGAATCTGCTGATATAAACGTCTTCTTCTTATTCCGTCTACTAGCGAGTTTGTCTTGCTCTTGAAGATCAGATGTGGTTCGGGAAGTAATGCCTTAACAACGGCACTTCCCTGAGAGGTTCTTGTAATTTTCCTTTTGTGATTTTCCTTTTGTGACGTGCTCTGTTATATTATATTGTATTGAAAGCACCCTTGTCTTGTTGTCTTGAAAGCACCCTTGGGATGCTCCGATCACTGAACTATAAATAGTAGCGTATCGGAACATCCAAAGGTGCGTTTTCAAGCTCAAGACTAATACGTCCAAAGGTGCGTTTTCAAGCTCAAGACTGAATGCGCTTGCAGAAAATGCGGTGCAAGCCAGTAGCGCATCGGAGCGTCCCAAGGATGCGTTCAAGAGCAAAACAAACTCTCTAGCAGACGATGTGGAAGAAGAAGAAGACGAAGGTGTTTACGATTATATCAGTAGCTTCCTTTGACCATTAATCTGAATGTTTTGAAGTAGATAATAGGCTACAATGACAATGGTAAACTTTTAAAGTGAATTCATGAACATATGATATGTGTGTGCTCCATTATGTGTCATTTGAGTGGCCTAATGCCTCAAAAAGGGGACTTTGGGACTTCTTGAAAGGTGCGTTTTCAAGCTCAAGACTGAATGCGCTTGCAGAAAATGCGGTGCAAGCCAGTAGCGCATCGGAGCGTCCCAAGGATGCGTTCAAGAGCAAAACAAACTCTCTAGCAGACGATGTGGAAGAAGAAGAAGACGAAGGTGTTTACGATTATATCAGTAGCTTCCTTTGACCATTAATCTGAATGTTTTGAAGTAGATAATAGGCTACAATGACAATGGTAAACTTTTAAAGTGAATTCATGAACATATGATATGTGTGTGCTCCATTATGTGTCATTTGAGTGGCCTAATGCCTCAAAAAGGGGACTTTGGGACTTCTTGAAATTCGGACCATCGGGTGAATTCGGATTTGGCCTCAAATTGAAAAATTCGGACTATTGGGAGATTCGAATCATCGGTCGTCGGATTAACGGACTTTTACTGTACTTGGTTTTCTGTGCATTAAAGGAAACTAGATTCTTTTGTCCCCATTCATTAATTCTAGAAAGGTCCTGGTTCAGAGAAATTGCAGTGTTTATTTTTGAATTTATAAGATCGGGTTGGGTGAAAGACTTGATAAATGTGAAGGAACTGTGGAGTGTTGAGTCATCTGCGTAGGAATGTATTGGATTATGAGTGGTAGATATGAGATCATTGATATGAATGAGGAACAGAGTTGGGGCCAAAACTGATCCCTGGGGAACACCAGCATTTATTGAGTGAAATTGAGAATAAAGGCCATCTACCATTACACGTATTTTTCTGTTATGAAGATAAGAAGAAATTAGTGGAACTAATGATGCAAGGCCGTAGTGTGACATCTTCGACAATAAGGATTGATGCCAGACTCTATCAAATGCCTTTGATATATCCAGTGCTATTGTATGTGTTTCACCATGTTGGTCTGTAGCTTGGTTGATTTGATGCGTAAGAAGGCAAAGCATGTCTGCAGTTGATCGACATCGTCTAAAACCATATTGCCTATCACTGATTAATTTATTATTCTCAAGATGCTTAATTATGTGATTATTTAATATAATTTCAAAGACTTTACCAAGAGTGGAAGTTATAGCTATTGGTCTGTAGTTTGATGGATCTGAAGAGGCACCTTTTTTAGGAACTGGATGGATGTTTGCTTCTTTCCAGGGTACTGGGAAGCATGAGGTATGAGTACACAGACGGAAAAATTTTGCCAATACAGGAGCGAGCACCAAGGAGCAATTCTTAAGTACTATTGGAGGAATTTCATCTGGACCAGGAGCCTTATCTACTGAGAGATTCTGCAAAATAATTTTGACATGTCTGGTGTGGATCTTAAGTGAGGGAATTTCAGGCGAATTAAAATTAAGTACAGGGACATCTTGAGTTATTTCATCTAAGGTTGAGTTGGTGGAGAAAATATCCGCAAGAAGGTTAGCTTTACCTCGTGGGTCACTTACAAGATTGCCAGTCGGAGATTTTAATGGTGGAATGGATGAAGCAGTAGTGAAGTTGGATTTGAATGAGTTAAGAGTAGACCAAAATATTTTGTTATCATTTGGATTATTTAGAAGTTTATTTGCCTGCTTGTGGAGAAAGTTTGATTTAGTTAGGTTTAATACAGTTTTGGCATGATTTCTGATGTTTCTAAAGTAATTAAAGGCCTCATGTGTTTTTGATCTTGTGTATGCATTGTAGGCTATTGTTTTTTGTCAAGTTACTCTAGCACAATTATGGTCAAATCATTTAGGTGAATTAGATCTTTTACTGTACTTTTGATGAGGAATAAAAGTTTCCATTCCAAATTTTACAAAATCTTGTATGTGGCTCAAGGTGGAGTGTGCATCATTAGAAAAGAAAGAGGTCCAGGGAATATCAATAACATATGACTGATTTCAAATAAAGTCTGTGTGGTTAAGGGGACCGGCCGCTTTTTAATAGGGGGTGACACTGAACTTCATCCGATTTCAATGAGACTTTGCAGACGTATAGAGGATGATGTAACAAGGATTTTTTTGTTTTTTGTTTTTTATTCTAGGTCAATTAGTTCCTGAATTAGGGTGGAAATTAGCTCAAAAATTAAACACAAATTCTCGAATAGTTCTAAACCCAAGCACTGTATAATATTTTCAGAGGGATCAGACAACTCAGGACAGTTGGTTTTACAACTCTTGTTTTACTTTTTTTTTTTTTTATCTACAGTAATTGCGGAATTAGGCGACACGGAAATTAGGTAATGATTTTGTACTCGGTGGTTAGCTACCTATGCCAAGGGGCGGTGTCTCAAATGCAAAAAAAAGGCGTCAAGAGCTTTATAGAGAATTTCACACGCTTTCCAATGGTATATAAAACATTCATAGAGGCCCAATAATACAATAATTATACGATCCCAAAGTACGACAAAACAGGTGTTGAGAAAAACATGTTAAAGTCTAAGGTAATTGGGTGAACATATTTAACTTTTTTTTTTAGTTTACAATATTTTAAGCAGGAACACAGCAGAGTAGAAGATACTGTACATCTTTAGGGAGGTTGTAGAGTATTTTACGCTCTTCCCATTTATATATGTACGATCCTCGTACGGCCAGTATTTATTGAGCCTGTCAATTTCAAAGTTCGCTATACGTTTTTAGAAATACAGGAAAAGTTTGGAAAACATACGAAAAAACAATTCCATGGGTTTTCACTAATAACATTTCACTGGCTTATGAAGGGATGTTGAGTAAACTCATTTTAACACCTAATGGTATTTTAAGGATTTTGAGCTTTTTAAGCCTAAAAACTGGCCGGTCCCCTTAACCCCTTATGAGATAGGTGATGGGCTGGTCTATCAGAGTGAGACCTGAGCGATCTCTGCCATACCCATAGCTTACTCTGACTGTTCCTTTTACTTATATATTTTCTAGATCTCAAGTGACGGTGTCTCTTACGTGGATTGACCTCCCAATCTACCAAGATTGGAAGCCAAAGCGTCACATTTTTCCTTTGCCCCTCAACTTTCTCTTCATAATTGCTGAGGGGCACAGGGCCCTGGGTGGGGCTTTGGTTTCCCGGGCATTTCCGCACCCTCCTCAGCTCCCCGCCATGGAGTGGCTTCGGTCACCCAGGCTTTATTGTGGTCGGCAGGGAGGGTTCTGTAGGGGCGCTCTGTTATGGCGTTGGCCTTGCTCGGGGCCTTGGGGCTGTTCGGCCAGGCAGCTTGGGGAACGACAACAACAACAACCCCTTATGAGCGGGCATAATTGCCCGAAATTACCTTTATTCCCTGCTCATTTTCATGCTTAAGCAAGTGGCTGCCAGAGCATAATACAATTATATATCCGCGAAAGTACAATGATAGAGCTTTCCAATGACACCTGAATCTATTCAATACGACGTCTGGTTATCTCGCAATGATATTGTAAAATTGCATTTGCTTGCTGTTTTTTAAATGTGTAATGCTCCAGTGAGACCAGACATGGCTATGAGTTGTGTCAGTATCTGCCCGACCATCACGGGCTGCAGTTAGGGGCTGCCTGCACTGCCTACAACATCTGGCTTCACTCCCAGACCACATAATAGGCTCAAAATGGTGCCCATCATATGACAGGCCCCGTACAGATGGGGTTAAGTAATCTCATATGTATTTATAAGTATTCTCCTCAAGTAATATGTATTTATTGGATGTATTTGGGGGGAAATGAGGGTCTAAGATGGGTGAGCCTGTATTTATTGGATGTATTTGGGGGGGAATGAGGGTCTAAGATGGGTGAGCCTGGTACGACTTAAGTCAATTTCCCATTGAAACCTATGTTAATTAGTGCCCATGTATACGTGGAAGGGGGCCAGTACGACCTAGGTGCGAATACTGGGAGTGCACTGTACACTCTTGCCTATCTCTTATATATTTGTTGAGTATATTCCAAACCTTTCTATTTTCTTCCACACCTTTCCCAGTTTATTGGTTGACCGGTGCATACGCACACATAAAAGTATACCTATCTATCCCGATCTTGCATTCACACCACGCAATTCTTGAATCCACACATCCATAGTTGTTCAGACTTCTTCAAGCTCTCTGACAAAATCACAGCTACCCGTTCCTTTTTCTTACGTTTATATCCTGCATCCATCCCAGACCAGACAACTCATCCTTCCCCACCCCACAAATCATGCTCAATCTCACCATCCCACACTCCAGAGCCGAACAGGTACGTTTCTCCCACCCCACACACATCCACACTTCCATCTTTAATTTCACACATCAGACACTCTCTCTTGCCAAAGTCATTGATGCCATTGGCATTGAAGGCACAGACCTGGAGCACGCAGTCTTTCATCCGAACGACGTTTCCGCCACTTTTCTGCTTTTTTCCTCCACCCCTGCGGGGGTCCGGGCCAGCAGCATACCGAGCACAGTTGCTGCCCAGGAGGACTTGGGGTCATGATATTATGCCTCCAAAAAGGGCGCCGGATCGTCAGAAAATGAACTAAAAACTACCTCCCAAATTTTAGAAATTAGAACTAAAAACAGTTCAAAATAAATAAAAGACAGTAAAAGTGGATCAACGTTTTCCACTCCCTCTAGTCATGTCGTACTAGGGAAAACATACACACACACACTGTGCATAACTTACCCTATCTCTCTTCTCCTCATCCCTGCAAATGATGACATGCTGTGTGACTGTGCTAGTGGCCTTCAGATCCAGGCTGCCCACCACCACATTAATGGGATTGTTTAGGAGCTTCTCAGCCATGTCTCTCACTCCCTCGGGCCAGGTCGCACTGTAAAAATCATAAGCCAAATTAAAAATCCACTGTGGCTTATCTAGGTTAACCAAAATCCTTAACGGTCTTCCTTTTTTATGTCAAACGTTAGAAAGCAGTGTGCATGAGTACTTGTGAAATTATTGAGGGTAAATTGGAGACATGACAAAACTATTGAGAGGCATTGATGCTGAGAGAAAGAGAAGAATACACCATGATGAGGATGAACCTCTATTGTAGTGGACAACAATTTACTTTGACAAGCTTTCCAAAGCAAAACATCAACCGCTACAAAAAGACCCATCCTCATCACATATATTATTCTCATGACAAAAATGCCTGATGCTTAGAAGTTCTATTTTAGCGGGCACACTAACAGGGATAACATTTTGTATGCTAGGAATGAGTTTTCGGTATATGCGGCTTTAATTACAAACAATACATAATCCTAACTAAGGCTGACCATTTCTGAGCTACAATCTTACAGAAATCATGGAAAAGGATGATGTCATCCATAAAGCTAATGTTAAGTAATCAAGTCACATGTTACATACCTGGTCATAACGTTCTGGCGGTCGGGCCTGATATCAATAACAATCTTGCGGATCTGTGGTTCAAAGCCCATGTCCAGCATGCGGTCTGCTTCGTCCAGTACCAAGTACGACACACCACTCAGGTCTACAATCTCTGCAAACACACATAAAACAAAAATAATTTTAAGAGTTGTTCTATCACTTATATTCCCGGTGACTCACCTGTCCTAGTACTGTAAATCTAGTTAAGGTAAGATTATGTTTGAGTATGCTAACCATTGCCCTGGGGGTAAGGGATTAGAATATGCCCCACGTGCCTTCTGCGTGTCGTAAGAGGCGACTAAAGAGGTTGGGTTGGTGGGCTTGCGACCCCCACCCGTGAAAGATGCGTAGCAACGATAAACGAACAATCAGCCTCGGATGTGGACGGACCTTGTGTTGACGAACCCCGACCAACTATGGACAAGCTTACGGACATTCTGAGAATAGGTACATGGAACGTCAGTGGCATGAATGATGGCACAAAAGAGAGAGAGGTCATGGAAGTGTTAGTGAATGCCAGGCTGGATGTGTGTGGAATGACGGAGACCAAATGGAAGGGTACAGATGTGAGAGAGTGGAAGTGTGGAATGGGTGTGTGTGCTGGAGTGAGTGAGGGAGCAGCGAGAGAAGGTGCGTGTTAGTTTGTAAGTAACAAATGGAAGGAGCGTGTAAGAGAATATGGGTCTGTGGGTTCAAGGATTGTATGGGTGAGAATGAAAGTAGGAATACAAACGTGGGTAATTGTGTGTGTGTATGCTCCGACAGAGGATAAACTTGTAAGAGAGAAAGAGGAGTTCTGGGTGAATGTGGAGGCGTGCCTGGATAAGTTTGACATGAACTTAAGAATATTTCTGATTGGGGATATGAATGGTAAGGTGGGTGACAGGAAAGTTGATGGAGTGGTGGGAGGGTGGGGGGTACCGTCAGAGGTGAATGGGAATGGTAGTGCACTTGTGGACGTGTATGTGTGGGGAGGAGGCTGTGGATAGCCAACACCTTCTTCCGACACAGAATGATACACAGGTACACATGGAAAGTGGTGTGGACGATGAAGGATAAGGAGAAGACAGTGGTGGAACGAAAGTCACAGATTGATTATATATGTGTGGATGAACGAATGAAGAAATCTGTGATGGATACTAGGGTGTATAGGGGTATTGGAGGGGGTCTGTCGGATCATTATGTAGTAGTAGCTAAAATTAGGATATAAAAGAAGTGGGTGAGGAGAGCTAGAGGGAGGCGAGAGGGAGGTGGAATGATGAGGAGGGTGGAGAGGCTACAGGAGGAGGAAATCAGGGAAGAGTACAGGAGAGCTGTAGAAAGACGACTAGGTGGGTTCGACCTGAAAGATATGGAGGAAGTGGAGGAGATGAGCAAGGTGTTTAACCCTTAACTGGCGGTGCCCGGCTATTGTCGAGTGAAATAAATGTGGCCTATGTGGCAGGGCCCAGCTATTGTCGAGTGCAATTTTGAGCACGTAATGTGCTCTGAGAGAGAGCGGAGCGGTGGGAGGAGCGTAGATTACCTCATGACCGGTCGCCACGGTGACCGTGGAGCTACTGAGATGTACTCCTTTGTACTCCACCCTCTCTCACTCGTTTCACACGTAATAATGTAAGGAAATTACCGTATTTTACCGATTTTGCCCTTCGGTTGCACGATCGTTGCAAGACAACCAGTGATCGTAGAAGGATGGTTCTGGTGTCATTGGGAAAGCTGAATTAATGCCCTTTCAGGGATACATACTTGTATTACACTCTGGCTCTTGTTTATGCATGAAAACGAGCACAGAAACAAGCTCGTTTACGGTAAAACCCCCCGCTGGGCGGCACAGTCAAATATACTCCACCACCCGCTCTGTGAGTGTTAAGGAAGAGATCTGTGCAGCTTGTGAGGAGGTGTGTGGAGTGAGGAGAAGAGGGAGTGAAAGGTACAGCATGGTGGACAGAGGAGGTAAAAATAGCTGTGGAAGACAAGAAGAAAGCGTTGGGTAGTAGAGGGAATGAAGATTTGGAGAGGCAGAAACGAGCGAGGTACGTGGAGAGAAAGAGAGTGGTGAAGAGAGTAGTGAAGGAAAGTAAGAGAAGAGTAGATGAGAAATTTGGAAGGAATCTGAGTGTTAAATGGAGGGAGTGTAAAAAAGTGTTCTGGAAAGAAGTCAAGAAAGTTAGGGAAGGTAGCAAGGGAAACAGTAAGGGTGTGAAAGATAAGAATGGGAGAATGCTAGTTAAGGGGACCGATCGGTTAATTTAGACTTAAAAAACTCGAAATCCTGAAAATACCAATAGGTGTTTACTCAACAAGAGTCAACATCCCTTCATAAGCCAGTGAAATGTTATTAGTGAAAACCCATTGGAAATAGTTTTTTTTATGTTTTCCAAACTTTTCCTGTAATTCTAAAAATGTTATATAGCGAACTTTGAAATTAACATGATCAGTAACTACTGGTCGTACGAGGAGCATACCTATACAGTATAAATCGAAAGAGCGTAAGCTACTCTACAACCTCCCATATGCTTTATCTTCTACTTTGCCATGTTCCTGCGTAAAATATTGTAAATCTAAAAAACAAAAGTAAAAATGTTCACCTAATTACCTTAGACTTTCACCTGTTTTTCTCAGAACCTATATTGTCGCACTTTCGGATGTTACTCTACAGTTATTATTGGACCTATAGGAATGGTGTATATACCATTGGAAAGGTAATTAAAAACACTACAATGCCTATCAAGCCAATTTACTCTAGTAAAAAAAAAAAAAATCACAATATGTCGTCAAAGTTGTAATTTTCTATAAATATATTAGCCTGAATCCGTAATCACCTAAATCGAACAAATACACAAAATATATAAAACAAAATTTATAGCAACTACAGATACACCATTTGTGAGTTGTTTGATCACATAAAACATGTGCTATGGGGATTTCTGTAGGAGTTTATCATTTTCTGCAGTGCTATGGTTTTAAAAAATTTTTTTTACCTAAATTGAAAAAAAAAAAAAAAAAAATTATCTAGTTTTATGGTCATATACACCTGTGCCAAATTTTATTTAAATTGAAAGTATTGTAAGACCTAGAAGTTTGTAATTAACCGGTCGGTCCCCTTAAGAAGCAAGAGTCGAAAGATGGAGGAAGTACTTCAACGAGTTGCTAAATGTAAGGAATGAAGAGCCAGGAAACATAGTTGGATATGGTATGGGAGGGAGAAGAAGAGAAGTAGTGGAGGAGGAGGTGGGGATCAGGAGGTCAGTAGTGTGGGAATCCATGAAAAGAGTGAAGTTGGGGAAAGCACCAGGAACAGATAGAGTGTGTGGAGAAATGTTGAGGTATGGTGGTGAGATAGTGATCGAATGGGTATGGAAAATGTGCAAACTAGCATGGGAGAAGGGGAGTGCACCCAATGACTGGAAGACTGGCATAATAGTTCCCCTATATAAGGGCAAAGGGGAAAGAGGAGTGTGTGGTAACCACCAAGGATTATGTCTTCTTAGCAAAGTAGGGAAGGTGTACAGTAGGGTAGTGATTGAGAGAGTGAGAGTGAGAACGGAGAAATGGATAGGCGACGAGCAGGGAGGTTTTAAAAAGGGAAGAGGATATGTAGATCAGATTTTTACCCTAAATTGTGTTATGGAGAAATATCTGGAGAAGTAACAAAAGGTGTATGTTGCCTTTATGGACTTGGAGAAGGCCTATGACAGAGTGGATAGAGAAGGTATGTGGAAAGTACTTAGAATATACGGAGTATATGGCAAGTTGCTGAAAGCAGTGAAGAGCATGTATGAGGGTACAAAGGCGGCAGTACGTGTGGAGAATGAGCAGAGCGAGTTCTTTGACCTGAATGTTGGGTTGAAACAGGGGTGTGAGATGTCCCCGCGGTTGTTTACTGTATATATGGATGGAGTCATGAAAGAAATACTAGGAAGAGCAGTGGATGTTGGTGTATCGCTGAAAAGGGAGGAAATGAGTGGAAGCTGCCTATACTGCTGTTTGCGGATGATACAGTTCCGATGAGCGATAATGAATGGGATTTGCAGGGTCTGGTAAATGAGTTTGGAACAGTGTGCGAAAAACGGAATTTGAAGATAAATGCGGGGAAGAGCAAGGTTATGGTCTTCGAAAGAGATGAAGTCACAGTGTGAGGTGAAGTTGAACGGTCAGGCTATGGAGATCATCAACTCTTTTAAGTATCTGGGCAGTGTGTTGAGTAAAGATGGGACTATAGATGAAGAAGTGCGGGAGAGGGTACAACAGGGGAAGAGGGTTGTAGGAACGCTGAAAGCAGTAACAAGAAATAGGGTAGTCAGTATGGAAGTGAAGAAGTCCTTGCATGACAGTGTGGTAATCCCAACACTGACTTACGGAAGCGAAGCATGGACGTTGGTTGAGAGACTCAGACCAAGAGTGAGAGCGGTGGAAAGGAGTTACTTAAGAAGTGCGTGCGGAGTTACATGGAGGGATAGACAGACGAATGAGGAAGTAAGAAGGAAGTGTGGAGGTAGATATGCTGGAAAGTGTGAAAAGGAACAACTCAAGATGGTTCAGCCATATGGAACGTATGGAAAGCGATAGAATGACTAAGAGGGTGTACGAGAGCGAGGTGGAAGGACAGAGAGTGAGAGGTAGACCGAAGGAGAGGTGGAAGGATGGAGTGAGGAAGTATATGGATGAAGGTGGTGCTGGTTGGGAGGAGGGGCGTCAACTGACTGAGGACAGAGGTGCATGGGGACGGTTCGTTCGTGGCCATGGCCACCCCTTCGGGGATCACAGCGTCGGGCAATAGATAGATAGATAGATAGATAGATGCTAACCATTATGCTCTGTGAGAGCAAAGTACTTTGGGAGAGTGCATTATTGCATTTACAGTAGAATATTCACTTATGCTGCCCAAAGCTTTTTCAATAGATTTCCTGTCTCACGAAGTAGCTACAGTAATTTTTTTTTAAATATTCAGGAAGCAACTAAAATCTATCTATTTATGTATTGCCAGATGGCATGGTCCCGGAAGGGGTGGCCACAAATGAAAAAAAAAAAAAAAAATTAAGAGCTTATGAAACTATGAAGTTACAATAAATGAAGTGTATAAACTTTATGATTTTTTAATAGTTTCGTAATAAAATGGAAACCGAGTGCTATATGATAAAATGTGGTGAATTGGTGAGAAAGCACCAGCTTTTATTAAAAATAATAATCTCAGGTCTTTTATTAACCCTTTCTCTGCGGGCATATTTCCACCTAGTTTCTTACAGTTTCATACAGTTTCTTACAGTAGATCCTCTGGAAAAAGGCAAACTAGGCCTGTGTATCCAGCTCAGTGCCAGTACTTGCACTACTGCGGTCGTTCACGGTGTTGGCGGCGGCAGCAGATGCAACATTTTTACTATTCTGTATTTTTGCTTTATAATCAAACTTCAAATCTTGTCTTCCCCATGCTTTATCAAGATTACTTTCAAACTTCCTTATTGATTCGGAATCGACTACATACTGGGGCAGTGCGTTCCACTCATTTACCACTATCACAAAATGAGTTCTTTGCCTTTTCAAGCCTATTTCTTTCTTTGTAAATTTTCTTAAGAGTGTCCTCTCGTTCTTGTTCCCTCCCGCATCAAGAAGATACCTTCACACACATCCTCATCATACTTTCCTGACACTAACTTAAAAATCTCTATCATATCCCCTCTCTTTCTCCTATATGCCAGTGTCGGAAGTCCCAGTGTCCTCAACCTCTGCTCATAGCCCGCGTTCTTCAACGTTGGTACTAGCTTGCTAGCTCTCCTCTGCACTTTCTCCACTGCTTCTATATCCTTTACCATATATGGATCCCACACCTGGTTCGCATATTCCAGGTGCGGCCTAACCAGCGCTGTATAGAGATTCCTGAAGATTTCTTCGTCAAGTGACACAAATGTCCTCCTTATCAGCCCTACAATTCTATTGGCTTTGTTTATCTTTTCCGCTAAATGTTCTGAGAAATTTAACTTATTGTCTATCACTACTCCTATATCCTTTTCTGCATTCACTTCCTCCATCACTTCATACATACTGTATCCTACCTTGTCTATCTTGCTTGTCCCAATCCACATGTACTTGCATTTTTTTGGATGAAAAGGCATCCCTTCATGCCCTCCACATCTCCCTGAAGCAAACTCGCATCTTCCTTACTCCTCACTCTTCTATACAGCTTAGTGTCATCCGCATACAGGTATATCTCACTTCCATTAGTTACAACTTCAGGTAAGTCGTTAATAAATATAACGAACAGTAGTGGTCCCAACACAGATCCCCGAGGTACCCCACTTGTAATTTCCCTCCACCCCGAGCCTATTCCATTCACCAGTATCCTCTGTCTCCGATCTTTCAGGAAGGCTTCCATTCATTTCACACATTTCTACCCTATACTATAGCTTCTAACTTTCTCGATTAACCCTTTATGTGGGACCTTATCGAAGGCCTTCATAAAATCGCAATATACCACGTCTATAACATCACCATCCTCCAGAATTTGCATCCAATCATCTACCACCTTAAGGGAGTCCCGTCATTTTTACCCTAGAACGTGTCAGTGGATTTCGTCTGTATTTCATAAGATTTGGACCACGTATAGGGGACCTAACAACTACGAAATTTCCAAAGTTTTAATTCTCTAGGCCAATTATTTTTTGAGTTAGGTGAGAATTAGTGTGTAAATTTTGACTTTGGGGTAAAATCTAAGGCTTCGTTAAATGTTGGTGCTTGATTGTTTCAATGCATTGGGGGTACTAACAATAGGTGTAGTTACCAGCACTTCTGTTTACTTTTTCCATTTTGTATCTAATCATGGAATTAGGTAATTTTGAAATTAGGTACAAATTAGGTAAAATGTCTCGGGGTTGCTGTGTCGAAATGGTTGAGAAATAAAACAAAATGGACAGGATGGTCTGTAGGGAATTTTATGCCCTTTCCAATGACACCAGAATCATTGTTGTAGCATGTTTGGTTGCGTCAGAGTAACGCCGACAAGTGAACTTTTTTACGTGAGGTACTTAAGGCACGAGAGCTGTTGCAAGCCAGCCGGCCAGCCGCACCCTTCCTCTCTCGCGGCTTGGACCACACTGCTCTTTCTCCTCCACCACCACCACACCCTTCGTTGTTACCAGGGTTGAGTATCAGACACCGCTAGGAAAAATATCTAAAAACGTCATATTTTCACCAAAAATTCATCTTTTTCGTATTTTTTTTTTTGCAGTTCCGAAACCAATAAAGCATTTTCTACGCGTCTGCGCGACCCGCGAAAATTTGAAACTAGCCCAGAAATAATATGCTTCCAGACGGAATATTGCCTCAGGATTTTAACTGATGATAGAGGGGTGGGTGATGATGCCATATATCGGGTTGCGCAATATTTCCGTGTTGGACACTAAAAGCGTCTGGATTCCCCCCGGGACTCCCTTAATTAGCTGTAGTACCGTCGACCTCCACGGCAAGAATCCGAACTGTCTCCCACTGAAAAGTTGGTTTGATATCATATGCTCCATTATTCCTTCTCTAATTACCGTTTCCATTAGTTTACACACAACACTTGTCAAACTGACTGGTCTATAATTTCCTGGGTCATTTCTCTTTCCCTTCTTAAATATAGCTGTTATGTTCGCCTCTCTCCAGTCCGTCGGGATTTGTCCTGTATTAAAAGATGCCTCAAATAAAAAATTTAATGGCTCTACTAACATCTCACCTCCTTCCTTTATGATTCTTGGATGTATCCCATCCGGTCCCGGGGACTTACTTCTGTTCATTTTTTCTATAGCCCTCCTTATTCTAGCATGGGAAAAAACTATTAGTTCTAGTGCTGGTGCCTGTTTGATGGGAATAGTAGGCACTGCATCATCCGACTCCACTGTTAGTACCTCCCCAAAGTATTTCCCCAGCACCTCTGCTTTCTCCTTATCAGTTTCTGCTCTATTCCTATCATCCATGTCTCCTATCAGTTCTGGGATACCTACTCTTCTTGTTAACTTTTCCTGAATATACTTCCAGAATATTTTTGGATTATCCTTCACATTTCTTGCAATCTCTCTCTCCCTCCCCTTCACCCCCCTCCTTGTCTTCCACCTTACTTTATTGTTTATTTGTCTGCATTCCAAATCCACTTCTTTAGCTTCTATACTAGACCCCCTGTTCCTTTTTAAAAATGTTATCCTTTCCCACAATTGTTTCTTTCTTCTTATCAATGTCCAAAGCTTTCTTTTCATTGTTAATTCTGGGTTACTTCTTTTCCTCAATTATGTTTTATCCTTATATTCCCTTACTGGTACACATTTGGATATAGCATTCTCCAGTTTGACTCTAATCTTCCTCCACATTCCTTCAGCGTCTTCACCGTTCAAGTATTACCCCCAGGCAATGTCCAAACACCGTCTCAGCAGCTCATAATCTGCTCTATCATACATGTATATATGTTTTTATTGCTTCTAGTATCCCTCTCTGTTTTAATATTGCAACTAAAACTTATACAGGCATGGTCACTACGACCTATAGGGCTATCCACATTGACATGTTCCACTATATCCTCCTCATTGCTAAATATCAAATCAAGTACACTCCCCTGCGTCCCATCTCTATATCTTGTCATCTCTGTAATATGTTGCGTTAAAAAACAATCTCTCACTTTCTCTATAAACTTGTTTTCCAGGCTACACTGTCCCGCTGGAGTAGTACAATTTGCCCAGTTGATCCTTGGCAAATTGAAATCTCCAATCAAAATCTATATTTGTTCTCTCTATTATCTATTTCCTCCATTGCTTTCAGTAGGTTATCATCCTCTTCCCTACTATTATTTGGGCTTCTATATATAGAGGCAATTAGAATTGACCCTCTTGCACATTTTACTTCAATACACAAATACTCACAATACTGCTGTCTCATATCCACCTCATTTACCTTGAGCTCTTTTCTTACATAAATAAACAGTCCTCTTCCAACCTCTGCTCTAATAGCATTCCTCTCATACAACTCCAAACCCTCCAAACTATACTCCACCAGTTCCCTTTCAATTCTAGCATGTTTTGGTCTTACTTCCTGTAAGGCTATGACATCAGGTTTTTCCTCTTCATCCTGCAACCTACATATCAGTTCTCTTTTCTTGTCCTGGGTAAACACATCCACATTACTAAACATAATCCTTAATCTCTCTACCATTCCTTCATCAACTACACCCATCCCACTCCTCCTGTCCGTACCCTACTCCCCCCTGGCACTACTGGGTCTGCAGCTTCGTCTCTTGTCTCTCCCTGTGACACCTCCACCCTGTTCTCCTCCTCCGTCACAACTCCTATCACATTCTCTTCCCTCCCTGATCTCCTTCTCCCTTCTATTCGTATAAACCACTTCTTCAATTCCCGTCCCTCACTCTCCAGTAAAAATTCCTCTTATCCTCCTCACCCAACTTTCCATAAGCCTTTTCCTGTAATTCCTTTATTTTTTTTCTTTGTTCTATGCTCAAATCCTTCTTTAGTCTTATATGTTTTAGTTCTTCATTTGTGTTTAGCCTCCAACTAAAATTTGTCACTGTCTCTGCCACTGCCCTGGTTTTAAACTGTATTCTTATAGGTCTCATCTCTCCCCTTTTATATCTACCTATCCTACTGACTTCCTCCACCTGCCCTTCCCATCCACATCCGTCCACATCCACACCTTTCATGACCTCCTTCACTTCTCCATATCCCTCACTTTTCTCACTCCATTATCATTCATATGAGCCTCTATATCTCCATGCATGATTACACCCCTATCCCTGTCCATGGCCTCCCTCACGACACTCTCCTTGTTCTTCATGACAAGTTCTACGACTGCACTCTCAATTTTTGTTTTGGTCATATTCATTTCTTCCTTTTGTTCTTTCACAATATCCTCCAAATCCTTAACTTTCTGTTCACCTACCACCGTCCATGCAGTTGACTCCTTTACTTCCTTGAATCGTCCATCGTATTCCTTCAGCTGCTCCTTCAACGCCATATTCTCTGCTCCCAGTTCATCTACCCTTTTCAATACCATCTCTAGGCTATTATTAACTTCCGAAATAGGCCTACACTCGCTTCCTTCGCTAGGCCTATTCCCTTCCCCACCTGACACACCATACAGTACACACAGTACCTTAACTTTCTCCCCAATATCCCCCTTCCATTTCTCTGTATCACTCTTCCACTTTTCCAAATCATTCACAACATTAATAACCTCTTCTAACTTCTTATCTGTGCTCTTAAACCCACGAAAACGTTATAGCCTTTCTTCCGCCTCCGTCAATCCCGAAATTCCTTCCGCCATGTTTGTTTACAATCTCAACCACTCACAACACTACCGCTGTCCCGTTACTCTACTCTTATTACACTATATATCACCCCTCCACCACACCAATTTATCTTCCAAACACTTCACGAGTCCTTCCTCTCCTTGCTAGCTCCGTATGCACTCGAAATTCCGTGTTATTTATCCTTTCCCATGAAAATATGCCGGAGCCTCAAAAACTTGCGTCCGCCTCCCGCCATTGCCGCCGACCGACTTTCCGCCATATTAGGGCTCATTCAGGCACTCCTGATTGATTAGGCAAGTGTCTGAATGAAATTAAATTTATTCGGTCGAAAACTAGACGAAAATAGCTTCAAAATTACGCCAGAACGAGCTTCGTAGCTGACGGGGTTCACCCGCAGCGCTACCATAGACATTCGCTAAAATGAGCAATTCTCGCTACATTTGCCTTTGGCAGCACTGTATATCTAGCGAGACTCTGACTCAGAGCCTTCAGTGCCACAGCTGCCTGGCTGGGAGGAGGACGCGTGGCCTGTCGCGCTCCCGCTCCCTTGCACTCGATTTTACAGGCTTTAACCCTTCCCGCCCGGGCTCGCCTTCCTAATGACAGTATTGAGATACGGGTGATCTGGCCAAAAAACTTCTTTAATAGGCTACCCGTATCTTTGTTATTTTAACTGCTAGAGAATTCCGACACATCTCTAAACGTAGGTGTGTTTCGTATCTGTAGACTGGCGTTAAGTAGAGCTCTCTAGGTTGTTGTTGTTGTTGTTGTTGTTCCCTAAGCTGCCTGGCCGAACAGCCCCGAGTCCCTGAGAAAGGCCATGGCCACGATCGGGCTTTCCCACAGAGCTCTCATTGAGTGTAGATTGTGTTGTTGGCGTAAGTGGTTGTGTGAAATGCAGTCTTCTATGATGTGTTTAATGGTATGGGGTGCTGTGTTACATCCCGGGCAGGCGTCGACAACGGAGTCATCCAGTCTCTTCTGATAGCTCAGGAGAGCTGGATGGTGTCCACATCTCAGCCTGGCCAGGTGGACTCTGTCCTCGCGAGGAAGGGAGGATTCGGAAGGATGGATTTCGGGAGGTCGTGCATGCAGCTGCGTGTTGTCTGTGAGTGAGTGGATGGATCGGTGAGAGATATGAGTATGGATGTGCTTCTGGAAGTTGGTTCGGGGTGGGCAGGGAGGGAGAGAGGACAATAATTGTGTGTGATACCGTGTGCTGGGTGTTGTTTTGATATTTCTTGGTGTCTGTGGGTGTGTTGCCATATAGTTTAGTGGGTGGTCTTGGATCGTGGAGGCTGCTGCCAGGAATTGAGTGCCTCTCATGTCCAGATGGTCTTTGACTTTGAGGATTTTGGTTTCTTGATGTAGGTGATCTGTGGGTGAAGTAGCTGTGCAGCCTGTAATGATCTTCAGGGCTTTGTTTTGAATAGTCTGTAAGGTCTTATGATGTGTTTCAGCTAGGTTAGAAGCCCAGGCTGGGCTTGCGTATTCCATCACTGATCTTATGTATTGTTTATATACTGTGGTGGTAGTTTCTTTGTTGTGTCCAAATTTTGTGTGAGCAAGTGACCTGAGGGCGTTAAGTCTGGGTGTCAGTTTCTTTTTAATGTTTGTGGTGTGCTGTTTGAATGACATATGAGTATCATATGTTACTCCTAGGATTTTGGGTGTGTGTGTATGTGTTAGGGGTGTGTTGTTTATGGTGAGTTGAGGGATGTATTCGTGTTCTCCTGTCCAACTTGTGAGCAGGGTTGCAGTGGATTTGGCTGGGGCTAGATTAAGTCTGTTTGTAGTGCACCAGCCATGTAGTGTGTTGAGATAGGGTTGAAGGAGATCTGTTGCTCTTTTTGGGTCATGGTGTGTGCATGTGAGTGTTATGTCATCTGCATAGGAGGCTAAGTTTATTGGGGCGTATTGGGTGTAGTTATATCGTGCATGTACAGATTGAAGAGTGCGGGCGATAGGACGGATCCTTGTGGGACTCCGTTTGGAAAGTTTCTGATTTTAGATGACCGGCAAAAGATACGTGTGCACATCTGCCTGCTAGGAAGTTGGCCAGCCACCTTTTTGTGTTGTTGTGCATGTTTGTGTTGTAGATTTTGTTTGTTAGGTTGTGGCGGGGGATGGCATCGAAGGCTTTACTAATGTCGAGTGTGGCTAATAGTGATCTGTGTGGTGGTCTAGCTGAGTTGATGCCGTCGAAAGCTCTTTGTGTAAGGTCTGTGAGAAGAGTGTTTGTGGAGCGCAGTGGCCTAAAGCCATGTTGTGTTGGAGCTAGGGGTAGGTCAGGTGTAATTAGTTGTAATACTAGGCGTTCCATGACTTTGGAGGGGGAGCAAAGAAGTGTGATGGGGCGGTGCGAGGAGGGTAGCGTGGGGTCTTTGTTGGGTTTGGGGAATGTGATGATGATACTATACTTCCAAATGTCTGGTATTGTGTTGTGTTGTGTGAATAGCTGTAGTTTGATATGTTAGTGAGTGCTTGTATGCCTTGTGGTCCCAGGTGTCTGAGGTGTATGTTGCTTATGTTGTCTAGGCCACTCACTAGGCTAGCTCTCTAGGTCAACTAGTTCAGTTGTGATGATGATTTCCGTGGAGAGTTTCGATGTAATGTTAGCAATATCAGACACTTTTCAACACTAAATCTGTTCTAGCAGACAACACAATAATAAACTCCAACTCTTCTTCTTGTTTTCGGAGGTGCAGTGATGCAAAGACAGGCTTTGTTTCCATACGTCGGACGCACAGCTTTCAAAACAGTTCCAATGACTCATTTCGAAAATTCACAGCCACAGGATCATCATTTAACACAAGCTCGCCCTTGCACACTACTCGCTCAAATTTCTCAATTTTTTACTTATCCTTCGGCAGGGGTCCCTTTATTCTATTACAGCACTTACTCCTATGGTGCACCCAACATCAACAGACGCTACACCGAATCGAGTTAGCGCCCACACCCTTTCCACACACTGCACATGGGTATGCACCTCTCTTTTCCACATTGCCTAGTCTCAATCTACAATGCATAACCTTTGTTTTGTTAATAATGACTCTTAACCCGTTGAGCCCCGGCTAGTTATAATATTTTGTTCACCCCAGTCCCAAGCCATTTTCACTTATTTTGTTTGTTTGCTAAAATGGAAGACAAGGATGAGAAATGAAAAAAAAAAAAAAAAAAAAAAAAAAATCACCTCTGACATTTTTTTTTTTTGGGGGGGGGGGCCGGTGGGGGGTTGGGGGGGAAGCCTCAAAAAAAATTGTTGATCCAAAATGGAAGAGAATGGTGAGAAATGAACACACAAATAAAAAAAAAAATCATTTCGGTCATTTGGGGGGCGGGGGGGGGGGGGTTTCAATAGTTCGTCTCCCCCGCATGACCACCCGCCCGGGAGCACTAGGGTAAAAACTGAGTATGGCATTGTACGGCATACATCCTAAGGAGTATCTCACATAAATCTCAAGCTTCTAACTCCCATACGACCGGAGTAATGAAGGTTCAAAGTGGCGGTGAACTAGGGGTGTAAACTATCCCCACTAAGCCCACCACCACCAGCCGCGCGGCTGTCTCGGCCCGCTCACACCTACTGGCCCGGCTCCCACACACACTACGGTACCTCCCCCTCCTATTCTCCCGCCATTTCCTACCTTACGAGCCACGTAAGTGTTTTTTATATGTCGGACGCACGTGATGCGTCGCTGGGAGTTGGTGATCAAAGACTGCCGACGCAACACGTGCGACGCTGGGTCTCAACGGGTTAAACCCTTGCTCGCCATGCCCTCTCTCTCTATCTTCTGAATTTGGCCTCAGAATCTTGCACATTGTCAGCTATTAGGACTAAATAGTCTGCATAAAGCAGTTCCCACGGGAGTCCAGATCTAAAATCTCTAGACATCTCAGGACCATAATAAAGAGGAGGGGGCTTAACATTGAATCCTCATGAACTCCAACACAGACTGTGAACTCCTCACTCAGTACATCTTTCACCCTCACCGCAGTTCGCGAATCCTCATACATCTTCATTATCACACGCACCAGCAACTCTTCCACACCAAGTTTTCTCATAGCCCACTGCATAGCATCTCTAGGCACCCTGTCAAAGACCTTCTCCAGGTCTACAAACACAAAGAAAAGATCCCTGCCTTTTAGTAAGTATCTTTCCTGTATCTGCCTCACTATGAAGATAGCATCGGTTGTACCACGTCCTGGCATAAAACTAAACTGTATTATCATCAATGGAGATGCTTTGCCTGATCAAACCCTCAAAGACTCTCTCACAGACCTTCATGATTTGGTCAAGCATTTTCAGGCCCCTGTAACCCCTTCTGTACCAGCGACGGCTCCCTGCCATCAGTAGATAAGTCACTCCCCAGTCCCAGCGACGGCAGAGAGCCGTCAGTAATGTCATTTCCTTGTAACTGCCAGTATCAGGCAGCAGTTTCAGTCTCTTGTCCTAATGGCGGCGTTCCAGGCAACCCTGTTAAGGGCTGCTTCACTTGTCAAGTTCTTGGATTTGAGATCGGCACGTATAGTCCGATCCCAGGTCTTCCTCGGTCCACCCCTTGGTGCAGCTCCCTCCACAATCACAGACCTGCATTTTTTCACCCAATTTTGTTCATCCATTCTCTCCACATGTCCATACCATCCCAGTCTACTTGTACGCATCACCTCGTTAATACTCTTTATACCTAATTGTCTCCTCGGCTCAACATTTGTTATTCTATCCTGTAGCCTGGCCCCACACATCCATCTCCCCATTCTCATCTCATTACGTTCCATTCTGTTGACATCCTCTACTTTAACAGCCCATGTTTCGGAGGCATTGCACTTCTAACACATGAGGCATACACCTTTCCCTTCAGGGGGAGAGGCATTCTTTTCATGGTCAGGATTGGCAGCAGTTCTCTGAACTTCCCCCAGCCACATCTAATTTTAGCAACAGTGGCAGCCTCGGCCCCACCACCGGCAGAGATATCTCCTAGGTAACAAAACTTGTTCACCAGCTCCAATGACTCAGTCACTCAGGCAGTGACTGGTACCACGACCGTTTGAGCACTGCTCTCGAGTTGGCAACACTTCTCAGCTTATATTCAACCCTTTGCGGGCTGGGAGAGCCAGTATTCCTTCATCTTTTGAGGTGGGAGGTTGTTTTATCTTGCCATTTTGGCCACATTGCTTGGGACTGTGGAGGGGGAGGGGGGGGGGGGGGAATTTTATTACTGTATCCTCCGGTACAGTAGGCGATAATTACCTCTATCTAGCGCATCCCCTTTTCCTTTGTATATATTTACTATTACACTTTTGTGCCAATCCTCTGGGATTTTCTCCTCTTTAACCCCTTCTGTACCGGGATGTCTTTTTAGTGGTATTTTTTCTATATTTAGACTATTTTCAGCAGCTTAAGAAGGATCTGTGGTAGTAAAAAGGGTTAAGTTAGATAGTTCGAAGCCTGTTAATTGCTGAAGGCCCTTTTTAAACTGAATAAAAGCGTCTAATAGTAGCCAGAATATACTGTAGTTAAAAGGGCGTCGCGGTACAGAAGGGGTTAATAATGGTGTTTATTATCTCAGTGACAAAGCTGACACCAGTCTCCCCTGAGGCTTTTATCATCTCAGCGACAATGTCAGAGCACCCTGGAGCTTTACCGTCCTCCATTTTATTGATTGCGCCACTCACTGCAGCAGGTGCTATCAAAGGAGGGGGTCCAGATATTGGTTTTTCGATACTAAGCTGTTCCTTATCCCATTCAAACTCTACATTTAGCGATTCTTCATAGTGTGACTTCCAAGCTTCTCTGATTTCATCTGCATACAGTATACAATCGTCCCATTATCGTTTCTAACACACTTTTCACCTATAATCCCTATACTGTCATTTTTAACTCGCCTAGCTAGGTTGAAGATCCCATTGGGATTGTCCGTGTTACACACTTGTTCGAGGACCAGGTCCTTAACCTCTAAAGTGCTAAGCCCCTGTAGTATACACCATACCCCAGTGCGAAGGTATTCTGATTCATTCCTCACTAAAATTGTTAATTTACCATATATATATAATTAATGCCCCTATATAAGGGGAAAGAGGAGTGTGTGTGGTAACCACCGAGGAATATGTCTTCTAAGCGTAGTAGGGAAGGTATACAGTAGGGTAGTGATTGAGAGAGTGAGAGTGAGAACGGAGAAATGGATAGGCGACGAGCAGGGAGGTTTTAGGAAGGGAAGAGGATGTGTAGATCAGATTTTTACCCTGAATTGTGTTGTGGAGAAGTATCTGGAGAAGAAACAAAAGGTGTATGTTGCCTTTATGGACTTGGAGAAGGCCTATGACAGAGTGGATAGAGAAGGTTTGTGGGAAGTACTTAGAATATACGGAGTAGAGGGCAAGTTGCTGAAAGCAGTGAAGAGTGAGCAGAGCGAGTTCTTTGACCTGAATGTTGGTTTGAAACAGGGGTGTGTGATCTCCCCGTGGTTGTTTACTGTATATATGGATGGAGTCATGAAAGAAATACTATCAAGAGCAGTGGATGTTGGTGTATCGCTGAAAAGGGAGGGAATTGAGTGGAAGCTACCTATACTGCTGTTTGCGGATGATACAGTTCCGATGAGTGATAATGAATGGGAGTTGCAGGGTCTGGTAAATGAGTTTGGAAGAGTGTGCGAAAAACGGAATTTGAAGGTAAATGCGGGGAAGAGCAAGGTTATGGTCTTCGAAAGGGGTGAAGTCACAGAGTGTGAGGTGAAGCTGAACGGTCAGGCTATGGAGATCGTCAATTCTTTTAAGTATCTGGGCAGTGTGTTGAGTAAAGATGGGACTATGGATGAAGAAGTGCGGGAGAGGGTACAACAGGGGAAGAGGGTTGTAGGAACGCTAAAAGCAGTAACAAGAAATAGGGTGGTCAGTATGGAAGTGAAGAAGTCCTTGCATGACAGTGTGGTAATCCCGACACTGACTTACGGAAGCAAAGCATGGACGTTGGTTGAGAGACTCAGACCAAGAGTGAGAGCAGTGGAAATGAATTACTTAAGGAGTGCGTGCGGAGTTACATGGAGGGATAGACAGACTAATGAGGAAGTAAGAAGGAGGTGTGGTGTGGAGGTAGATGTGCTGGAAAGTGTGAAAAGGAACAACTTGAGATGGTTCGCCCATATGGAACGTATGGAAAGCGAGAGAATGACTAAGAGGGTGTATGAGAGCGAAGTGGAGGGACAGAGAGGGAGAGGTAGACCGAATGAGAGGTGGAAGGATGGAGTGAGGAAGTACATGAACGAAGGCGGTGCTGGTTGGGGGGAGGGGCGTCGACTGACTGGGGACAGAGGTGAATGGGGGCGGTTCGTTCGTGGCCACCCCTTCGGGGATCACGGCGTCAGGCAATAGATAGATAGATAGATAGATAATTAATGCTTATCCATATGCGCCTATTTTACTTTTGATATGAATATATGAACATGGGAAAGCAATAAAACATGTGGTAACAGCAATTGGCTGATGAAAATTGTATATTTATTAGTGGCCCCTCCATCATTGACGAACATGCCTATTACATAAGGCATCCTCTTCAAACACTAATCCGCCGTAGTTTGAATCTACCGCGCAGAGCATTTAAAAAACTGAGGAGCCTTCATCATGAGCGCACGCGACCTCACTCATGGCTTCAGTCATTATGAATTGGGTTCTCACTACGAAAAAACTTCGTAAAAAATAAAAAGAAAAAGAAAATAAGAATAACTATCTAATAAGCTTTCCATCATATCGTGGATGTACTTGTGTGGATCTTTGACCAGACGCTGATTCAGGCGTCATTCTTCCTTCTCTGCTCTGCGCTCAGCCTGCCCGGACGTGTCTCCCCACGCTCCGCTGGTTCCGCATTTGCTGCGTCCCTATTGAGTTTTTTCTCATTTGTTTACTCCGGGATGTATCGAGTAAGGTTAGGATATGCGTAGCAGGAGTGTCCTGGGCTGGTTGCCCGCAGTGCAGTGTATTTTGGGTCGTGTGTTTGGGGCATCTATTTCGGATGTACCCGCGTGGTCCTGTTGTGGACAGTTGAGTTAGCTTGTGATGCAGGCGGCTTTCATTACGCGTTAATTATTGCTGCCTTTTATCCTTCTGATGAGGTAAGCTTTGCTTACTGACGTTCCCAGCGTATTTTTCTTCACTTAGTGAAGTTTTTTCTGGGTCCCGAGTCAGTCTTCCCTTTGCCGGAAGTTTTTGCTACAGTGGTGTGTTGGCGGTGGTTCCTGTTGTTATATTTCCAGTGTTTTTGTGTATATTTCAACATTTCTTATGCCGTCTACTTAGGCCTAGCCAGCCGCTCGTAGCTTTGCCACATGTACAAGTGTTATTGTTTATTTTTATAAATATGCCCTACTGTGTCATGTGTATCCGGGTTTTAGTTGTGTATTGGCTAATTCCTCGGACTATGTTTGTTTCCTGGTTTAGTTGTGTATTGGCTAATTCCACGGATTATTGTGTGGACTTAGGCTAGTCGTGCGTGGCTTTCCTTCGTGTCCGTTGTACGTTCAGATGGTGTCTGATCGGGGTGGGTTTCCTTCGGGCGGGTTTTTTCTCGGTTTCACCATGAAAAAAACCCGGCCGAGAGCCGTGTTGGGCCACACGTGGTTTAAACACAGGCTTGTGTCCCCGGCGATGAGGTGTCTGTGGCTCTCTAGGACTGCGTCTCTGTGTTGGTGCCTGTTTTCAGGCTCCCTTTGATTCCCGGCG
Source organism: Paralithodes platypus (assembly GCA_032716605.1). Taxonomy (NCBI): domain Eukaryota; kingdom Metazoa; phylum Arthropoda; class Malacostraca; order Decapoda; family Lithodidae; genus Paralithodes; species Paralithodes platypus. The sequence continues at coordinate 33,170,847 of CM064480.1, forward strand.
GAATGGCTGTACCCATCTAAAAACATTGTTCATGCGAACATATGTTATGTAGTTTTTCTACCCGGTTTTACAAAACCACAAGAAAAACCTAGCTGTTGTTAAGGGCTTTCCTCCCCGGCGATCTTTTACAAAGAAGTGGGGACAGGAACTTATGGGGTTAACGTTTTGACATCTCACCCGGCGGGTGTACCTTGGTAGGGTGGGATGAACAACTAAGTCATTCAGTTAGTTAACCGATCCATTTTAAGGGATACTTTATGTATCGCCGCCTTTACACTTACGGCGATTGAAGGTTCAATTAGGGTTAACATCGTTTTTACATGCTCCTGGGTGGAGGAAATAAGGAATTTACAATTCAATTTCGATTTAACCACTTAATTAAGTGATACGTTTAGGTATCGCCGCCTTCATACTTACGGCGATCTTTTTGTGACAATTCGTTAGAAATCAGATCTCGTATCAGCCTGCCCTGTGTTATTCTACTAAAATATTTCAAGGGCCGGCGTCTTTATGGGGGGTTGTTTTTGTTCCAAAATTGAATCTTGAGACAGTCACCACCAGAGAGACTATAAACGCCATGCTGGACCGTTATATTATGTCAGAGGGTATTCTTCACTTTCTTAAAAAGATATGTTTAGATATTCTGAGCCCCGCCGCGTAGCGAGCTGTGATCGTTGTGTCATTACATCTCGTTACCCGGTGGGTTATTAACACTTGTGTGCGAACATGTTGGGTTAACCTTATGAGCATTAATTCCTGGAAATTTTCTTTTTTTCCAGAGCTGGGCTCCGGCGGACCAATACAGACCCGGCGGTAGTTTTCCCCACCAGTCTCTGTCATGGCTGCCTTGGCCCCAGTCTTTGCTTTATGCACTACCCCTACCTGTGCCGGTATCCCTATTTTTGCGCATACTCTTTGCATAAAGTGTGTTAAATGTCTAGACCGTTCAAGGGGTCTGTGGGTTATGCGTAATTGTTCCTTTTGCTCCCAATTAGCTGTCAAGGTCCTATGCGACAATGATAAGACCGCAGCGGTCGCGTTAAGAGAAGTTAGGCAACAGATGTCAGCATACACTACGATTGTAGCTCATAAGTCACTTCAATGTGACAACGTCCCTCTTTGGGATAGACTGCTTTTTGAACACCCTCCCCCTAAACGTTCCTCTCGAGTCACTAGTCACAAGCCGGCAGAGACTGGTCAGGGTTCTGTGTCTTCTGCTGCTACTCCGAAACGTCCAAGAGAGCCTACACCCCCGGCGTCCGCCTCCGCGTCTCGGGCAAGATCTCGGTCTAGGTCACCTCTCAGACGCCAGTCATCTAGTCTTGCCTCTTCACCATCGAGTAAGAAGAGTAGGACGGAAAGTTCCACCAGTGGTCACGGCGATGAATCCTCCAAATCAAAGAGTAGTTCACGGTCACACAGTAGTCATAAATCTTCCAAAAGAATTCCCATAAACGAAAGACCTCCCTACATTCGCCAGCTTCTAGTGCCTCTCATCGTACCTCTACCCCAGACAGAGTTTGTGTTAGGTCTCAAGGGTCCAGTACGGTGCCTGTCCCTAAAGAGGATTTACCCATTAATATTTTAACCCTGGAATTGGAGAGTTCAGGGGGATCAGTGATTGAGAGTGTTTCAGACTCCCAAGAGAGTGTAGGCCAGGGCCTCGGTGTTTGGCAATTTTCTCGGCCAGGGTCTGACCACCCACTTCCGACTCAAACTAGTCACACAGTAGCTGACGTCCACAGGGACGCGGCGATCCCATCCTCTATTCCTGACTTATCTTGGCAGCAAGGTACCCCAGCTTCGGCGGGGTCTTCTCAGGAGGATCAGGAGGAGAAAGACGAGGTTTCAATAATTTCGGAGATGGAAGGGCAAGAGTCGGGTTCAGGCTTGGACGCCGCGCAGGATATTAATGATTCACCAGTAAGTTCATCATCAACTCAATTTGTCACTGCGCAGGAAATTGATGGGCTATTTAGTCATGCTTTATCTAAATTTTTTGGCCAACAACAGGAAACTCCCACAGTGGACTTGGGGGCTCCCACGACAAGTTCTACGGTACGGCCTCTGATGACTTCTATTGCTTTATCTAAGATCCCTAACCCCCCCACTCTGTCACCATCAGTGGTTACTAAGCCTGTTACGGCGGCATTGACCACTTCGAATGTAAGGGTTATAACGGATGTCAATCCACCCCCTCTAGACAAGGCGCCTCTCAGAAAGGTAGCTATGCCCTTGCTTTATGGACCAGACGAGTCATGGGTCCTTTTGACCCCCACTAAACCAGAGCTCGCCCAACCTACCTTGTCAGGGGAACTCCCAGTACCGTGTGAGTGGGTCATCCAGGGCAATAAATCAAAGAAATTAAGGGCCTTGGATATTTTGGGAAATGTACTAGACGTCAATATAAAGGCTATATTTATTAGTGGCCCCTCCATCATTGACGAACATGCCTATTACATAAGGCATCCTCTTCAAACACTAATCCGCCGTAGTTTGAATCTACCGCGCAGAGCATTTAAAAACTGAGGAGCCTTCATCATGAGCGCACGCGACCTCACTCATGGCTTCAGTCATTATGAATTGGGTTCTCACTACGAAAAAACTTCGTAAAAAAATAAAAACAAAAAGAAAATAAGAATAACTATCTAATAAGCTTTCCATCATATCGTGGATGTACTTGTGTGGATCTTTGACCAGACGCTACTGCAGGCGTCATTCTTCCTTCTCTGCTCTGCGCTCAGCCTGCCCGGACCTGTCTCCCCACGCTCCGCGGGTTCCGCATTTGTTGCGTCCCTAGTGAGTTTTTTCTCATTTGTTTACTCCGGGATGTATCGAGTAAGGTTAGGATATGCGTAGCAGGAGTGTCCTGGGCTGGTTGCCCGCAGTGCAGTGTATTTTGGGTCGTATGTTTGGGGCATCTATTTCGGATGTACCCTCGTGGTCCTGTTGTGGACAGGTGAACTTTTTCACAGTTAGCTAGCTTTGTGATGCAGGCGGCTTTCATTACACGTTATTGCTTCCTTTTATCTTTCTGATGAGGTAGCGTATTTTTGCTGTCGTTCCCAGCGTATTTTTCTTTGCTTAGTGAAGTTTTTTCTGGGTCCCGAGTCAGTTCTTCCCTTTGCCGGAAGTGTTTGCTACAGTGGTGTGTTGGCAGTGGTTCCTGTTGTGATATAATTCAGTGCTTTTTGTTTATATTCCGACTTGTTACTGTTATCAGTCTGCCTAGGCCTAGCCAGCCTCTCGTAGCTTTATCACATATACAAGTGTTATTGATTTATTTTCTAAATATGTACTACTGTGTCATGTGTATCCTGGTTTAGTTGTGTATTGGCTAATTCCACGGACTATTTATGTGTCCTGGGTTAGTTGTGTTTTGGCTAATTCCACGGACTATGTTGGGCCCGGCGTTAGTTGTGTTTTAGCTACGCCTCGGTCCGGTGTTGCGTTCAGATGGTATCTGGACGGGGTGGGTTTTTCCGGCGGGTTTTTCTCGGTTTCACCTTGATAACCCCGGCTGGTTGCCAAGTTTTGGCCACGCGTGGTTTAAAACAGGCTTGTTTCCCCGGCGAGTGGGTGTCTGTGGCTCCCCAGGTCTGCGTCTCTGGGGTGCCTGTTTCAGGCTCCTTCTGATTCCCGGCGGGTTGGCTGTACCCATCTAACAGTGTTCATACGGACACGTGTTGTTTGTAGTTTTTTCGGTTTTGCAAAGCCAATATAAAACTATGCTGTAGTTGTATTTCCTCCCCGGCGATCTGTTTCAAAGAAGTGGGGATAGGAACAATTGGGGTTAACTTTTAAACTTTAAATCACCCGGTGGGTGCAACCTGGAAGGGTGGGATGACCGAATTTGCAAAATTCAGTTTAGTTGACCAGACAATTGAGGGATGCATTGTGTATCGCCTCCTTCAACATACGGCGCTTTAGGGCACAATTGAGGTTAACGTTTTTTAAACTATTATTCACACCCGGCGGGTGCTTCTTACACGGATGAGAATAACGAATTTACAATTCAGTTAGTTAACCAGACATTTGAGGGATACGTTTTGTATCGCCGCCTTTAACATACGGCGATCTAAAAAGATACTTCGGCAGAAGTTAGATCTCGTATATTTGTCAGGCTTCCCAGTTTTTTATCTACGAGATAATTCGGGGGCCGGCGTCTTTTTTAGTTTTTTTTTTCCAAAATTTAATCTGGAAACAAACACCACCGGAAAGACTTAATCACTTATAAACGCCATGATGGTCTTTATATATTATGTCAGAGGGTATTCATAAATCTTTTGGACAAATTAAGATATTCTGAAATCCCTTACTTAGGAAACCCCACCGCGTAGCGAGCTGTGGTCGTTGAGTATTACGTCTCGTTACCCGGCGGGTTATTTAACACCTGTGTGCGAACATGAGTGGGTTAACCTTATGAGCATTAATTCCTGGAAATTTTATTTTTCCAGAGCTGGGTCCCGGCGGGTCTATGCAGAACCTGGAGTAAGTTTCCCTCCAGTCTCTGTCATGGCTACCTTTGCCCCGGTTTTTGCTTTATGCATTACGCCCTCCTGTTCAGGTATCCCTAATTTTGCGCACACCCTTTGTATAAAATGTGTTAAAATGTCTCGTTTGGTGGGGGTTACCTTTCCGGCGTTTTTCTCGTTGCTCCGAGAACACCGTTTTTGTTTACCGAGTTTTAGTCAGGATGGCTAAAATAGGTAAGTTACCCCGACGAGTTTGGTCGCTTGAGGGCTCATCAGAAACTGCGTTTTCTGTGGTCGAGCCTGGGATCAGGCTTCCTGTGTTATTCATTGCTTTATGCATTACGCCCTCCTGTAATGTCTCGTTTGGTGTGGGTTACCTTTCCGGCGTTTTTTCTCGTTGCTCCGAGAACACCGTTTTTGTTTACCGAGTTTTAGTCAGGATGGCTAAAATAGGTAAGTTACCCCGACGAGTTTGGTCGCTTGAGGGCTCATCAGAAACTGCGTTTTCTGTGGTCAAGCCTGGGATCAGGCTTCCTGTGTTATTCCCGGCGAGGGGGGCTCCACACAGTTATTTTGTTTGGTCTTTCCCTCCCGGCGACCTTTTTACAAAGAGGTCTGGGGCAGGTATAATTGGTTTGACATTGCATATAAAACCCGGCGGTTGTACCTTCGGGTGGTTATATTAACGGATTTGCGATTCGCGATAATTTGCCAAACAATTGATTGATACATTAGGGTATCACGGCCTTCAAGACGGCGATCGATGAGGGCTTCTGGCAGAAGCCGGATTAGAGATTAAGATAGGCTTAGACTTTTTATGGGATAAAAAGATGCCTGAATCTTACTAGTGTTTCAAGTGTAAAGGGATACTTGAAGGACTTCATCTTTAATAAAGATATGTTTCATCTTTATGAGGATTCAGAAGTTATGCTTAATTCTTTCGAACAGGTAAAAGATATGCTGAAATCCTTAATAAACAATTGGAACAATGTTGTTTGTTTGTTTAGTCTTTCCCTCCCGGCGACCTTTTTTACAAAAAAGGTCTGGGGCAGGTACAATTGGTTTGACATTGCATATAAAACCCGGCGGTTATACCTTCGGGTGGTTATATTAACTGATTAGCAATTCGCGATCATTTGCCAAACAATTGATTGATACAATAGGGTATCACGGCCTTCAAGACGGCGATCTATGAGGGCTTCTGGGAGAAGCCGGATTAGAGATTAGGATAGGCTTAGACTTTTTATGGGATAAAAAGATGCCGGAATCTTACTAATGTTTCAAGTGTAAAGGGATACTTGAAAGACTTCATCTTTAATAAAGATATACTTCATCTTTATGAGGATTCAAAAGATATGCTTAAAATCTTCTGGACAGGTAAATATATCCTGAAATCTTTAATATGAAACTAAAGGAAAACGAAAAGTAGTGGTGGAGTGCTACGGTTCGTTGACCGGCGGTCTTGTGACACATATTTTGTACCATTTTTTGGGTGTAACCCTATGAGCATTAATCCCCGGAAAATTCTCTTTCCAGGGCGGAGTACCGGTGTTGCACCAGGTGACCAGGTAGTTCCCGGGGGCGGGGTAGTTTTCCCCCAGTCTCTGTCATGTCGGCACTTGAACCTCTCATTGCTGTATGTTCAATGCCGTTAAGATCAGGTATCCCTATATTATTTTTATTTGTTAATGAAATAATTTAATCACTGAATAATAATAACCATATATATTTTCTATGATTATACAGTAAACTTCCGTTAATCCGAAGGGCAGCGGACCGGCTCTCGTTCGGATTAGTGGATTTTTCGGATTATCGGACTTTACCCCTATGAACCTGTGTATGACGAAAACATTGAGGCATTAGGCCACTCAAATGACACATAATGGAGCACACACATATCATATGTTCATGAATTCACTTTAAAAGTTTACCATTGTCATTGTAGCCTATTATCTACTTCAAAACATTCAGATTAATGGTCAAAGGAATCTGCTGATATAAACGTCTTCTTCTTCTTCCGTCTACTAGCGAGTTTGTCTTGCTCTTGAAGATCAGATGTGGTTCGGGAAGTAATGCCTTAACAACGGCACTTCCCTGAGAGGTTCTTGTAATTTTTTTGTGATTTTCCTTTTGTGACGTGCTCTGTTATATTATATTGTATTGAAAGCACCCTTGTCTTGTTGTCTTGAAAGCACCCTTGGGATGCTCCGATCACTGAACTATAAATAGTAGCGTATCGGAACATCCAAAGGTGCGTTTTCAAGCTCAAGACTAATACGTCCAAAGGTGCGTTTTCAAGCTCAAGACTGAATGCGCTTGCAGAAAATGCGGTGCAAGCCAGTAGCGCATCGGAGCGTCCCAAGGATGCGTTCAAGAGCAAAACAAACTCTCTAGCAGACGATGTGGAAGAAGAAGAAGACGAAGGTGTTTACGATTATATCAGTAGCTTCCTTTGACCATTAATCTGAATGTTTTGAAGTAGATAATAGGCTACAATGACAATGGTAAACTTTTAAAGTGAATTCATGAACATATGATATGTGTGTGCTCCATTATGTGTCATTTGAGTGGCCTAATGCCTCAAAAAGGGGACTTTGGGACTTCTTGAAAGGTGCGTTTTCAAGCTCAAGACTGAATGCGCTTGCAGAAAATGCGGTGCAAGCCAGTAGCGCATCGGAGCGTCCCAAGGATGCGTTCAAGAGCAAAACAAACTCTCTAGCAGACGATGTGGAAGAAGAAGAAGACGAAGGTGTTTACGATTATATCAGTAGCTTCCTTTGACCATTAATCTGAATGTTTTGAAGTAGATAATAGGCTACAATGACAATGGTAAACTTTTAAAGTGAATTCATGAACATATGATATGTGTGTGCTCCATTATGTGTCATTTGAGTGGCCTAATGCCTCAAAAAGGGGACTTTGGGACTTCTTGAAAGGTGCGTTTTCAAGCTCAAGACTGAATGCGCTTGCAGAAAATGCGGTGCAAGCCAGTAGCGCATCGGAGCGTCCCAAGGATGCGTTCAAGAGCAAAACAAACTCTCTAGCAGACAATGTGGAAGAAGAAGAAGACGAAGGTGTTTACGATTATATCAGTAGATTCCTTTGACCATTAATCTGAATGTTTTGAAGTAGATAATAGGCTACAATGACAATGGTAAACTTTTAAAGTGAATTCATGAACATATGATATGTGTGTGCTCCATTATGTGTCATTTGAGTGGCCTAATGCCTCAAAAAGGGGACTTTGGGACTTCTTGAAATTCGGACCATCGGGTGAATTCGGATTTGGCCTCAAATTGAAAAATTCGGACTATTGGGAGATTCGAATCATCGGTCGTCGGATTAACGGACTTTTACTGTATTAGGATAATATTGTGTTTATTTATAGTAATTTATTTTAATACAATTAAATATAAATTAAATTAATTAGTATACTTTATGATTTTGCTCACCAGCTCTGCTTTCAATGTGTTAATGAGCTATGGGAGCTTTTAATTATCATAAACCTTTACAGGGCTCTCTTTCAAAGAGTATACCGAGCTCGCAAGCGAGGGACAGCCACAGCCAAGGTGTATGGCGATACTCACAGTCCTGGCAGGACAGAACACATCCCTTTGTGACTCAACTAGTGCTGACGTCCACGGGATGCCGATGTACCATCTTCTACCCCAGTTTTAACATGGCAACATGTGGAGGTCCCGGCTTCGGCGGGATCTTCCCATGATAAGCCAGACTTAACGGATGAAGAACAACGATCTCTGGTCTCAGAGATGGAGGTTGAAGAGTCCAGTCACCTTCTAGGCGACTCTCAGGGTACTGTCGAATCTCCACGGAGTTCGTCATCGGCTAGGTATGTACCGGCGGAAGAGATTGATGGACTACTATTGAATGCACTTAATAGGTTCTTTGGCCCTACGCCGGAAACTCCTTCTGATACGAGAGATCCCGCGATGTCGACGAATGTGCGACCTCTGGCTACATCCTTTGCTTTAGCTAAAATACCTAGCCATCCGCTTGTGTCAGACCCAATTTCCAATGTGCCAGGCACAGCAGCTCTCACTACTTCCACTGTGCGAGTCATATCAGACATATCTCCCCCTCCTTTAGACAAGGCGCCAGTCAAAAAACAGGAGCTATGCCTCTTTTTACGGGCCTGATGAGTCAGGGGTAGCAATGTTACGGAAATGTTTTGGATGTTCATATTAAGGACATTCCAAGTTATTATAACCATGACTTATTCTTACCACCAAATCCCTCCAGAACGCCATTCTTGGTTCTCTCTTCCGGTTTTTGGTGCCGGCGGAGTCCCCTCTGCTTGGCTGCCATTAGCACGCCTTCCCCAGCTTACCTAGACCGCGAGTTTAGGTTAAGAGGAAAAGCGTTTAAACTGTTTTCGCAATATATGGTTCCCAGCAAGTAACAAAGTCTCTGTTACGCTCTTCTCAGGCAATAGAAGCCGCGGAAGTCAGGAAAGCCATTGAACTTTCCCGGCGCTTGCTTCTCCAGACTTCCATCCAAGTCTTTAGGAGATATTCGGACGGCCTTATTAGAGGCAGTTCGAGCAAGGCAGGATCTGAGGATGTTCTTAGTGAAGAAACTTCTTGACCGTATTGCAAGCCAAGTAGTTCTGTCTCCAGTTCTAATTCCTTCTTTGATTTCACCAGCAGTTTGGAAGCCTGTTTTCAATTTGGCACAAGCATTCAAGCAAGGTCCCCGCAAGCCCTGATGCCCTTGTTAGAACAAGGGATCAGGGTCTGGTGGTATCTGGGCGACTAACTGGTGGTGGCAGAAACAGAAAAGTTACGCATCAGTCATGTCTACGTTACGTTAAACCATCTCATATCTCTAGGATTCAAGGTCAACTTAGTAAAAGTCAATCCCTTGTTCCCCCACGAGTATTTCAGGGGATAGGGCTGGTCGAGGACACAGCTTCTCTCACTCTGAGTCAGAGTGTGGACACTCGAAACAGATTTCGCAAAAACTGTTTATGTTTCTCCACAGTCTGAATACGACACAGAAACTTTGGGAATCTCTAGTCGGTTCTCTCAACGGGGTTCAGCTAACTGTGAAGTTGGGCCGGTTGAAAGTCTAACGTTTAATCTTGGAGGGCAACAAATTTTTCCCACTATTACCGGCGGGGATAGTATGGCCTATCCCAACGTTATTACACAACTTACTAGCGGTTTGGGCGACGAGAGAAAGGTTGCACGCAGTCATGTCATGAACCTCTCCTCCGCCGTCGGTATGGGTGGACATGGATGCGTCAGGCACGATAGGTTGGGGCTTTTAGTCAAACCTCGGGCATCAGGGTCAAAGGTTTTGGTCCCATTTAGAAATCTTCCACATCAATTAAAATGTAAAACTTGCAAACTAAACAAACCAAAATTGGGACAAGGACAATATAAAGTCAAATTAAATAATCAAAATCGCTATGTGGAAACAACGTTTACTAAAATGAAAATTATTAAATAAAAGAACACAATCCACCACATAGGGTGTACATTACTACATGAGCAAGTTAATCTGTTTCCCAAGCAAACTAATCGCACATATAACAACGCACTATCGTCACGTTAAAGGAAGTAGTCAAGTTTGGGAAGTCCGGGACGTTCTGGCAAATTTTACTAAACTCTGCATGAATAAAGAAACTATATGTTAAATGTCAAAATATTATTTAAAATCAAATTTGCAACATGACAAGACATTAAAATAGTACAAAATACAAATATTGATAAGATATCTATACTATTACAAAATAATATATAAAATACAGTACAGCACTCACTAACGATAGTGCTATCGGGTAGGTACCTGTAAGCATAGCATGCCTCAAGTGACCCCTATCAATAACTACCCTACAAATAACCTACATTTATAGCACAAATAAACGAAGGAAATCGCAAAAGTAAGCAATTGATACTATCGACAATGAATACATATAATATAAAGACAAATAATTACAAAATATGAAGTAACAACAGATTTAAACAAAGAGTACTCTTTTAACAAGAACAATAAATTTAAAAAATCATCAATATTAATATTAATAATTATAATAATAGAAAAAGAAAAAGAAAAAGATAAACAATAAATACAGACAAAAAGTAAGCAGAGGTTATACAAGAAACTTCAAGTTAAAAATGCTTGATTAAAATTATTGATGTCAAATTTTAGAATACAGTCACAATAATTGACCCTAAAAAGATTAAATTTATGGAACAATTTACTTGCCTCAAAACCTCTGTCCACTAAGAGTCTGTATAGTAACCTAGCTCTAGCCCAAAAGTCATCTACTTTAGTGCAGATTTTACAAAATCTTATTAATTGGGAATAAAAACAGTTATAAGTTATTTTACTATCGATATTACTACTAGGGAAAGGAAAGTTTATTACGTTAAAATTAAAATCATCAACTTTGTGATATACTTTAAGTATGCACTGTTCATTAACAATCTCTATATTTATATCAAGAAAATTTTCAACTTTATAATTTACGTTACATTGTGTGAGGGGAATAGAATTAGGGTAAATAAGTTTAGCAACTTGATTAAAATTTAACAAATTGCAAACAAGAATATCATCAATATATCTACTATTATTACTTAACAGTTTAGCAAGTGCTAATTTTTCTGGAATTTTATTTTTCTTGCTACTGTCAACTAAGTCTTTTATATATTTAAATTCTAAAGCAAGCAAGAATAAGTCTGCAATTAAAGGGCTAGCATTTCCACCCATAGGAATTCCTAATATTTGTTTGAAAATGTACGGCCCGAATCTAACATAAGTATTGAAAAGGAGGAATTTAAGGGCATCTTTAAGTTTAGTTCTATCAAAATATACAGAACTAGTGGGAGTAGAGCTAAGTGATGCATTATTAAAATATGTATAAACATTTATGAAATAATTACCATTCCTAACGAACCTGTCAAAGTGCAAATCTATAATAAAGCAAAGCTCTGAATATACTAAATCTAAAGGCAAATTGGTATACAAAGTTGAAAAGTCGAAGCTATGTACCGAGGTAACTTTCGGCATGGTATTTATTTTATCAATAACTTCTAACGAATTGTCAACACTCAAATAGTAATGTCAAAGACTTACTAGTCCCCTTATCTGTCCTTCAGGCTCACGGCTCTGCTTTACGGGGCTAGTCGGTGGCCTTCAGAATGGACAATCTGAATGTGGTTCACTGTATTCAGAAACAAGGGTCAATAAGATCTCGGAAGTGGCTAAACGTGTCAGAAAAGATTTTTATACTATCCAACAGGCTGAACATTCATCTTCACGCATCTTATCTCCCAGGCGTTGCAAACGTCTGGGCAGACGCTCTGTCTCAGAGACAAAGCACTTCAGTGGAATGGGCGCTCTTGCGTGTGCGGAGCATTACCATCCACAAGTGGATTTGTTTGCGTCTGAGAAGACTTGCAAACTCCCACTGTACCTCACCCGCCGGACGATAACGCCGGCGGGCGGACCTGACGCTCTGATGACAGACGAGAACAGGTGGAGTTCCATTTATCTATTTTCCGCCGCCAGACGCGTCTGTAATGTGCCACGTAGTCAACAAACTACAGGATTAGCGAGGCGTAGTCTCGCTAATCGCGCCCCTGTGGCCGGTGCAGTTTGGTACCAGCATTTGTACACGTGGTGCCCGCACCCAGTGTCACTCCCGGTCGGGTTGTTCCACTTAGAACACAATTGGCAACCTAGAAACCTCGCGGACTTGTTCATTAAGGACATTCAGGAGGCCAAGTGGCTAGCACCATATGGTAGCGACGTGACCAAGATATTCACGAATCAATATACCCAGTCTACAAAGCGACAGTTTCAATCGCATTGGCAAGCTTTTATGTCTTGGATTCTTAGAACAAACCAAACTGTGCCCTCGGTGGCGTTGGTTGTTAATTATTTAATGTATCTGTTCATGCAGAAACATTTATCTGAAATTGATTTATGAGGGCAGGTTTTAAACTCCGCCCACCTCCCCGTCAGCTCAGGCCTACATGGTCTCTGGACAAAGCATCGTAGTTATTCTCGTTCCCGTATGTACCAAAGACTGCAGATTTTACAAAAGGGCAGTATTCCTTATGGCTTTGGCTACCGGGAACAGAGTATCTGAGCTGGCGGCGATGAGAACACACCTATTTGCCTCAGGTTTGATAGGCTTCATGAGTGTATTCACATTGCACCTTCCCCAGGATTCTTAGCCAAGAATGAGCACAGTGAACACGTGTTTTCAGAGTTCACAGTGCCGGCGTTAAAAAGGGGAAAGGTGCACCATCTTTTTTTTTTTTTTTTGCCCAGTGCAAGCTCTAACCAAATATTTAAGAGTGGCACCTCTAAATCACCAGGGTGTTTTATGGGTCGCAAGTCCGGGTGAACGCTTGATGGAGCGTACACTGGCTTCTCTCTTGGTCAAGGACTTTAAAGAGAAGAATCCCGGCGTTGTGGGTAAGACCCACGATTTACGCAAGGGGACAGCCTCTTTACGTTTCCTTAACAATCTTTCGGTGGAAGTTATTAAGTCCACACAGTTGTGGGCCTCTAATCAGGAGTTTTTTGACGCGATACCTTTCAGTAGCTCTGGACAAACCTTCCTTGCCATGTATAGCTTTACGGCAGAGGGTCTAGGGGAGAGGGTCTAGGTGGCCCTTTTAGTCACGTTTTGTTTAATTTCAAGAAAAAGGGGGGGGGGGGGAGGGTGCAGTCAGTGTGACATAGGACACCCTAGACCCCTCCGGAGTATGTGTTCGGAACATACGAGCTGGGATACTGTTTGTAGGCATTGTTTTATAAAATTTCTCTGTAGTATTTATTGCAGGAAATTGTGCTAAAGGCCAATAGTAGTGTTACAACAATTCTTGTTGTAAGTAGCTTTGGCTGTGAAGCAATAGATTTTTGAGAAATCTCGGTAGTTGCAACTACGACTTCTACTTTTGAAGTAATTACTTCTCCATAAGTACACGAGTTCAGTACTTCTATGAATGTACAAGAATTCATTTATGTTTGGTTATATTTTTAGGAATATATCCACTAGCTAATGGGGTTTATATGTGCACATGTAAACTTATAAGTTTTTAGTTTTCACCACTTACTTTAAGTGGGGTGCCTTCTTAACTAGCAGATCTGTGTACAGAGTCTCAGAGTTAACCCTTTTTCAAGCAGGCTTCTTTGAAGCACGCTCCTGCTTGTACCCCTTTTTGAAGATTTAGGCTGTATAAAGTTTATGCACCCGAATATCTCTTTTTTACATGAGTAAGAATACTATGTGGTTGTTTGATTATCTGCTTTTCTAGAGTTATGATATGATTACGAATGTCCCCCTCCAGTCTTAGAAATCAGGCATGTTCGTCAATGATGGAGGGGCCACTAATAAATTATAGGTTTGACTCCTGTAAGGAGATAAAGAAAACCTAATATTTAGTAGTGGCCCCGTAATCATTGACGACTGGGGCCCTCCCGACCATCCCCTTCCCATTCGTTGATGTATTGAGGATTTTGGTTTACTTGATATGTCAGTGAAGGAAGAATGACGCCTGCAGTAGCGTCTGGTCAAAGATCCACACAAGTACATCCACGATATGATGGAAAGCTTATTAGATAGTTATTCTTATTTTCTTTTTGTTTTTATTTTTTATGAAGTTTTTTCATAGTGAGAACCCAATTCATAATGACTGAAGCCATGAGTGAGGTCGCGTGCGCTCATGATGAAGGCTCCTCAGTTTTTAAATGCTCTGCGCGGTAGATTCAAACTACGGCGGATTAGTGTTTGAAGAGGATCTATCTATCTATCTATTGCCTGACGCCGTGATCCCCGAAGGGGTGGCCACGAACGAACCGCCCCCATGCACCTCTGTCCCCAGTCAGTCGACGCCCCTCCCCCCAACCAGCACCGCCTTCGTTCATGTACTTCCTCACTCCATCCTTCCACCTCATATTCGGTCTACCTCTCCCCCTCTGTCCCTCCACCTCGCTCTCGTACACCCTCTTAGTCATTCTCTCGCTTTCCATACGTTCCATATGGCCGAACCATCTCAAGTTGTTCCTTTTCACACTTTCCAGCACATCTACCTCCACACCACACCTCCTTCTTACTTCCTCATTAGTCTGTCTATCCCTCCATGTAACTCCGCACGCACTCCTTAAGTAATTCATTTCCACTGCTCTCACTCTTGGTCTGAGTCTCTCAACCAACGTCCATGCTTCGCTTCCGTAAGCCAGTGTCGGGATTACCACACTGTCATGCAAGGACTTCTTCACTTCCATACTGACCACCCTATTTCTTGTTACTGCTTTTAGCGTTCCTACAACCCTCTTCCCCTGTTGTACCCTCTCCCGCACCTCTTCATCCATAGTCCCATCTTTACTCAACACACTGCCCAGATACTTAAAAGAGTTGACGATCTCCATAGCCTGACCGTTCAGCTTCACCTCACACCTTTGAAGAGGATGCCTTATGTAATAGGCATGTTCGTCAATGATTACGGGGCCACTACTAAATATTAGGTTTTCTTTATCTCCTTACAGGAGTCAAACCTATAACCTAGTTATTATCACCAAGACTATTTTGTGTATGCTACTAAGCCAGCTTTACCCCCTGCCTCAGCTTCAAAATTGTTTTCAGACTGGTCTAAGCTGGATGGGTTTAATGACATTAAGACTCTGTCAGCTCTCACTCCTGAACTTGATTTACAAACCGTCACAGACGAAGCAGCTAATCCAGTCTTGAAGGTGGGGCAGTTGGGTCCAGGACCTTGGGTAGATTGGGAGACAGAGGCTCAAAACTTTGCAACCACATTTACTCCCAAATCTTCCCACCAGATCCCTCAAGATACTCATTCGTGGTTCTCCATGCCGGTATGTTCTGCCGGCGGAGTCCCGTCAGCTTTGTTTTCTTTCCTAGCTGCCCCTAAAATTAATCTTTGTGAGCTAAAAGACCCTTTCACTACCCCTACCCCAACTCACCTAGACCGAGAATTTAGGCTAAGGGGGAAAGCTTTTCGCCTGTTCTCTCAATACATAGTGTCTCAACAGGTAGCTAAGTCTTTACTTCGGTCCACTCAGGCAATCGCAGACGCGGATGCCAGAAGATCGGTTGAATTATCCCGGCGACTGCTTCTCCAGTCGTCAATCCAATCTCTGGGTGACATACGCACCGCCTTGCTTGAGGCGGTACGAGCAAGACAAGATCTCAGAATGTCTTTAGTTCGCAAACTGCCTGATCGCATTGCGAATCAGGTGGTCCTGTCACCAGTGCTTACTCCCTCTTTAATGTCCCCTGAAGTGTGGCGAACGGTATTTAATATGGCGCAGGCTTTTAAACACAGTCCCACCCCTTCTAAGAAACCTGCCTTTAACTTCCCCAAACCTAGGCCAACCGCTAAAGCTCAGCCAGGGGGATCTAAGCCCTTTCTTCCGCCTAAGTCCTCCCACTCCCCCCAAGGTCAGTACAGGCATAGACAGAGTAGGTTTTCAGGTCAGAGAGGACGCGGCCATAATAAGCCAGGTCAGGGCCAGTCTTCGGCCAACACCAGCCAGCCGGCGAAGCGTCCAGCACCACCAACCCCACCATCAAAAAACTAAAGTCTCTCTCACTCCCGGTGCCAACCTTAAGGCCGGCGGACCCGAGGGTAGTACAGCCGGCGAACCCTTGTCTGCTAACTGGGTCGTTCCGAACGTGTCACCAAGCATGGCCGTTAAACACTTGGGCACGGATGGTGGCACGCAAAGGCATCACTTGGCAGTGGCTCCGGCGACCTCGCTTACGTCAGCCGACAACGGCGAATTTAGTTTCTTTAGAGGTGGAGTCACTGGTCCAGGAAATGATTGCCAAGAATGTCATCATCCCGGTCCCCCCAAATTACCCTGTATTCACGTCCAAACTATTTTTGGTTCCCAAAAGGGACAGTGTTCAGATGAGACCGGTCGTAGACCTGTCTTATCTGAACCTTCACATTCACAACGAGTCTTTCCGAATGTTAACAGTACACCAAATCAGGCTAACACTTCCGCCGGGAGGTTGGATGTGTTCACTAGACCTGACAGACGCCTATTGGCACGTATCGGTCAACAAAAGATTTCAAAGGTTTTTGGCCTTACGGATCAGGCACCAAAATTTTGTTTTTCAAAGGATACCATTCGGTTTGAACCTAGCACCTCGATTATTCACAAAATTAGTCCGGCAAGCCCTGATGCCATTGTTAAAACAAGGAATCAGAGTGTTGTGGTACCTAGAAGACTGGCTGGTGGTGGCAGAGGCACAACAATTATGCATCAAACATGTCAACATCATTTTAAATCATGTCAAAACTCTAGGGTTCAAGGTAAATCTGGTAAAGTCAAACCTTGTTCCCTCACGAGTAATTCAGTGGATAGGGCTGGTCTGGGACACGGCCGCTCTCACTCTGAGTCAGAGTGTGGACAATCGCAACAGGTTTCGCAGGAAACTGTTCATGTTTCTTCACAGTCTGACTACGACGCGGAGGATCTGGGAGTCTCTGGTCGGCTCTCTCAACTGGATTCAACTAACTGTCATGTTGGGCCGGTTGAAAGTAAAACTTTTAATATTGGAAGGCAACAAATATTTCCCACTCTTACCGGCGGGAAAATTATGGCCCATCCCGAAATTAATCCACACCTTACTAGCGGTCTGGGCAAAGAGGGAAACGTTGCACTCAATAATGTCATGGACCTCTCCTCCACCAACGGTATGGGTAGACACGGATGCGTCAGGCACAATAGGGTGGGGATTTCAGTCAAATCAGGGGCACCAGGGTCAGGGGCTTTGGTCCCACTTAGAAATCTCTCACATCAATGTCAAAGAATTACTAGTCCCCTTGTATTTCCTTCAGGCTCACGGCCCTGCGTTACGGGGCAAGTCAGTGGCCTTCAGAATAGACAATCTGAACGCAGTTCACTGTATTCAGAAACAAGGATCAACGAGGTCAAGGAGGTTGCTAAACGTGTCGGAAGAGATTTTTACTCTAGCCAACAGACTAGACATTTATCTTCATGCATCTTATCTCCCAGGCGTAGCGAACGTCTGGGCAGACGCTCTGTCCCGGAGACAGAGCACGACAGTAGAATGGGAGCTCAAGCAACCCATTTTCATTTAATGATTGCAGAGCTCTCCCATCCACAAGTGGATCTGTTTGCGTCCGAGGAGACTCACAAACTCCCTCTATACCTCACCCGCCGGACGAAAACGCCGGCAGGGGGGCCAGACGCCCTAGTGACAGACTGGAACAGATGGAGCTCCATCTATCTGTTTCCGCCGCCAGATGCGTCACTAATGTGCCACGTAGTGAACAAACTACGAGATTATCGAGGCTTAGTCTCACTAATCGCGCCCCTGTGGCCGGCGCAGTTGTGGTACCAGCAATTGAAAACGTGGTGCCCGCACCCGGTGTCGCTCCCGGTCGGGTATTTCCACTTCGACACGATTGGCAACCTAGCGACCTCGCTGACTTTTGCATTATGGACATTCAGGAGGCCAAGTGGCTAGCACCATACGGTAGAGATGTGACCAATAAATTATTAAATCAATATACTCAGTCTACGAAACGACAGTATCACTCACATTGGCAAGCCTTTACTTCTTGGATCATCAGAACAGAACAGACTGTGCCATCAGTAGCTTTAGTTTTCAACTATTTAAATTATCTGTTTGAGCAGAAACATTTATCTGTGGTAACGTTAAAAAATCACTTAACTGCGATTAGAGTGCCCTTTTTAGACCTTACAGGTCTCTCCATACCGGTGGCGGAGGAAACAGGTTTTATGAGAGCTTGTTTTAAACTCCGCCCACCTCCCCGTCAGCTCATGCCTACTTGGTCTCTGGACAAAGCTTTGTCTTTACTTCACTCCCGTCTGTACCAAAATACTGCAGATTTTGCATTACTCTTAAAAAAGGCTGTTTTCCTTTTGGCTTTGGCCACCGGGAACAGAGTGTCTGAGCTGGCGGCGATGAGCAACACACCTAATTGCCTTAGGTTTGGTAGACTTAATGAATGTATTTACATTGCACCTTCCCCGGGATTTGTAGCCAAGAATGAGCACAGTGCACACATATTTTCTGAGTTCACGGTGCCGGCGTTAAAAAGGGGAAAGGTGCATCATAATCTATGTCCAGTGCAAGCTCTAACCAAATATTTGAGAGTAGCTCCTCTAAACCCCCAAGGTGCTTTATGGGTAGCAAGTACGGGTAAACGCTTACTGAAACGGCGATTAGCCTCTCTTCTGGTCGAAGTTATTAAAGAGAGTAATCCCGGCGTAGTGGGTCGGGCCCACGATTTACGCAAATGGGCAGCCTCTTTACGTTTCCTGAAATTTTTTTCAGTAGAAGATATTGCGTCCACTCAGTTGTGGGCGTCTAATCATACGTTTTTGTCTAGATACTTGTCAGTTGCTCTAGATAAACCTTCCTTACCATGTATAGCTTTAAGGCAGAGGGTCTAGGTGGCCCTGCAGTCACTTTTGTTTACTTTCAAGGGAAAGGGGGGGGGGGGGGGGGTGTAGTCAGTTGACATAGGACACCCTAGACCCCGCCGGAGTGTGAGAGCTGTGATACAATTTATGGTTAATGTGATATGAAAATTTCTCAGCAAGAAATTGTGCTAGTACAATGTTAGTACAAAACAACGGGGTTGTTATAAGTAGTTTTAGCTGCGAAAGCAATTTAATATTAAAACAGTGAAGATCTTTTGCAATTTATCTCCACGATTATTTTGGGGTTTATTATGTGCACATATAAACTGATAACTTGTTATTTTTGTCACCACTCGTTGAGTGGGGTGCCTTTGTAACTACAGATCTGTTCACAGAATCTTCAGAGTTACCCATTTTTTGTCAGGCAGGCTTCTTTGAAGCACGCACCTGCCTGAACCCCTTTCTTGTATATATCCGGCCTACGCCTTATTAAATATATTTTCAAAAGTAAGAATACTATGTGGTTGTTTTTATTATCTGCTTTTCTAGAGTTATGATATGATTACGAATGTCCCCCTCCAGTCTTAGAAATCAGGCATGTTCGTCAATGATGGAGGGGCCACTAATAAATTATAGGTTTGACTCCTGTAAGGAGATAAAGAAAACCTAATATTTAGTAGTGGCCCCGTATTCATTGACGACTGGGGCCCTCCCGACCATCCCCTTCCCATTCGTTGATGTATTGAGGATTTTGGTTTACTTGATATGTCAGTGAAGGAAGAATGACGCCTGAATCAGCGTCTGGTCAAAGATCCACACAAGTACATCCACGATATGATGAAAAGCTTATTAGATAGTTATTCTTATTTTCTTTTTGTTTTTATTTTTTACGAAGTTTTTTCGTAGTGAGAACCCAATTCATAATGACTGAAGCCATGAGTGAGGTCGCGTGCGCTCATGATGAAGGCTCCTCAGTTTTTTAAATGCTCTGCGCGGTAGATTCAAACTACGGCGGATTAGTGTTTGAAGAGGATGCCTTATGTAATAGGCATGTTCGTCAATGATTACGGGGCCACTACTAAATATTAGGTTTTCTTTATCTCCTTACAGGAGTCAAACCTATAATTTAAGCCCCGCGGTCGTAATCTGGCCCAGACCGGCGAGACAGGCACACCCTTCCTCTCTCGTCTCTCGCATGGCACTGAGAGGACTGGGGTGGACTCAGACTGGCTTGGAGGGTCGGAGTTACACTCCTCCACCCTCCTCACTCTCTCCCACTTGTCGTCCCACAAAAATATTCGATAACTATTGGGAATAATAAAGAAAATACCTGATAAATGAGGAGGGGGAAAAAAAAGGGGTGGGAGGGGGGGACACATGTGTAGGAGTGGTAGAAAGTAATGGAGGGAAATTGTCTCACCTAAACACAAATTGATTTTTTTAAGGTGCCACTGGGGTGTTTAAAAAAAAAAAAAAAAAATTAGGCCTAGGATCTTAAAGGTGGGGGCTCATGGGTTGAGGTAAACATGGAAAAATAATCGCCAACCTGCATATAATTATCTTGTAAAATGCAATATCACTGAAATAATTATTAACAATGGTATAAAGGATTTTGCGGATCGTCTATACCGGGCCTGTGACGTCACACCAGTATCCTTAGCCTAGACTGGATGGTGGACTTACACTCTTGTGACGTTACAGACCCGGTATAGACGATCCACAAAATCCTTTATACCATTGTTAATAATTATTTCAGTGCCATTGCATTTTGCAAGACAATTATGTACCGGTACAGCTTGGCGATTATCATTCCATGTTTATCTCAACCCATGAGACCCCACCTTTAAGAGTCTTCTCGCAGCCGCCCAGTAGGACCTCTTAAGAGTCTTCCTGCAGCTGCCGGGTTAAGGGGACTGACCATTTTTTTTACATAACTTCCAGGTCTTACTTTCAATTTAAATGCAATTTGGCACAGGCATATGTGACTATAAAACTAGGTCAAGGATTTTTTTTTTTTTTTTTTTTTTTTTGCTTTTGTCTTTCTATTTACTGTAGTTAAAAAAAAAAAAAACTATAGCACTACTAAAATACATATAACTCCTACAGAAATCCCTATAGCACCTGTTGTATGTGATCAAACTTACAAAAGGTGTCTGTAGTTTCTATAAAAAAAAAAATATATATATATTTTGTTATTTTTGGATTTAGGTGATTATGAATTAAGGTAAAATTATTTTGTTTAATTTTACGACTGTGACAACATGCTGCAAACAAACAAAGTTGGCTAGAGTAAATCAAATGTATAGATATTGTAGAGTTTCCTATGCACTTTACAAAGGTATATAAACCATTCCTAGAGACCCAATAATAACATACTTATAAGATCTCATAGTTGTCAAATTACTTTTTGAGAAAAACATGTGAAAGTCTAAGGTAATTAGGTGAACATTATTAACTTTCTTATTTTGTTTACAATATTTTACGCAGGAACACGGCAGAGTAGAAGATAAAACTTTTGAGAGGTTGTAGAGTATTTTACGCTCTTTCCATTTACAGTCCATCCTCCAAATATGCGAGTTTGAAATATGCGATCCATGAAATTTGCGAGGGGAGGTCAAAATTGGAAAAAATATAATATTCCACATTTGCGAGGTCGATTTCACATGTGCGAACCAGCCCTTAGAATTATAAGGGAAATCCGCCATTTCCTCTTAATTTGCGACCCCCTAATCCACATTTGCGAGGGAGAAGCGGCGGATGATAAGCGAGGCGGCTGTGTTGGCTGAGGAGGACGAGAGGGGTGGGGGAGAGAGAGGCGGTGAGGCCCAGTAGGGGTGCCTTGCCTCGCCTCGGAAGTCGGAACCCAAGTGTCAAGCCAATTAATAGGCCTAAGCCAACAAACACTCCGCCAATAATGACTTATAAAATACATTTTTCGGCAATAATGGCAAGTCAGAATAGTTACCCACTTTCTAAAACATCGGTTGGATTCATGTAAATAACGGTTATTTCGCGGGAAATAGCCACCTTGGAGAGCGTTTGGTTTCTCGCCATCTTGATGACAAGGAGTTGAAGTTGTATTTTTACCACCAAGTACAACCTCCAAAATTCAGCCACTTGATAAAGAAGTTATAGCAAAGCCAAGTTGTTGTACTATAAATTCGTCCATGACAAGATGAGGAAGGAAGCTGACAAACAAAAAGAAATTGCTGAAATTGCTGAAATTGTGAGCAGTAGCGAGAACGATACACCCCTCGCCACCTCCCCTCCCTCCTCCCGCCTCTGCCTCCACCGCTCCACACTTTCCACACCACTCCGGCTCTCCACATCGCTCCACTTCTCCACCAGCAACCCCTGCTTGAATGACTATGTCTGTATGTATAAATGTGTCCCACAACCGATATAAATGTACTAACTAATACGGAAATTCGGCGGGTGCCGCCCATAAGTAATTATTCCCATAAGCTACGTTGTTTGAAATTTGCGAATTTGAAATTTGCGAGGTCGCATATCGCCCATAATCTCGCAAATTTGGAGGATGGACTGTATATATGTACAGTACTATCCTCGTACGACCAGTAGTTACCGAGCCTGTCAATTTCAAATTTCGCTATACACTCGACCCTTGATTCTGCGGACCCCGATACAACGGACTCTGTCCGTAGGCGGACAATCCATCCGGACCGGACCAAATGTCCGTTGCTGGATAGATTTGTCCGCTAGGTGGCAGAGCGAGCGGCAAGTCAGCCGCCAAAACACGAGCGGCACTCAGTCAGTCTTCGCCTCTCGACCTAGCCATTTTGTCCGTTCGTGAGTTGTGACTGCTTATTATTATTTTTTTTTTTTTTTTTTTTTTTTTTTTTTTAAGAGACAATGAACGGAGGAAGGAAAAACACAGATAAAACAAAAAGGTCCATGTGCCTAAAGGCATCCTCCATTCATAAAATGTTTGTAACAACTGGATTTAAACATTTGTAGATTGTAAGTTTGTGGAAAGCAATTCGAGGGAAGTGAATTCCAAAGAGTAGTAGCTCTGGGGATAAATTAATTCTGATAAGCAGAAGTTCTGCATTGTGGAGGAGAAAGTGTAAATTCATGGGCGCTCTCAGCTGCCCTAGTTCTACGGGGAAAGATGTGGAGAGGCGGCACAATTGAAGCAAGTTCCTCGGAACAATTGCTGTGAAAATATCTGTAGAATAATGCAAGGGATGCAACGTTTCTTCGTATGGATAATGTAGGAAGGCCCTGTGTGATTGCAGGGTTATTGATTAATCTAATAGCTTTATTTTGAATTTTGTCCAACTGCCTCAATGCAACCACTCCACTTCCACCCCACAGAGGTGAACAGTAATCTATCTGAGAACGCACATGACTTTTATATATCACGGCCAACTGCTCGTCAGTGAAGAATTCTCGAGCTCTGTACAGGAGTCCCAGTTTTTTAGAGGCATTCTTAGCAATGCTTCTAACATAATGTGTCCAGCTCAAGTTAGTAGTTAATGTTACACCGAGAATGTCAATACTAGGGGAAGTGGGAATATTTACATCATTAAAAAATATATGGGAGTCAGTGAGATTCTGTCGGTTAGAAAATTGAATGTACTTGGTTTTCTGTGCATTAAAGGAAACTAGATTCTTTTGACCCCATCCATTAATTCTAGAAAGGTCCTGGTTCAGAGAAATTGCAGTGTTTATTTTTGAATTTATAAGATCGGGTTGGGTGAAAGAATTGGTAAATGTGAAGGAACTGTGGAGTGTTGAGTCATCTGCGTAGGAATGTATTGGATTATGAGTGGTAGATATGAGAAACAGAATTGGGGCCAAAACTGATCCCTGGGGAACACCAGCATTTATTGAGTGAAATTGAGAATAAAGGCCATCTACCATTACACGTATTTTTCTGTTATGAAGATAAGAAGAAATTAGTGGAACTAATGATGCAAGGCCGTAGTGTGACATCTTCGACAATAAGGATTGATGCCAGACTCTATCAAATGCCTTTGATATATCCAGTGCTATTGTATGTGTTTCACCATGTTGGTCTGTAGCTTGGTTGATTTGATGCGTAAGAAGGCAAAGCATGTCTGCAGTTGATCGACATCGTCTAAAACCATATTGCCTATCACTGATTAATTTATTATTCTCAAGATGCTTAATTATGTGATTATTTAATATAATTTCAAAGACTTTACCAAGAGTGGAAGTTATAGCTATTGGTCTGTAGTTTGATGGATCTGAAGAGGCACCTTTTTTAGGAACTGGATGGATTGCTTCTTTCTAGGGTACTGGGAAGCATGAGGTATGAGTACACAGACGGAAATTTTTTGCCAATACAGGAGCGAGCACCAAGGAGCAATTCTTAAGTACTATTGGAGGAATTTCATCTGGACCAGGAGCCTTATCTACCGAGAGATTCTGCAAAATAGTTTTGACATGTCTGGTGTGGATCTTAAGTGAGGGAATTTCAGGCGAATTAAAATTAAGTACAGGGACATCTTGATTTATTTCATCTATGGTTGAGTTGGTGGAGAAAATATCCGCAAGAAGGTTAGCTTTACCTCGTGGGTCACTTACAAGATTGCCAGTCGGAGATTTTAATGGTGGAATGGATGAAGCAGTAGTGAAGTTGGATTTAAATGAGTTAAGAGTAGACCAAAATATTTTGTTATCATTTGGATTATTTAGAAGTTTATTTGCCTGCTTGTGGAGAAAGTTTGATTTAGTTAGGTTTAATACAGTTTTGGCATGATTTCTGATGTTTCTAAAGTAATTAAAGGCTTCATGTGTTTTTGATCTTGTGTATGCATTGTAGGCTATTGCTTTTTGTTCAGTTACTCTAGCACAATTATGGTCAAACCATTTAGGTGAATTAGATCTTTTACTGTACTTTTGATGAGGAATAAAAGTTTCCATTCCAATTTTTACAAAATCTTGTATGTGGCTCAAGGTGGAGTGTGCATCATTAGAAAAGAAAGAGGTCCAGGGAATATCAATAAAGAAACCTTGCCATAGATACTCCTTATTACCTTCGAAATGGGTCCCAAAGTGCAGAAAAGGAAGCGTGTGAACCTTAGTGTGATGCAAAAGCTGAACATAATACGGAAATTAGAAGCTGGAACAAGTGTAAAGAGAATAGAGGAGGAGTATGGTATCAAGAAGCAGACGGTATCCGACATCCGCAAGGCCAAAGATAAGTTGAACAAATATGCTACCAGTTATTGTGTAGACGCATCGGCATCCAAAAGTGGTAAAGGTGCCCCACGGAAGCATATGAAGACTGGGAAAAACAATTCACTGGACGCTGCCGTTATGAAGTGGTATACACAACAACGTTCTAGTGGCGTAAATGTGCGTGGGGTTGAAATTCTTGCCGCTGCCACTAAACTTGCTAATCACCTAGGTGTAGCCAATTTCAAAGGTAGTGATGGGTGGCTGTGGCAGTTTAGGAACCGCCATGGTTTATTTAATACAGTTGTGCGAGGAGAGGCTGGCGACGCTGACACTGCTAGTATTGAGCCTTTTCGTCTCAAGCTGCAGAAATTAATTGAAGATGAAGGCCTAACTCTAACTCAGGTATATAATGGAGACGAGACAGGCATGTATTGGCGGTCGATGCCTAGGAATACCCAGATTCGCAAGGGTGAAGAGGATACTAGGGGCAAGGAGAGACTCTCGGCACTCGTCTGTGCAAATGCTAACAGCTCCCACCGCCTGCGTATAGCTGCTGTGGGAAAGGCTAAGCACGCTAGAGCTTTCAAGGGTATTAACATAGAGTTGGACCTGCCGCTTATCTACTAAAATTCAAAAAACGCCTGGTTCACTTCTGCTATATTTGAACATTGGTTTTTCCACCATTTCGTGCCAGCAGTTCGGAAATTCCAGGAAGAAGTCCTCAAGATATCTCCTGAGGATGTGAAAGCTATCCTACTTTTGGATAATGCCCCAGCCCACCCCAGTGCCGATAAACTAGTGAGTGCCGACGGACGTATCCGAGTGTTACATCTCCCGCCAAACACTACCTCCGTGATACAACCCATGGACCAGGGGGTTAGCAGTGCCTTGAAGCGTCGGTACATCAAACGCTACCTGGACGAGGTGCTTGTCGTCTTAGAGGACGAAAGTGACGCCCTTCAAGACACACGTGGTGAGAGGACAAAGGCAAATATAAAAGGTTACAACATCCGTGATGCCCTGTACAAGATGGCTTACTCGTGGGCAGATATGAAAGTTTCAGCTTTAGTCAACTCATGGAAAAAAATGCTCATCGGTGAGGACAGCGAGGCTGACTTTGATGGTTTTGAGGCGCCCGACTTTCATCTACTTCTGCGCAATGCTGGGGAAACAGACAACAATTGGTGATGTTGGTGACTGGATCGACGAAATCGAGGCTGCCGAAGGGTACCAGGTCCTATCTGAGGCAGAGATAGCCGCCTCAGTGGTGGAAGGTGATCAAGATGAGAGCAGCGATGATGACGACGAAATTTCATGCCCTAAAGTTAAGCTTGGTACCCTTCGTACATATGTTGACGCACTCCTTGACTACACCACCTACAGCACCCTGAAGGCAACGGGGGCTCATTATGCCAACCTAAGGATTCTGCGAGAGTTGATCATACAAGAGCAGCACACAGGAGGACGCCAACAAAAAATCAACACCTTCTTTGCTCCCAGACGTCCCAACCTCCCCGCCGACCCAGATGACCCCATGCCGGGTCCTAGTGGTGCAGCCGACCCCATGCCAGGCCCTAGTGGTGCAGCCGACCCCATGCCAGGCCCTAGTGGTGCAGCCGACCCCGATGAACCTGTGGCAGGCCCTAGTGGTGTGCCAAGACCAAGGTGTGTCGGGCACCCATGGAGCTTGGCAGCTCCTCGGACTCGGATTAACCATTCTGAGTCCTATACCCCTGTAAATAGCTGTACATATTAGTTTAAGGTAAGCAAAACAGCCAATTTATTTCAAGTTTATTGTAAAATTATATTTAAATAGCTAAAAACATGACATGTAAGTGAAACTACCATTGCATTTCTTATTTTATTGTGATTTTATGTGTTCCGTATGAAAAATACAGTACCGTACGGACAGGATATCAAGCAACGGACTTTTTCAGGTAACGGACTAGTAACGGTCCCATTTAGTCAGTTAAATCGAGGTTCGAGTGTATAACGTTTTTAGAAATACAGTACTGTACAGGAAAAGTTTGGAAAACATAAAAAAACAAAAAATATCCAATGAGTTTTCACTAATAAAATTTCACTGGCTTATGAAGGGATGTTGAGTAAACACCTAATGGTATTTTCAGGATTTCGAGCTTTTTATGCCTAAAATGCGGTCGGTCCCCTTAATGCCTTTTTTAGCATTGTAAATAACTCTTCTGGTAGTTCGTTTAGCTGCCTGGTATTTATTTGTGATTTTATGTGTTCCGTATGAAAAATACAGTACCGTACGGACAGGATATCAAGCAACGGACTTTTTCAGGTAACGGACTAGTAACGGTCCCATTTAGTCAGTTAAATCGAGGTTCGAGTGTATAACGTTTTTAGAAATACAGTACTGTACAGGAAAAGTTTGGAAAACAAAAAAACAAAAAATATCCAATGAGTTTTCACTAATAAAATTTCACTGGCTTATGAAGGGATGTTGAGTAAACACCTAATGGTATTTTCAGGATTTCGAGCTTTTTATGCCTAAAATGCGGTCGGTCCCCTTAATGCCTTTTTTAGCATTGTAAATAACTCTTCTGGTAGTTCGTTTAGCTGCCATCATTGACGATATGCCTATTAGTATAATAGTCTCCATTCAAACACCCGTGGGTCAGCAGTTTGAATCTACCGCCGCGGGGAAGAATGGAGTACACGTCATAAGGGTAACGCTTATTCTCTTATGGAATCGTCTTATGATCGGGTACCCACTACGAAAAAACCATGGTATATAAATTATAAAAAGAAAAAATATACTTAATAATTGTTATACTATACCTTTCCATCTCGTAAATTTCTTGGGTGGGGTTCCTTGCCGCTGACTCCTGGTTCGCCATACTTCCTTCCCTTACCCGCGGCCGTACCGAGAGGTTGGGGGTCCCTGTGCTCCGCTTCATTCTTCGTTTACTCCCTTTCTAGCGAGTGCTTACTCATTTGTATATATCTGAGTTGTATTGAACAAGGTTTAGATTAGCTAGCACAGGCTACCCCATTGGTACGCCCCTACCCCATTGGTACGCCCGCAGGAAGTGTTAAAATAGGGTAATTTGTAACAACAGGCGCTTCGGTTTCACATTTTTTTTTTTTTTTTTTTTTTTTTTTTTTTTTAGAAAAAATATCATGGCTCTATGCCAAGCAGCTGAAAGAGCCGTAAAACATTCAAGAAGGGAAGATATTATTTACAGGTAAGGAGTTAACATAAAAATTAGGAAAGGGGTAACCCACTGAGGGAGGCGTCAGCCGTGCCCAGTGTCAATAAAAAATGCTAAAAGTGGTGTATTGTAAACCTAAAACTGAATAGGATTACACTGAGGGAGGCGTCAGCCGTGCCCAGTGTCAATAAAAAATGCTAAAAGTGTTGTACAGTATTGTAAACCTAAAACTGAATAGGATTACAAAAATTAAAAATATAAAAAGGGAGATAATGGATTGTAACTAAAACTGCTAAATCTTGCCCAAAATACCAACATCTTTGCAGAACGCAAAAGTTCTTTCAGTAGAAAAGGAACAGCCCTCAGCTAAGATTGCTCTTAGGCTGAGTGGTATGCGGATATTTCCAAAGTACCTATCCCTTTGACGTTGAAAAGATGGACATTCTATCAGGATATGTTAAGGGGACCGACCGGTTATTTACTAACTTCCAGGCCTTACTTCCAATGTAAATGCAATTTGGCACAGGTGTATGTGACCATAAAACTAGGTTTTAAAAAAAAAAAAAAAAAAAAATTGCCTTACAATTTAGGTAAAAAAAGGTTGCAAACAATAGCACTACTACGACCCATTCTACTCCTACAGAAATCCCTATAGCACGTGCTGTATGTGATAAAACAACTCACAATAAGTGTGTCTGTAGTTGCTATAATACGGTTTTGACAACCCGTAAGGGAAGGAAGGAAAAACTACTATTTATTGGTGGCTCCTGGAGTCAATGACGTAAGTGCCTATGTTAATATGGCCTCGTTCCGGGCTCCTCTGAGCCCGGGTTAACCTGGATCACGGTGGTCGAGAACCAAGATCATCATAGGGGGTACCCCTTAATCATTCCTACGGTACGTCATTGGGTTGGAGCCACTGAAAAGTAGGAAAGAAAAGAATTAGCAGTTTGAACACCGCGCCTACGCGCGCCCACGGTCTACCTCTGTTTCCCATACACCTGCTAGTTGGCTGTTCCTCCCAGGAACCTTCTCTAATGTAATATCAAGTTGAGCATGTGTATGGGAAGGGAATGGTGGGAGGGCACTCTTTGTCATTGACTCCAGGAGCCACCAATAAATAGTAGTTTTTCCTTCCTTCCCTTACGGGTTGTCAAAACCGTAATTTATTGGTGGCTCCTTACGTCAATGACGTAAGTGCCTAGAATATCACGACCGGTAGAGGGACCTACATAAGCTCATCACGCTAAACCGCGAGAAACTATTAGGAAGACCAAAACGAAAACTGTGACATGTGTCTAAATATAAGAGTACTGTACAGTGGGCCCCACAAGGGTGCGGTTACCTTAGTCCGAGACATGCGCGCACCCTTGGAGCTTAAGAACCTATGGGAAATTCACTATGTAGTCCGGGGACTCTTCAAAGGTACCCTTTTTTCGCACAATAACCCCTGAAAAACATGAACTAAGGAAAGAATACATCATGATTTTTTCTTTTCGCTTTTTAATTGAACGCACAGTTGATTCACCCACACCAAAATGTCTACCCACATTTGCCTGTTTCTCACCTCTAGCCAACATGTCTAGTACAGTAACTGTTTTTTCTGTTCTAAATCAAGAACTTTCACTTTTGTTTTGGTGGGTAACACGATCGCCCTGGGCGGTGGGTTAGGGGCAGCAGGTGGCTGGGGTGGTGGAGGGGCTGGAGGGTCCATTGTTCACAAAGAATGTGGAAGAGAATTGCAAGGCTGCGTCAGGGTACGCTTACACACGAGTCACTGAGTCATCCCGCGCGCTCTGACGTCACAAACATGGCCGCCCGACAAATGCGCATCCAGTTCCGCACGCTTCGCCACCGCACGCTTTGCTTTTTTCGCACCCTTGGATTATAAGCACCGCACGGACATCTGCCGCACGGTTGGAGAATCGCACCCTTTTATTGCGCACCCTTGCGGGGCCGACTGTACTGTATAGTCGTAAGAAAAAGATGTATAAGGCGGGTACCATTAAAGAAGCCTTATCTCGGAAAGACAGAACTACTGAGGTGTGAATACTGATAATTGTATATCACAAAATTAAAATTAAAATAAAGCAATGCATTTATAGTTGCAATAACGTATCGATATTGTTATGTAACAGATCTAGTGCAGTAATAGCACTCTTGTTATCCATTCCGGGTTGTGTGTCCTGCCAACTTGTCCTGGACTTAACGTGCCCCCCCCCTTTTTTTCATTTAAGGTGACAGGTAGGACGCACTTTCTATTACCTTACACCCTGGTAATAAGGCATTGAATAAACATAACCATCTACTTAATGGCTTTGGGGACATCATCCTGCCCTACAGCTATGTTTGGTAATTTGGGACTTCTCCGGAAGTACCGACAAGTATATGGCTAGGGACGCATTGCTAGAGGGCCAACAGGCCCGTCTGCATTTAAAACACCCATTTAAGAAAACTAATGGTAGCGGACCATATGTGCCTATCATGGGGTTTTGCGATCACCTGAGGTTCAGCTTCCTTCATTATCTTTGCAAAAGGGATGCTAACACTTTCTTTCCCCACCTTATTTGACCCTCCCGGGGGAAGCACAATTGTGTCATATTCCTAGGAATAATAGACTTAGAGTAGGTATATAGTGCATTAACAGGGAATCGAGCATGGAGTATTTTTGCTCTTGTCAAGGCAGGAATAGATAAAGGTGCGGGGAGATGTTCCTGGTGTTCCTCTTTGTGATCACTCTGGTGTAGCAGCAACATGTACAGAGTCCTCCTTAGTAGCAAAACTAGGTAGACCCTGTCATGGATGTCAGTTCTGAGACCCATTGGCCAATGGTCTGGGTCCTTTGACAATACGCACCCACTAAGTCTCTTGTCATTTGTGGTCTCACAGGAGAAGGCCTAGACTGTGATAAAGTTAGGTCCTTCGAGATTGACCATTGAGGAAGCGAATGGCGATTAGGGGCTCTGAGCTTAACACCAGCCTGCCTAACAAACCCCGCTGGTCTTTCTGGGGCAGAGATAAACTAGTACGCGTCAAGAAGGGTTTCTTTATGACGATACATGGTTTATAAGTGTGTTAATTGTTAGCTCTTTTTAAAGTCAATTAATAAATTTAGGTGCTTCAGCGACCAGCAACCGATGGAGACTGCTGGTTTTGAACTTGCACTCCAAGGTGTAAATTGTATCAAGCGTGAACTATCCTGTCTTAGAGTTGAAGCTGTGTATTGGCTAGTGAGTGTATCTGTGACTTCCTTGTCGCACGATAGTAGCCATTTAGAGGATGTCCATATCGCAAGTGTTATATCTGTCTACGGGTTGGGGAACCCTGGTAGAGTTGTTGCCTGGATTAATGGGGAATGTTTTGGGCTAGAAAGAATATCTTTTACCAGAGTAATTCTAGAGAGAACTGGTCCGGGTAGGGACCTGTTCCTCCAAGCCAATTACAGTCGTCATCGTGTCCATCTGGTATGACATTGACCTGGAGGTCAATGATATTGCATGAACTTTGGGAAAAACGCGGGGCTGTTAGTTCTTGGGTATGGTGTGACACTGACTAAAGGTTGTCCATTTTCTTTGACTGATGAACTTCAGAACGACTGATAGTGCCCCCCTATCAGATTCGAAGCGTCTGTGTCCAATCCCAAAAGTGGGAGGTGGATTTGGCCAATGTGTCACTGATTACTTTTACTTGAGAATTTTCCCCGCAACGCCTGGGGATGTCGAATTCTCTTTGGGGTGAATAGGAGGGAATTGGGAGGTGTTAGTGGAACGGTTTTGTTGCCTGGTCAGATTAGTTCTTTTAACCTGAGGAAGTTTAGGAACCTTATCATTTTGAACTCAAAACACAGTTCCTGTTTACAGTCTTGGTATGTAATACAGTACTGTGAATGGTTATATTTAAAGACTTTTGGCATTGAATGGATTTTGTTTTATAGTCTGGAGTTGTGTATCCCCGATTACTCCTACTCATTCTGCTGATTGTGTAGGAGTGAGAATTTTGATTTCTCTAAATTTATTCTGAAACCTCCTTTTGTCACATGTTACGTGACTATCAGGGTTTGATTTTTTGGCTATGGAGTGGAGAGGACCACAGTAATCTACAATCTTGAAGGTTAAACAGTATTTTTACGCTGACTTTTGAGTAGAGGGGAAAGAGTTTGTTTCACTCCCTTGGTGAAAAACTGGGAGCTATGTCCGCGCTGGAAGGAATTCCGGTGAACATTCTCACTCTTATACTGAATGGGATAGCTAGGACCTTTTTTGGTACTTCTTGTATTGGGATGTGCCAGAGGACTCTTCTATATCTGGAGCAATTATCCAGACCTTTGACTGTAGAATTAGTTCTACTTGCTAACTAGTTAATATCCTGAACTTTCTATTGTGAATTATTTGTTGAGGAGTAGCCCTGTCCATCGTAGGGTTTTAGTTGTAGACTGTCTCTTTTGGGGAGAAAAATATGTGTGATAGAAAGCTGGAATGCCCTCTGGCACCCAAGACACAACATTGCTTGTCAACACTCGGATCATTAATATTCTGATTCTAGAGGCAGTTGTCCATTGTTGGCCCGAACTCTGAGGGGCCAGTTTGTTTATTAAACTGCTCCAACCTATCCATCTGAGGGCTTAGTACCCAAGCTTGAACTTTGTTCAGGTTGTTTGGGGAATCAAACCACATGTGAATCGAGGTGAAGAGAGTGCTAGAGTGGCCATATCTTTTGGGTATTCTTGAACCATTGGGTGAGTAGAAACTGTCTAGTTCTAGTTGCTTCAAAATTTGCAATAACGGTGGATCCCCAGATCGACCTTGGTGATTTCACCTACATCACTACAAGCGCAAAAAAAAGCCAATCTTGACATTCCCGGTGGTCGTCTGAGAATTACCCCGTGGAGCTCCTCTGAAAAATGAAGTGCGGACTTGGGGTGTAGTTGTTGTTGTTGTTGTTCCCCAAGCTGCCTGGCCGAACAGCCCCAAGGCCCCGAGCAAGGCCAAGGCCATAACCGAGCGCCCCCACAGAACCCTCCCCGCCGACCACAATAAAGCCTGGGTGACCGAAGCCACTCCATGGCGGGGAGCTGAGGAGGGTGCGGAAATGCCCGGGAAACCAAAGCCCCACCCAGGGCCCTGTGTCCCTCAGCAATTATGAAGAGAAAGTTGAGGGGCAAGGGAAAAATGTGACGCTTTGGCTTCCAATCTTGGTAGATTGGGAGGTCAATCCACGTTAGAGACGCCGTCACTTGAGATCTAGAAAATATATAAGTAAAAGGAACAGTCAGAGTAAGCTATGGGTATGGCAGAGATTGCTCAGTTCTCACTCTGATAGACCAGCCCATCACCACATGACTAGAACCCAATCCTCTCAGCATCAGCTAGGAAAGGCCCTAGAAAGCCGCCTTTGGCGGGGGGATAGCTCCCCTATTTCAACCCTTTTCGGGGTTGGGCACCCGCCAGTAGTGTAGTGTACACTTTGTCAGTACAAAGGAGTACAAAGGAGTACAAAGGAAATCAAGCAACAACATATCTAGTGACCCTTCTAGGTTGCTTGTCCTCCAAAACACTGAGGATCAAGTGTCCAAACAGTGGTTTAGAGTGGGTAAGGGAACATTGGAAAGGGAATTACTGCCCTGGAACTAATGTCCGTGGCAGGATTAGGAAGTTAGTAGGGGACAGATGGGTTAGTAACTGAGGGGGGGATAAAATAAAGTTATTCATTTACAAACGCAGTCAGTCGCGGGTTTGATGCGAGATATTTGTCTAGGCGGAGTTTAAATGAATCAACGGTGATGCAGTCTATAACGTTTCGGGGAAGCCCATTCCACAAGTTGACAACTCGATTGAAGAAGAAATTCTTAGAATCGTGTGAGTTAAAAGATTTACCAATAATTTTGCAACCGTTTCCCCGCGTGTAATTAGATTGGTCGATAGTGAAGTACTTACTAGAGTTCATATTGTCGATGCCTTTGATGATTTTGAACACTTGAATTAAGTCACCTCTTAATCTGCGCTGGGTTAAAGGAAATAGATTTAATTCTCTAAGACGCTCTTCGTATGGTTTGTTCTTTAGGCTAGGTATCATTTTGGTAACTCTACGTTGAACTCGTTCTAGCTTGTTTATATCTTTTTGGTAATAAGGGCACCAGGATTGAACGCAGTATTCCAGAAGAGGGCGGACTAAGGAATTGTAAAGGGTTAGGATAACTTCTTTGGATTTATGCTCAAATGACCTGCCTATAAAGCCAATTATTTTGTTTGCCTTCTTAACAACTTCTGAACATTGTTGACTCGGTTTTAGGTTACTCGATATTGTTACTCCCAGATCGGTTTCTCGGTTTACATTCTTAAGCTGAGTGCCATTCATCGAATAGTTTGCTTTCTCATTTAGGTATCCGATATGTAGTACTTTACATTTATCCGCATTGAAACTCATTTGCCAAATTTGGGCCCAACATGACAATTTATCTAGATTGTGTTGCATATCGTCAACTTGTTCTTTAGAGAGTACGCTATTTGCAATTTTTGTATCGTCAGCAAATTTTGAGATTGTACAGGTGAGACCCTCATCTATGTCGTTGATGTAAATTAGAAAGAGAATTGGTCCTAGTACCGATCCCTGGGGTACCCCGCTACTTACATTGGTCCATTTAGATGCCTTACCGTTTATGACTACTCTTTGCTTTCTGTCGCCGAGCCAATTTTCTATCCATTTCAACACACCGTCTTGTATTTGTGGGGAACTTTGTCAAAGGCCTTTTGAAAATCAAGGTATATAATATCTACAGCTTTACTCTCATCGTAGAGGTTGAGGATATCGTGGAAGAAGTCTAAGAGGTTTGTTAAACAGGAACGTTTTTTACGAAAGCCGTGTTGAGTATCTTTAAGTAAGTTATTTTCCTCTAAGTGATTTACGAGTCTGTCTCGTATGACCATTTCTAGCATTTTACATACAACTGAGGTTAAGCTAATTGGACGATAGTTACTGGGTAGGGATTTGCTGCCTTTTTTGAATATCGGTGTTACGTTGGCTAGCTTCCACTGATCGGGCATAGTTCCAGACTGCAAGGATTTATTGAATAGTAATGTCAGTGGTTTGGAGAGCTCATCCTTAGCTTCCTTTAGAACTCTAGGCGAGATTGTATCAGGTCCAGGCGTTTTATTTACCTTGAGTTTATCTAAACAATTCAATACTTCTCTCTGTAGTGTAGTGTAGGGGGTGTAGTTGAGGGGTAGACTCTGCTACTTGCCTCATGGCCTGTGCAGGGTGTTGTTGTGTGATAAAATTTTGACAGTAACCATGGGTTCTTCGACGCAGTCTAACGTCTTTGTCAATCTGTGCAGGGTAGGTGTATTTATCATGGGGTCAATTAGGTGGTTACAACTTATTAATTGGGGATCTGAGATATTTCCAGAACTTCTGGGAAATAGAGTGGGAGTTTTTTATGTATGCCTAGTGGTAAAATGGAGATTTTTTTTTTTGGGGGGGGGCATCCCCCCACTACAGGGTAAATCCCTTTGACTCAGTCAACCACTTGGCCCCTGGGTCATCTCTTAGAGAGTATACCCCCATCGTAGGGTTTTTGTTCCTTGACATTTTTTGTAGAGCAACCTACGGATTTATAGAGATCAGAGAGATTTAATGGTAATATATCCATCCGTCTTATTCACGCCAGACTATGGTTTGCAGCGTTTCCTGAAGGAACCGTGGGTGTCTGTGTGTAAGAAAAGTACTTCGCACCCAATCGAATTGGGATTTTTTTTTTTTTTTTTTTTTTTTTTATATGCCCAGCAAATGGCCTTGTGCTTCTTTGCACGTATATTCTTCAGCTCGTCCATTTTAATAAACCACTACTTTGGTATTGATACCAAATTAGGAAGACCTGTGTCAGCATTAGTAGGTGTTACTCTGGTGGTTGTTTCCCGTATCGGGAGCTGTTATTTTACGAGCAGGTTGTTTAGGATGGACAGGTACCTGAGCCAATGGAACTGTGTTTGGTATGTCCTGTTGTGATCTGGAAGGAGCAAGAGAACTACTCTGAGATCTCGGATAGTCTTATCTAAAGGCGTAAAAAATGTCCGTTGGGTTTGCTTGCCACATTCCTACACGGGTTTAATAAAAATGTTTTGAAATTAGCCCAACTAGCCTCCTGGGTTTATGTATTTCAGCTTCAGAATTCATCTGAATCATTTTTTTAGGGAGAATCAATGTGGGTGGAGAGAAAACAACGGGGTTGAATCAACCTGTTGTTCAATACAGTAGTATCACCTAGCCATACTAGGGTAGGAGGGGGAGGGGATGACATGTTCAGCACTTGGCTCAGCCAAGGCGGTAGAGGAGGCAGGTAATTCTTTGTTTATTCGAAGAAAACAGGATTAGCAGGGTGACCGGCCATGTCAGATAATTGTCCCCGGCCTGGGGACATGTGTGTAGGGTGCAGGATTTGAAATCCTGATTGCGAGTCAGGGAAGTTGGGACTTCGAAGGTGGGTAGCTTTTATGTCTGTGGTTTGTTAATTTCCCAGGGACCCAATGGGAATATGTCTAACGGCTTTAATGGACTATCCTTCGTTGGGATTAAGCCCGGTTGGTACCCGTCACATTTGTAACATATTATGTGGTACCCAATCTGTAAAAGCTAATTGAGTAAATGTTATTGATATTATTATTATTATTATTCTTCCGTTTTTTACTGGAAGGCTCTGAGCCGACCGACCTATGTCATTTTCTTGCTAGATCCGGACATTTGCTTGTCGGGAGATGGGGACTAGCTAGGAGTTCTAGAAGAGATAATTCTAAAAAGCTTACCTATTTTAGTATTGCTGGTACTTGGAGATTTTTTTTTTTTTTTTTTTTTTTTTTAAAGTACTGTACCTGTACCTGAATTGTTAGATTTTACTGAACTCCATATACAGTCAGGACCCCCAATTCGCGAGAATAGGGGTGACAGGAGGCATCGCGTATTGTGAATTCGGGTATTGTGGAACTAACTTTAAATGGGAATAATTAGATTGGGTGACATCTCTCAATTATGGCCTATTTTCGAAATTTTTGGCCCTATTTTCGACATTTTTGGCTCTACAGTACAGTCTATATCTTATATATAAGAAGAACAATGAATAAAAATATGAAACCTTACCTTAAAATTAGTAGTAGATAGGCTAGGACTAGGACTAGGACCGTAGGACTTCACGATTTTCTCCAACTTCTCCCTCCCTAACCAAATCGTACGAACAGTTTACTCTGACAAGCCTATTGCACAGTTTCCTTCTCCTCTTTTCTTGCGAAACAACAATTCCACCTTCATTTTGTGTGTTATCTTCTTATATTGGCGTGGCATGGCGAAAAAAGTGGCAGGCACTACAAACGTTTGGTCACTCCGCACGGCTATGAGCGCTTGAGCGGGACTGTGGGAGGGAGGGAGGGAGGGTAAGCGGGAGGGAAGGCAGGCGTATGCCCGTCTTCTTCTTTTTTCAGAGCTACTCCTGGGCCTCGCGAAACGTAGACGTGCTCGCGTATCAAGCGGGAATAGCGGATTTGGCCCCTTCTTAGCTCTCGATTCGTGTATTGTGGTACCACCTCGCGTAATTAATGCTTAATTAATTAATGTTATTTTCGAGGGGTAACTCGTGTATTAGGGTTTTCGCGAATTGTGGAATCGTGTATTGGGGGTCCTGACTGTACTGTAGATAATATGCCCGAGGGTATATATGTTTTTTGGGTCATTGTTATAAGCAAAGCTTATATGGATAGTGACGGTACACTTAGCCGGTGAACCAGAAACGTCTAGTAATTTGTCAAATGAACTCACCTTAACATATAAGGTGTTAGGATACTCCAGTGGTTGTCACTTGGAGAGGGAGAGGATGTTTTACTCGTTGAAAAAGATTCTTCTCCGGTAGTGTTGTCACTCCTCGAGTCTGGAGATTATAACAAGGGGCCAGAATTGTATGGTGGAATTAATACCGGAATTATTAGGTCTACTGTACTTAGGTTTTGGTAAAGTAGGGTCTAGTTATATCCCGTTTATTTTAATCCGACTCCCGTTGTCTTTTATGTAAGAAGTAGCCTAGTGAATTAATATTCGGTAAAATTGGATATAATTACCCGGAAATTTGTTAGGCAAGTATAGCCTTTTTAGGAAGGGGATGGAAACTTGTACTTGTTTCCTGGAAATTAGTTAAAATATGTAAATCGTGAGAATACACTTTGTAGGTGACTTGGAAATGTCTAGAGTTTTGCCCAGTGAACTCACTTTAGAGATATGGGTTATTTAGCCGAATGAAGGGAGCAACAGGTGACCTGGTCATGTCTACCATGGGGGCGAAAAGTGGGCACTAGCCTTGTATTGTTTATTTTAATTAAAATGGTAGAAAGTATGACCCAGCCTAGAGTAACCGGCCAGAATTTCCATTCGATTCCTTTCTTGGAACCCTGGTTTGTTTTTCTTAGAGTATGACAAAGTTTAGGGTACTGAGTAAAATAATATTTGTTTCTCTTACTGGGACCTGGCATTGTCCTTGTCCCAGTATGGCACAGCCTTGAATCACCCGACACCCTTATGGTGGTGGCGGTATGGTGTTACCCGGGAATATTGGTATTCTGGATTGACCCCCAATTTTTTTTTTTTTTTTTTTTTTTTTTTTAAACTGATTAGAAAAACTTACTTGTTTAAGCTCTCGCACTTATCTTAATTCTGTTAGGTTAGTTAACAGGGTCTGACTTCTTTATTAAAATCTGACCTAACCTAGAGTACCCGGTAATAATTTCTAGTTAAATTTTTATATTGGGATTTGGTTTGTTTTTCAAAATTAAAGTTTGGGTCCGTTTAGGGTACCCGGTGGAAAAATGTTGTTTAGGCTAGGCCTAGGGTAACCGAGACTTTCAAAAGAATTTTGTTGTGATATAGGCCTATGCTGTCGTCTTGACAGTCGTCAGAGTACTCGGTAAAGTGATATGTGCTGTCGTCTTGACAGTCGTTGGAGTACTTGGTAAACTGGCTTACTGGAGCCTGGCCGATTTTATGGTATTATGTTACGACCCGGTTGCATTGTGCTATAGCCTAATACCACTCGGTATTATAATGCTTGGGTAGATGGCCGTAGTCTGTATGTATTCGGGTTTGACTTTATGTTTGTATGGTATTATTGTATCCAATGAACATGTACTAATCAGGTCAGTTTAATATCAAATAAAACATAAAAGAAGGTTACAGGTGGCGTTTCCTAAAGGAAGCCTGTGGTGTTAACGCCTTTAAGTTTCATAGAAAAGTTGGTGCAATACAGGAATAAACTATCCATTCAGTTTATATATTCCAGGGGAAATGAAACATTCATTATCACCCAAATTTATTAATACAGTATGTAGGCCTACATATTCATGGCCTTAGGTAATGTTAACAACAAATATTTATACTCTAGGCCTAGATCTAATCCCTGAGATTATGGAGTATATTGGAAACTTTATTGCATTCATAGTGTTTCCTCTTAAAAAATAATTAACGTTCCTGGGTAGGCTTACTTTAGTCTAGGCAACGATTATCACATGACCTTAATACTTGAGGTTGTATGGTGGTAGTGTGGGGATCGGTTTTTACACCATACCCGAAAGAGGATTTATGGAGCTCCGATCTTACTCTCAACCATCTGAACAATTTAACCAGCACACCTAAACTTCGTTAAATGCGGAAATAGCCTCACGAAAATATCATGCCCTGGTGGGGGCACGAACTCTCGACCCTTGGGTGTGAGGCAGGCACCTTACCAGTTAGACCAATAGAGATATCCCACTTGGCCTGTTCGGCTCAGGGTATTTCCGCATCCGAGGTCTGTTTAGGCTAGCCTATTTTCACTGACTTTACACTAGGCCTATGTTATTATTGTATTTCCGGCCCATCTGGGTACTCGGGACTTTCGCCATACTCGGTAGTCCTGGTAACCGGGCCTTATTGAGATAAGGACTCGGGAACTCAGGAACTTGAAGTTGTACGGTGATATGTTATTATTGTATTTCCGGCCCATCTGGGTACCCGGGACTTTTCGCCATACTCGGCAGTCCTGGTAACCGGGCCTTATCGAGATAAGGACTCGGGAACTACGGGAACTTGAGGTTGTATGGTATTCCAGTATCGCGGCTCGCCCGACGCCCGCATAACTGGGCACTCGGGACTGTCACCATATCTGGCAGACTGGCAGTCCCACACTCGGGACTGTCACCATAACTGGCAGTCCCGGTGTCCGGGCCTTGGAACCGGACCTTTTGAGACAGGGCCTAGGGTACCTGGGTATTTGGAAAATTAACAGCATGTCGTATTTGATTCTTACATCATAGTGGGATACAGTATATTCAAATATGATATTATTATGGGTACTCTTGATACCCTTGGAAAACAAAAAGGATATATGAGTGCTTGAATAATGTTAAAGTGTAAATAAAGCAAATAAATAAAGTTAAAGTTAATATTCACTTTTAAAGGAAAACTTGGAAGTAAATACTGAAAGAATCGTAGTGAATTGTGGAGTGAAGCATTGAATGGAAATAGGTTAAAATTTTCTGGAAATTAGGCTTAGGAAATTTTGATCCTAAGTAAAAATATTACGGTGGCCTGAAAAATAACCTCTGGCTAGGGCACGACCAGGGGCTACCTGTCAGGAATTATAGATATATGAATCTTATACTTCCCTATAATTCCACTCTTAAGGGAATATCTGTCATGGTATCATGTTAAAACACAACCAGCACAGAACAAATTAGGCTTAGGAAATTTGTACCTAAGTACAAATCTTACGGTGGCTTGAAAAACAACCTCTGGTTTAGGCACAACCGAGGTTTGTCTGTCAGGGCTCACAGATATAAGCTGATGACACTCGCATATAATTCAACACTTAAGTCATTATCTATCGAGCTACAATGTTAAAACACACTATCACAGAACAAAAGACACTGCCGCTAAGGAGCCGAGGTTCGTATGATACGACATACAGAAATAAACACAATAAATTGGGGCTTTAGAAAGTGAAAGTGGCTCTGATGACACGCCCGCCGACCAGCCCAGACTACGAATTCCTTACTTACAGGATTACAAGTGAAATTGGTCCAAACAAACACATTCCTAAATGCGTATATGATTTCAACTGCACTATATATTCACTATGGACCAAAAATGACGCGCTCAAGAGGGGCTATGTAACCCTGAGCATGAGGTAAGGACTCGCACGTCTACCTTGGCTGGCTCGGTGGGCGAGAGAGAAGGTTCCTGGGAGGAACAGCCAACTAGCAGGTGTATGGGAAACAGAGGTAGACCGTGAGCGCGCGTAGGCGCGGTGTTCAAACTGTGCTAATTCTTTTCTTTTTATTTCCTATTTTTCAGTGGCTCCAACCCAATGACGTACTGTAGGAATGATTAAGGGGTACCCCTATGATGATCTTGGTTCTCGACCACCGTGATCCAGGTTAACCCGGGCTCAGAGGAGCCCGGAACGAGGCCATATTAACATAGGCACTTACGTCATTGACGTAAGGAGCCACCAATAAATAGAAAATTTTATATATTTTGTGTATTTTTGGATTTAGGTGATTATGAATTAAGGTGAAATTATTTTGTAGAATTTTACGACTGTGACAACATGCTGCAACCAAACAAAGTTGGCTAGAGTAAATTGGCTTTATAGGGCTTGTAGTGTTTTTAATTACCTTTCCAATGGTATATACACCATTCCTATAGGCCCAATACAAATTTTAGAGTAACATCCGAAAGTGCGACAATATAGGTTCTGAGAAAAACATGTAAAAGTCTAAGGTAATTACAGTAGGTGAACATTTTTACTTTTGTTTTTTAGATTTACAATATTTTATGCAGGAACATGGCAAAGTAGAAGATAAAGCGTATGGGAGTAGCTTACGCTCTTTC
Organism: Paralithodes platypus; assembly: GCA_032716605.1. Classification (NCBI taxonomy): domain Eukaryota; kingdom Metazoa; phylum Arthropoda; class Malacostraca; order Decapoda; family Lithodidae; genus Paralithodes; species Paralithodes platypus. Next base: position 33,212,995 of record CM064480.1, read on the forward strand.
GATTTATATAGGTATGCTCCTCGTACGACCAGTAGTTACTGAGCATGTTAATTTCAAAGTTCGCTATATAACATTTTTAGAATTACAGGAAAAGTTTGGAAAACATAAAAAAATACTATTTCCAATGGGTTTTCACTAATAACATTTCACTGGCTTATGAAGGGATGTTGACTCTTGTTGAGTAAACACCTATTGGTATTTTCAGGATTTCGATTTTTTTTAAGCCTAAATTAACCGGTCGGTCCCCTTAACCGTGAGGAGAACAGCACAATCTGTACACTCCGGCTGGTTTGTCCTTTCCATGAGATAACCATGAGTGAGTCTAGTGTGGCCAATGCGGAGGTGAACAAGAGCAGTTTCCTCCCTACGAACTTTGGAACAAGCTTTGTGCCAAGGTTCTACAGATGGTTTGATCTTTTTTAGTTTATCAAGGACATTGTCAGACCACTCAGCCTGCCATTTAGACAACATAGCAGACTTAATGAGAGGCAAATAATCATTGTAGGGCACCTGGAGGTCATCATCCAAGACATCAGCATGCTTAGCTGCAGAATCTGCAGCCTCATTTCCATGGATTCCCACATGCGCTGGTGTCCAACAGAAAGAGACCAGTTTATGTCGAGATGCAAGTGTGACCAGCCATTTCATTATCTCTGTAAGTACCGGGCTCCCACGGAATTCCCCTTGAAGGGCATCTAGAGAGCTTCTAGAATCTGAGCAAATCACGAAGGAGCTCCCCTCAAGGTTCCCAACCATCCTGAGTGCCCGTAGGATAGCAGATAATTCCGCTGTAAAAATAGAGGCAATTGGAGAAAGGCGTCGGCTAAAGGTAACCCCTTCAGTCACCACTGCATACGCCGTAAAATCTACACTCTTAGATCCATCTGTGTACACCTTCGTTTCCTCGGCATGCTTACCAGCATGCTGTAAAAACAAAGACCTGAAGACCGGCGCAGGTGTTTTGCCCTTCACAATATTGTTGAGTTCTCTTGAAAGATGCATGTGCGGGAATGCTCCAAGGAGCTGGACTCTCCGGAAAATCCCAGATGTCGATCCCCTCAGGCAGAACTTCATCAATGAGGTGAGCTGCAACCAAACCAAAGGGTTTCCATGCCGAGCGGTCGTGAAAAAGACCCTCAGCCGAGAAGAGTTTGCGGCAGATAGGATGGTCAGGATGTTGCTTGCATTTTAGATAGGGTTTCATTAGGAGGTACTGCCTGCGGAACTTTAAGGGCAAGACCCCAGCTTCCACACAGAGACTACCTGTCCTAGACGACTTGAAGGCACCAATGCTAAGGCGAATGCCAAGATGAAGTACTGGATCAAGCATCTGAAGTACCTTTTGTTGGTCAGGCCATAAGCTTGACAAGCAAAATCAAGCTTCGACTGGATGAAAGCTGTGTAGAGCTGTAGTAGCACCTTTCTGTTAGCACCCCAAGACGTATGAGCCAAACGCTTGACGACATTCGTTGAGCGATAGCATCAGGCCTTTAGATCTTTTATGTGCGGTAACCATGATAAACGACAATCCAAAATAACACCCAGGAACCGAACTTCATCTTTGAACTGAATGGGTTCACCATGAAGACGTAGAGTCTCCCTATCTGGGCAGACACGCTTCCTGTGCCTACAAAAGTGAACCGCAAAGGTTTTCTATCTATCTATCTATTGCCGGACGCCTTACTCCCCTTACGAGGGTGGCCATACACAGAATGCCCCCAAGCGGACCTATTCCCTGTGAGAGGGACAACCCGAGCCAGTTTAGTGAAGGACTTACAGGATTGACCACTCAATTTAGGATCCGTCCGACTCCGAGGCCCTCTGTGTATCTTGTTAGCACTATTTTTCTACAGTGGTGTTCGGCTAATCCATCCACTAACCTGCCTTACCCTTAGGTAAGCAGTACGGATTTGTATCAGGTTTACTCCCCTAGACAGGTTGCCAACCAAGGCTGACGAGTCCCATCCACCTGGATATGTATAAGGCTGTCTCCCCTAGATGAGTTGCCGACCAAGGCTAACGAGTCCCATCCACCCGTAAAGGTTTTATGAGTGGAAAATTGAAAACCATTTGACTTTGTCTACCTCTCAATCCCATTTAGTGCCATCTGAAGTTTGCGTGTTATATGAGCCATCTTCCTCCCCATGTAAAATATGCTGAGGTCATAAGCATAAAGGGTGAAGTATACATCTTCAGGGAGGTAGCTCTTCACATTATCAATACCTATAAGGAAGAGTTAAACACTAAGGCAACAGCCCTGGGGGAGTCCTTCCTCCTGTACCTTCAGCTGAGAATGGACATCGTGCAGCTGAACCTGGAACGTCCTATCCAATAGAAAGTTTTTAATAAAGTACATGATATTGCCTCGAAATCCCAGTTGTAAGAGTCTTGTGAGAATACCATGATGCCAGGTAGTGTCGTAGGCCTTTGCAAGGTCAAAGAACACCGCTGTCAAATGGAGCTTCTTTTCAAAGCTCACTCGAATATGGTGATCTAATATAAAATAGGGTCTAAACAAGATCTATGTTTCCGGAAAGCACACTGGAACGGGGAGAGATGATCATCCAGCAAGAAGATTAACCTAGAATTCACCATCCTCTCGACCAACTTGGAGAGGGAACTGGTCAACGCAATAGGCCTGTAATTCCTCTCCCGGCTTAGAAAACCCAAGGACAATTGCATGTCTCCAAGATGTTGGGAAGACATGGGTAGTCCATATGACATAAATGGACAGTAGAAATGATAAGGACTTGGGATGTAAATGTCGTACATTTCATAATGGATGCCATCATCGCCCGGCGCTGTATTCTTAGCCTGGGCAACAGCTTCCATCAGGTCCTGCATAGTGAAGTCGTTGTTATAATAATTGCATGCAATGTCGTCAAAAGTAAGATGCTTCTCTTCTTCCCGTTCCTTATAGCGCTGAAATTCAGCAGAGTAATGGTCAGCCTTAGAAACAGACTCAAAAGTATCCGCCAGAACATCAGCAACCGCATTGGGGGCATAGATCTTTTCAGCATGATGGTGCCAAACAGGTGCACGAGGATACGGTTTGCCCTCAATCTGACGAATCTTTCGCCAGACAGTACTCTGCGCAGTGTGACAATTGAACGAGTTAACGTAACCCATCCAGGATGATTTTTTGGCTTCCTTGTATGTCCTGTTCCTCACTGCTCTGCAACGTTTGAACTCTATTTTGTTCGCAAGAGATTTGTTGTTCTTGAAGCGGTTAAACAAACGCCTACAAGCTAACTTAACCCTAGTACACTCAGGAGTCCAGAAAGGCACAGGAGTATACCTCAAAGTTCCAGATGATTTCGGAATATTAGCCATGGCAGCAGCATTAACTGTGAGTAACAGATCTTGTAACATATCGTCCACATCACCATAGTGCTCATAGTCCTTATCAGTGTCCCTTTGGAAGCCTACCCAATCGGCCCTGCGGAGGACCCATCTTGGGCTAATGGCTGGTTGGTTCCCCTCCGATGTCACAGACAAAAGTACAGTAGGGTCCCGCATAAAACGAGTCTCGATTAAAACGACCGACCTAAAATATTAATATTTAATTTTCGATCAGAACGAATGTGATCACATAAAACGAGTCTGCCGCCAAAGTGGGGCAAATCCAAGGAGTTTTCATATAGAGCGCCGAAATATCGTACAAAACGTACGAAATAGCGTCGCTTTGTACGAAATATCGTTCGCTTTGTACGAAATATCGTCGCTTTGTACGAAATATAGTTCGCTTTGTATGAAATATCGTTCGCTTTGTACGAAAAAAATCGCTTACAGCGAACATTGACGATATTGCGCCACCAAAATGCTGTGTTCACATAAAACGAAATCGCATAAAACGCCCTCGTTTATCGACCATAAACTCGTTTTATGTGAGACCCTACTGTACAGTGAAAGTCTTTTAATCCGGAAGGCAGGGGGGTTCCGACCTTCCGAATTAGCAGATTTTCCGAGCCATCAGGCATGTAGTCAGCTCTCCTAATTCGCGCCTATATGGGCGACACACGGCGGCGCATATTAGGAATAACATACCTTATGGGAAAAATCGCTTATGGTGGACACCTCGAAAAAAATGGCCTAATTTTTATTTTTTTTGCCCTAAATACCAACCAAAAGTGGATTAAATGATGAATAATAAGACATAGAATAATAAGAAAATACACCGAAAACGAGAGTATAAATAATTAGCCTAAAGACTCTAGGTTTTTGAGTGAATCCGGTGAATCCGACGATCGGAGCGTCACTTTCGACCTCCATTTTTAATGTTGTCAAGACCAGGCAGACGCTCTAAGTCCACCCGCCTTTTATTTGCTTATTTGTGCCTGAACCTTGTATGTCTTGCGTTTATTATGGCCTCTAGTGTATTCAGTGATAGCGATGGTGTGCCTGGTGGTAACGATGAAGAAATTGAATCCCCGGGACCATCAAAACAGTCAAGTGCCATGTACCCTATAATGTTCGTAAACACCAAATAAAAGTCGGCTCGGAACATCCGGGACATACGTTAAGTTGGCGTGGGTGAAGAATTGGATAATATGGCGGCGCGTTGCTTTCGGCAATTTTCTGGTTTTTTCCTTCTATTTTTTCATTTTTTTTTTGGGCAATTTTATGTGGAAAAAGGCTAAAAATACCCTGGCAAAAAAGTTCCGAACCATCGGGCATTCCGAGGCATCGGCCTTCAAATTAAAGGACTTTCACTGTATTGGGTAGTGATCGCTGATAGCACAATCACCATCAACCTCCCAATCTATATCCGAGGCCTCTAGAGGGGAACATAGGGACAAATCTATCACCGTTTCAGAATCATGTTGGAGAGAATAAGGAGTCATCTCGCCTGTATTTAAAACAACAGATGGGTGACTATCCAAAACTCTCTCCAACACTGCACCATTGCAGTTTACCATGACATCACCCCAGATGAGACTGTTGGTTAAGTACACCAATTATATCCCCGGCAGTAGGTGGCACAGTCATATTAGGAGGTACAGTAGGGTCTCACATAAAACGAGTTTATGGTCGATAAACGAGGGCGTTTTATGCGATTTCATTTTATGTGAACACAGCATTTTGGTGGCGCAATATCGTCAATGTTCACTGTAAGCGAAAATTTTCGTACAAAGCGAACGATATTTCGTACGTTTTGTACGATATTTCGGCGCTCTATATGAAAACTCCTCGGATTTGCCCCACTTTGGCGGCGGACTCGTTTTATGTGATCACATTCGTTCTGATCGAAAATTAAATATTAATATTTTAGGTCGGTCGTTTTAATCGAGACTCGTTTTATGCGAACACGTTTTATGCGGGACCCTACTGTATATAGATACTGCAGATGGTGAATAATTTGTGCAGCTGCACCTTAGCAGCTGCCACCTGCAATCTGGTTTGAATCTGAAATTCTTGGTAAGGAATATCTCTCCTCACCAAGAGAGCAGCACCCATTATGGTGCCGAGATCTGCATCATCATGAGAAAGGACTACACTGTAGCCCTTAATAACATTAAACTGTCTAAAATTATGGTTAGTTTCATTCAGGGCAATGCAAGCTGGTTGGTAACCACTGACATACTCTGTCAGTGCCTCCCTCTTAGATGCATACCCCTGAATGTTCCACTGAATGATTTTGTAACTCATTCAGTAGTAATGGTACGATCTCTATTTTCATCTACATTCAACATATAGGGTCCATCCTTGGGTTTTAATTTGCTTGTATCCTCGGGGAGAGGATTATCTACAGGCTCATCAGGCCCAGGGGGTTGCAAAGGGCACCCTCCTGGAGAGTCACCATCAGGAATAGTGTTGAGGACGCTTATTCCGTCAGAATTATAGGGCTTATCAAGGTGTGCAGGGGCAGGCAAGGGTGTGGTATTGCTCACACCCTTATCAGTAGATCCTTGGTATTTTTGCACTAAAGTCTGTGATTTAAAGCTGAAAGGCACTGTACCTGAGGCCTGGTGTCCCAGACTCAGTCTGCTGGATTTGGAGAAGTTACAATCAGGCTCGCCAGACGGGGAGAAACCATTGAAGCCCTCCTCAGAATCTGAAGAGCCCCCCCCTTTCGTCTCTTCCGCTTCACAGCTTGCCGGGAGCCGCGAGAATGAGTCGGAGAACCCTGGACAAGGACAGCAAGAATCTGTTTTGCAGGGAGATTTGATCCCACACTTGAGAGCAGGCTTAACCTGTTGCTGGTAGAGACTCCCGAACTCGTTGGCACAGAGGCGGGTAGATGTGTCGGGTATCGTGAGGCGGGTAGATGTGTCGGGTATCGTGAGGCGGGTCGAGGAGTGGGTTCAGCGGAGGGAAACGAGAAGCGTCCCTTTGATGATTGGCTACCCCAGCATAGGAAAGTCCACCAGCTAACCTCACACCACCGATGACCCTCGCCCTCGCCTGCATTGGGCTGATCTTCTCCTGATCGATAACTCTTAATATTTCTTTGGAAATTCAAATACTCCGGGCAGTTCACACTATTGGCCTCATGGGAACCATTGCAATTGGCACAGTGGATAGGTCTCACACAGTCCAGTCTCTCATGTTGACCCCCACAGCGGGAGCAGATGATTGTAGTGCTTCGACAGAAATTCACACTGGTTGAACCGTTGGCACCTAGTGCAGCGCCTCGGCTTTCTGACATAAGGGGAAACATTGAAGGGTCTCTCCCCATAGTGTACCCTGTCAGGAAGTATGTCTCTATTAAAAACCAGGAGAAACATGGGCGAACTACCAAGTTGGGATACCTTATTCCCCCCAAATTTGGAGAATGCCCTGTTTAAAAGTTTGGAGGTCTTGTCTTCAAGTAAAGGGCATATATAACCCCTTTAATGGAGTTGAGATCATCATGTGGAGTAGTATGGGCCACATCAACACCCAGCAGGTCCTCTATAGCCATGATTTGTAAGCGATGCTCATCAGAATGTGCCTTGATGACGACATCCTTGCCTTGGGTAAAGAGGTGGGTTTCATCTAAGGGACCACTTTTCAGAACAACGTCCTCATAGAGCAGGAAGGAGTCCAAGTCCTTGAAACTACCCACCTTGGGTGATAGTTTAACAAAGGTTTGATAAGGAGCCGGGAAGAGGTCCCTCAATGCAGGGAGACTAATTTTTTCCGTCTTGGAAATAAATTTCTTCTTGCCCTTGGAGTGCAAGGGGCCTGGTGGCTTGGAAATATCAACATTGACCAATGGGGTCGGCCCCGTGGAAGGACCAGGAGAACTGTCCACCACTGGTGCAGATGTAATGGAGGTACTTGAAGTGGAAACTTTCTGAGTGGGGACATCATCACCTAGATCCATTGATTGAGTGGCTGAGGCCACTTCACTCACACCCTTATCTGATGAAGGGGGTGGGGTAGTGACAGGACTCTGGGAACTGGACCCAGTAGTATTGGGGGCTGGTAAATAAGGCATTAACGTCACAACATTAGAAGGACCTGGGGCAGCCACCAGAGCAGCAGCCATAGGCCGTGAGGGTGAGCCGGGGTCGACATCGAAAAGGACAGGCCGAGAAACAGAATTATCAGAGAGAGCCGAGAAAATGCCAGAGTCGACAGCCGTAGGGGGCAAGTTATTAGCCATAGCACGAAAAATAAATTTAATTCCTGCTGCTCCCACACCCACCACGGAGCCACATTTAGGGGACTACAAAAGCAGCCCCAGGGATGCAGCCAGAATATACGCCAGGGATAAAGGGTGTCATCAGGGTGCCTCCGTTCGTCAAGTTCGGCACAACACCCAGTCCCCCATTTTTTTTTTTTTTTTTCTATGTGATTGAGGGAGGCAAAAGGCATAACTGCCTATAGCGAGTGCCTCCCCCATAGTTGAAAGAGTGACAGGGCCAAAATCAAGGGACGTTCGAGCCAAAATGCCTGGACACACAGAGTTTGAAGCAGTTTAAGTCATAGGAAGAGGGAAAGACTGATTCTGGGAGAGAGTTCCAGAGCTCAGCTGTTGAGTAGAAGAAAGTTTGAGAGTAATGTTTCACTCTTGGGTTGGAGAGTTGCACAGAGTAGGGGTGGGATTGAGTTGCAAGACGGGTACCACGTGCCCTACGTAAAGGAGGTGGTATGCACTGGGATAGCTCTGAGGAACACTGATTATTATAGTAGCGATAGAATAGCGAGAGAGATGCAACATTGCGGCGGAGAGAGAGAGACTGCAGAGAGTTGGTGAGTGGACGGGAGTTAATGATACGAAAGGCCTTCCTTTCAACTTTGTCTAGGAGAGCGGTGTGAGAGGAACCTCCCCACACATGTGAACAATACTCAATACAAGGGCGCACTATGCCCCTGTACAGAGCAAGAAGCTGTGCAGGGGAAAAGAACCCCCTAAGGCGGTTGAGCACACCCAGCTTCTGGGAGGCTGCCTTAGCAAGACTGGTAATATGGTCCTTCCAAATGAGAGCAGAAGAAAAAGAGACACCAAGAATATTGAGAGAAGATGAAGGGTTGATTTTTGTATTGTTGAAGAATAAGGGATAGTCCGCTGGGAGATCCTGATGGGTAGATAGATGTAGAAATTGGGTTTTGGAAGCATTAAAGTTAACAAGGTTTTCTCTGCCCCAATTGGAATTTTTTTTTTTTTTTTTTTTTTTTTTAAAGAGACAATGAACGGAGGAAGGAAAAACACAGATAAAGCAAAAAGGTCCATGTGCCTAAAGGCATCCTCCATTCATAAAATGTTTGTAACAACTGGATTTAAACATTTGTTGATTGTAAGTTTGTGGAAAGCAATTCGAGGGAAGTGAATTCCAAAGAGTAGTAGCTCTGGGGATAAATGAATTCTGATAAGCAGAAGTTCTGCATTGTGGAGGAGAAAGTGTAAATTCATGGGCGCTCTCAGCTGCCCTAGTTCTACGGGGAAAGATGTGGAGAGGCGGCACAATTGAAGCAAGTTCCTCGGAACAATTGCTGTGAAAATATCTGCAGAACAATGCAAGGGATGCAACGCTTCTTCGTATGGCTAATGTAGGAAGGTCCTGTGTGATTGCAGGGTTATTGATTAATCTAATAGCTTTATTTTGAATTTTGTCCAACTGCCTCAATGCAACCACTCCACTTCCACCCCACAGAGGTGAACAGTAATCCATCCGAGAGCGCACATGACTTTTATATATTACGGCCAACTGCTCGTCAGTGAAGAATTCTCGAACTCTGTACAGGAGTCCCAGTTTTTTAGAGGCATTCTTAGCAATGCTTCTAACATAATGTGTCCAGCTCAAGTTAGTAGTTAATGTTACACCGAGAATGTCAATACTAGGGGAAGTGGGAATATTTACATCATTAAAAAATATATGGGAGCCAGTGAGATTAGTATTTAGATCAGAATTTAAGAGTTCTATGGCTTCATTACGTTTATCGTTGAGGGATTGCTGGCTGGGGCGTTCTGAAAAACTAATGGAGTAGTGTAAGGTTGAGTCGTCTGCATATGAATGGATGGGAATTAAGGTACAGTTAAGGAGATCATTTATAAAAATTAGAAAGAGAATAGGAGATAGGACAGAGCCCTGAGGAACACCGGAGTTTATAGGGTGAGGAAGTGAACAATGGCCGTCCAAAACCGCGGCTATGGAACGGCCGGAAAGGAAATTAGAGACAAAGGCACAGATGGAGGGATAGAAACCGAAGGAGGGTAGTTTAGATATTAAAGATTTATGCCAGACTCTATCGAAGGCTTTCGATATGTCTAGTGCAATAGAAAAAGTCTCACCGAAGTGAGCTTGGCGTAAAGGGGCCACAAACGTGACCCCAGTTCGACGGGAGTAAGTAGGAGCCACCCACAAACACCCTCCAACAAAGCTAAAGAGTAGTCAAAACAAAAAACATAAACATGCCAGGTCATCAACATGAAGACAGGGCACAGAAGTACGACATCACTGGAAGGCCCCTCTCTTACCAGTGATGAAGGGGGAGAACTTAGTCCACGAGGTCGATGGAACACTAACCCTAGAGAGGCAGGCTAAATATGTGAGCCCACCAGCCTACGCATCAAGCCCCGCCACCACAGCAAGGTGGCACCCCACTGGCGGGGTCACCAGGTTCTGCGCATCATGTTATTTCTATGTTTTGTCTTTACGCGCCTTAGTTTTGCATATCTGTTAGTTAGGAGGCTACTTCGACGCAAGATTATGCTTCATGCCGTCTCTCTGAGGATGTTGCATTATTATTTTAGCAGACGCTCTGGTTTAAGGGTTGCCACACGTGGTGTGGAATCTTCCGGAGTCCGAGTCTGCGCGTGGGCCCCTTTCGTGGGCCTCTTCACTACTTGCTGCTGCTGCTGGGTCTTCGGGAGGCTTGGGAGCTACCGGGTGTGCTGTTTTCTTCGAGCCTCGTGGCCAGCCTCAGTAGGGGTCTCTGGGTAAAACTATGGTTCATTCATAATGATTATTTTCATTTCATGTATGTCCTAGCCTATGTGTTGTTTCCCTGAGAATTGCATGTTATTATTTACATGTTAAGAGGGAATCAGGAGACGTCCTGTGGTGTGTGGGTTTTTGGGGGGGGTCTGACTTTCTCAGATAAGTCACCTCTCCCGTGTTGGTTCGGCTTTCAAAGCCAGCCGAGCTCGTCCGGCGGACGAGCAAGAAACTTGCCAAATGACCCCGGCGTGGTATGCTAAACCACGAACCTTCCGGCGGAAATCCGATTTCCTTAAGGGGGTAAAATCTCGGTCCGCCGAGGGAATTCGCCCTGACTGTTAGCCTCACGCGGCAACTTAGTACGCCCGACGCACAGTGCCAAAAGGAAACTCTGACCGGGTCATTGACAACAGACAACGTATACCTTTACTATCTATCTAGTCCGATTAGTGGATAGTAAAACGCTAAGAGTATCAAGGGCCAGTGACACTTTGTCATAGGTAAGCAGTTCTAATCATTGGAGAAACCGATGTGGTTCTCATAGCCAAGGCCAATGGAAGGTTAGAGTAGCAGTGGCTATAGCTAACTTTCCGGCGGACTTGTGGTAGGATGTGTTAACACCTCTCAGGTTATCCTTATGAGCATTGATTCCTGGAAATTTCTATTTCCAGAGCACACTACAGTAGCAACACCGGCGGCAAGTGAGCGAGCCAATTAAGGCGCAGGGGGGGTCCCAGCTCCATCATGCCTCGGTTTAACTGATGCTCTACGCCTACCTGTTCTCTTTAGCCAGTCTTTGCGCACCAACTTTGCATTAACAGCGTGAAATGCCTCGATCGTTCAAGGGGTTTATGGGTAACTAAGAAATGTGCCGTGTGCCTAGACCATAAAACGGCTCTTTTTGACAAGACAGACCTTTCTTGCTTAGCGGCTCTTAAAGAGATTAAAAATGTTTTTAACAGTTATGCAAAGGATGTGGCCCATAAGGCGCTACATTGTGGCCGTCCCGCCAACCTACGCCGGAGACACGGCCACTTCCCTCCACCTCTACCTCCAGGTTAACCCCCCAAATGGGAGGTAGGGGTGGAGGGGATTGAGTCGGATGCGAGAGTGGCAGCTAGTCAATCTTTGAGTGAGTTACCAGACTTTAATTTTGCAATACCAAAACTAAACTATGTACCGCGTAGACCTACACCGATTGTGTCTACTAGGGTTTTAGCAGATAGCTATAGAGGTTCTCAGACTTGTGTACGTCAAACGTATGAAAACTCTCGGATAATACTGTACCAGACTCCCAGCCACCTGCGGCACAGGACAGAGGGGTCTGGAGACAATCACCCTCACGGCTAAACCCCTCTAGTGATAATCTTGTGCTAACGGGGGAGGTTATTGACGTAGACACACTCCGCTCGTCTGTCCCTGACCTGGTTTGGCCACTGGATAACCAGGAATCAGAAACACGGCAGCATACGCCGGAAGTGGTAGAGTTAGGGGGAGAGCCGGAGGACGTAGACCTGTCCTCGGCCCAACAAGTGAACAATGAGGAATTGGAAAATAGCTCCCAATCCTCAAGGGGATCCCACAGTAAGTGTGTGACCACAGAGGAGCTGAATGACATTCTTCATAAAATTATGCAACAATACGTTCCTACACCAAGTCCATCCACTAGTACACCGGCGGTTCCCCCGGCTGACAAACCGGTAAGGCCCTTAGAGCCTACCGTTATTAATGCTCCCCAGACTTCTTTGCCTTCACTTGTAAACCCAGCAGTGACCACGGCAAGTACCACGATAGTGCCGGCCTCCTTGATGACTTCTAAAGTCCGAGTAATCACGGACGTGACTCCTCCCCCTCTTAACAGAACCCCACAGAGAAGAGGCCCTATGCCTCCCCTCTACGGACCGGACCGCTCATGGATTCCGGCAATTGCTCAGAAACCTCATTTAGCTTGTCAGACTGTGGTGGGGGAACTTCTGGCACCAATCGATCAGGGCTAGACCCAGGTGAGGTTATAGGCATGTGATAAAGAGTCGCTGGAACTCCTGTTTCATTTGCTTGGCCTCTCTTACTGATTTTCTTTGTGCCTCATTTACACTGAGAGCAATGCAGCTAGCTCTCACAAACACCTCCTCCTCCTATCCACTTCACTAAACATGCACACACTTCATTCCTCCACACCAAAAAAAAAAAAAAAAAAAATTATGAATTCTAGCCCAGCCTCGGAGTTCCCAGGGGGGGGGGGGTACCATAAATGCCCCCACTCCCGACCGACCATCCCCTGACGACCCCACACAATTACCTGGACCTCGGCCTGTTACTCTTTCTATTAATTTCTGCAACATTCGCGGACTTTCCTCTAACTTTCACTCTGTTGAGCACCATCTCTCCTCCTACAAACCTGATCTTCTCTTCCTCACCGAAACTCAGGTGTCTGTAGCAACATCCAGCAGCCCCTTCTCTGTATCCTCCTACTTTCTCTATCCTAGTTTCAAAGCCAGAGGCGGATATTGTGCATATGTGCACAACAAACTCACTTGCTCTCGTGTTCCCGATTTCGACTCCTCTGAATTCTCAACTTTATGGCTCAAACTTTCCTGTCATTCTCTTACTAATATTTCTGTGCTGTCTATCTTTCCCCTAACTCTACCAACTTTCCCAAATTCTTTGACTATCTAAACTCTACAGTGGAACACATTCTATCCATTTCTCCTTTCTCAGAAATCTCCATCTTAGGAGATTTCAACGTTCACCACCGCCAATGGCTCTCTTCTCACACTACTGATCCACCTGGTGAACAAGCCTACGTCTTTTCTATCCTAAATGACCTAGAGCAGTTAGTTCAGCAACCCACCCATATCCCGGATCGCATCGAAGATCGGCCCAACATTTTTTACCTGTTTCTAACTTCTAACCCTTCTTCTTATACTGTCGATCTTTTCTCTCCTTTGGGCTCCTCCGACCATAAACTTATCTCTGTCACCTGTCCTATCTCTCCAGTACGGCCACCCGATCCTCCTAGCCGGCGGCGCTTGTGGCACTTTGGCGCTGCCGACTGGGAGGCTCTTCGGCAGTACTTCTTTGATTTCCCATGGAATGATTTCTGCTTCCGTGACCGGGGACCCTCGGAGAGTGCTCAACGCATTACCGAGGTAATCCTATCGGGCATGGAAGCATACATTTCATTCTCTTTCTCTCAGACTAATGCTAAAAAATCTTGGTTTACTCACGCCTGTTCTACTGCTGTCCGCAATAAGGAGGAAGCATTCAAACGGTACCGACGCCTTAAAACTCAAGACTCTCATTCTTCATATGTTTCTGCCCGGAATAAAGCCAAATCTGTTCTTTGACTTGCCAAACACTCTTTCATCAATAATAAATGCACTGAACTATCCAACTCTAGCTCTTCCCAAGCTTTCTGGCATCTAGCCAAAAACCTCTCCAACAATTTCTCTTCCTCGTCTTTCCCTCCCCTTTCCCACTCTGATGGCACAACCATCACTTCTTCCTCTGACAAAGCTAAGCTCTTCGCTCAAACTTTTGCTAGGAACTCCACCTTGGATGATTCCGGTGCTATTCCTCCCTCTCCGCCTTCCTCTCTCTTACTTATGCCTAATATCCTAATCTCTTCTAAAGATGTACTTTCTACCCTCTCTGGGCTTAACACTAATAAGGCGTACGGTCCGAACGGTGTTCCTCCTGTTGTTGAGAGAATGTGGATACTCTGCGTTTGTTAGGAGTTACTCTTGATCCCAAACTTACTTTTGAAAAGCATATTCGTTCTTTCTCCTCTTCCATTTCCCAAAAAATTGGTCTGCTTCGCAAGGTTTATAAAACATTTGCTTGTGACGCCACAGTTATCAAGTCTTTTTATGCTTTTATTTTGCCACATTTCGAGTACTGCTCACCTGTCTGGTTGTCAGCAGCTGACTGCCATCTCAAGTTGCTTGACAGGTCGCTAAATTCCATCAGTTTTATTCTACCTAATTTGTCTCTTGATCTGTGTCATCAACGTAAAGTTGGTGCCCTTAGTCTTTTATTTAAAGTTTTTAACAACCCTCTGCATCCCTTACATGGGGTTCTGCCTTCCCTATGTCCGGGCTCGTGCAACTAGATTCACAAGCAATCTTAATTATCTTGCCATGAGCCGTGTTAATTTTTCTACTACACAGTTTTCACGGTGTTTTGTGCCGGCCATGGTTGACTTGTGGAATAAGTTGCCAAATGAGCTAGTCAATTCAGCTAATATCTCCATTTTTAAGTCTAGAGTTAATGCTTTTTTGCAGCATTAAATCTAATTTTTAAACTTATTTTATTCTATTTTATTGTATTATATTTAAGCTTGATATCCTCCACTACATAATATGTTGTCTGTGTTTAATATGTGTATATGTACAGTACAGTATACAGTGTATGTTTTTATTTTTTCCTAAGTTGCCATAGTCTCTCTCCAGTGCCTCCGGGTGTTTTGTGTGGATTGATCTTGATGGTGTTTCTGCACCCTGGTTGGAGACTTCGGCATCTCATATAATAATAATAATAATAATAATAATGTTCTCAAAAACTGTGTTTCCGTGCTAACTCCCTGCCTAGGCAAACTCTTTCGTCTCTGTCTATCCTCTAACGTCTTCCCTTCATGCTGGAAGTTTGCTCACATTCAACCTGTCCCAAAGAAGGGTGACCGCTCTCAACCCTCCAACTATCGTCCAATTGCTCTCATCTCTTGTCTTTCTAAAGTTTTTGAAACTATTCTTGCTTCCAAATTTCTTAAGCATTTCTCTTCTCATAATCTACTCTCAGATCGCCAGTATGGCTTCCTTAAGGGTCGCTCTACTGGTGATCTTCTTTCATATCTTACTAACTCTTGGTCATCCTCCTTTCGGGACTTCGGTGAGACTTTTTCTATTGCACTAGACATATCGAAAGCCTTCGATAGAGTCTGGCATAAATCTTTAATTTCTAAACTACCCTCCTTCGGTTTCTATCCCTCCATATGTGCCTTTGTCTCCAATTTCCTTTCCGGCCGTTCCATAGCCGCGGTTGTGGACGGCCATTGTTCACTTCCTCACCCTATAGACTCCGGTGTTCCTCAGGGCTCTGTCCTATCTCCTATTATCTTTCTAATTTTTATAAATGATCTCCTTAACTGTACCTTAATTCCTATCCATTCATATGCAGACGACTCAACCTTGCACTACTCCATTAGTTTTTCAGAACGCCCCAGCCAGCAATCCCTCAACGACAAATGTAATGAAGCCATAGTACTCTTAAATTCTGATCTAAATACTATTTCCAATTGGGGCAGAGAAAACCTTGTTAACTTTAATGCCTCCAAAACCCAATTTCTCCATCTATCTACCCGTCAGGATCTCCCAGCGGACTATCCCTTATTCTTTAACAATACAAAAATCAACCCTTCATCTTCTCTCAATATTCTTGGTGTCTCTTTTTCTTCTGCTCTCATTTGGAAGGACCATATTACCAGTCTTGCTAAGGCAGCCTCCCAGAAGCTGGGTGTGCTCAACCGCCTTAGGGGGTTCTTTTCCCCTGCACAGCTTCTTGCTCTGTACAGGGGCATAGTGCGCCCTTGTATTGAGTATTGTTCACATGTGTGGGGAGGTTCCTCTCACACCGCTCTCCTAGACAAAGTTGAAAGGAAGGCCTTTCGTATCATTAACTCCCGTCCACTCACCAACTCTCTGCAATCTCTCTCTCTCCGCCGCAATGTTGCATCTCTCTCGCTATTCTATCGCAACTATAATAATCAGGATTCCTCAGAGCGATCCCAGTGCATACCACCTCCTTTACGTAGGGCACGTGGTACCTGTCTTGCAACTCAATCCCACCCCTACTCTGTGCAACTCTCCAACCCAAGAGTGAAACGTTACTTTCAAACTTTCTTCTACTCAACAGCTGAGCTCTGGAACTCTCTCCCAGAATCAGTCTTTCCCTCTTCCTATGACTTAAATTGCTTCAAACTCAGTGTGTCCAGGCATTTTGGCTCGAACATCCCTTGATTTTGGCCCTGTCACTCTTTCAACTATGGGGGAGGCACTCGCTATAGGCAGTTATGCCTTTTGCCTCCCTCAATCACATAGGAAAAAAAAAAAAAAAAAAAAAAAAAACGCCAAATTGCCCAATCCCTCATGAGAACCATTACTGCCATATCTGATCAGAATGTACAGAAGGCCACGGAACTTTCACGGAGGCTTCTGTTACAAAACTCCATTCAATATCTAGGGGATATAAGGATAGCGATCATGGAGGCGGTAAGAGCTCGCCATGATTTAAGGGTATATTTAGTAAAGAAGCTGCCGGATGAAGTAGGTCGCCGAGCAACTCTTTCCCCTGTACGGACTGCCTCCTTACTAAATCCAGACACATGGAGTGCAGTTTTTAACATGGTAGACATCTATCGGCAGAGTACCTCCCAGCCACGGAAGGAGCCTTACCAGAAATCTTACTCTAAGCCAAAAGGGCGGGAATAAGCCTCAGACTCCTCACACCAAACAATCCTTTCGAGACTCTAGAACTCCCCAACAGCAGGGAGGTACTCACCACAAACACAGACAGGGTAAACAGTCAGGCAAGTGGGACAACAAAGGTAAGTCTCACCACAAGCCTAACCAGGGGTTGACGTCTGCCAAACCCAGCCAGCCGTCTCATCCCAAAACACCACCACCACCAAAAAACTAGTCAGTCACACTCTCTCTCTCCCGGGGCCTATCGCAGGCGAGTTGGATACGAGAGCAGTTCAACCGAACGAACCCAGTACAGAAACTGGGTCGTTCCAGGCATGCCGCAGGGCCTGGCCCCGGCGAACTTGGGCCCGGACAGTGGTAAGCAAGGGCATCACTTGGCGGTGGCTCCGGCGACCTCGTTTACGTCAAACTCGAGAGTCCAATAAAGTTTCTTTAGAGGTGGAGTCACTAGTCCAGATGATTACCAAGCATGTCATTGTCCGGGTAGATCCAACTTGCCATCTTTTCACCTCCAGACTTTTTCTTGTGCCAAAGAGAGACAGTGTGCAGATGCGACCAGTTCTAGATCTCTCGCATCTGAACACCCATATTCACAATTCACCCTTCAGGATGCTCAGTGAATCAGATCATGCTCACACTTCCGCCGCAAGGTTGGATGTTCTCTAGACCTGAATGACGCCTATTGGCATGTCCCCATAAACAAAAGGTTCCAAAAATTCCTCGCCTTGAGGATCAGACGAGAAACTTACGTCTTTTCAACCCTTCGGGTTGAACCTAGCACCAAGAATTTTCACAAAATTAGTCCGGCAAGCCCTGATACCTCTACTAGCTCAAGGGATCAAGGTGATGTTTTATCTAGACGACTGGCTGGTGGTGGCAGAGTCAGAAAGTTTATGTCAAATCAATGTGAACAAAGTGATAACTCATGTACAGATCCTAGGGTTCAAGGTCAACTTGGCAAAGTCTCTCCTTGCCCCCACACGGGAAATCCAATGGATAGGACTGGTCTGGGACACGGCCAATCTGACTCTTACTCAGACTGTGGACAATCGCAACACGTTTCGCATGAAGCTGTTTCGTTTCCTCCACAGTTTGAATACGACGAGAACGACGTGGGAGTCCTTGGTCGGTTCTCTCAATTGGATCCAATTAACTGTAAAGTTGGGCCGGCTGAAAGTAAAGAGATTAATCATGGAAGTAAACAGATTCTTCCTGCTTTCACCGGCGGGAAAATTATGGACCATTCCTCCATTAATTCACAACTTATTGTCGGTCTGGGCAAAGAAGGAAACATTGCACTCGATCATGACATGGGTTTCTCCTCCGCCTACGGTATGGGTAGACACAGATGCTTCAGGGACAATAGGCTGGGGTTATCAGTCAAGCCTAGGCCACCAGGGGCAAGGGCTATGGTTCCAAGACACGAACTTTCATATAAACCAACAAGAGCTCTTAGTCCCTCTGTTTTTCCTCCAAACTCACGGCTCTTCATTACAAGGCAAGTCAATTGCGTTTCGAATGGACAACTTGAATGCGGTCCACTGCATTCAAAAGCAAGGGTCAACGAGGTCTCGAAAGTTGTTGGAATTGTCAGAACAGATTTTCGCTCTAGCCGAATCGCTGAGCATTCATCTACACGCATCTTATCTCCCAGGCGTGGCGAACGTCTGGGCAGACGCCTTGTCCCGGAGACAGAGCACCTCAGTAGAATGGGCAATCAGACAAAACATCTTCAATAAGATGATTGCAGACCCTTACTGTCCACAAGTGGATCTATTTGCGTCAGAGAACAACCACGGACTCCCTCTCTACCTGTCCCGCCGGGAAGTGACTTCGGCGGGGGGGCCCGACGCGTTGTTGGAGGACTGGAAAAAGTGGACTTCCATCTATCTTTTTCCGCCCCCAGACGCTTCACTCATGTGTCAGGTAGTTCACAAACTACGGGGTTACCGGGGCACGGTTTCAATGATCGCGCCTCTATGGCCAGCGCAGACGTGGTACCACCAATTGAAGACATGGTGCGAGAACCCGGTATTACTCCCGGTCTCGTCCTTCCACTTAGAAACGATTGGCAACCTAAAGACCTCGCTGACTTTTGCCTTATGAACATTCAGAATGTCAAATGGCTAACTCAATATGGAGAGAGCGTTACAAGTAAATTTCTTAACCAATATACTAAGTCTATCAGGCGACAATACCAATCACATTGGAAAACGTTCACTACCTGTATAGTACAGACTAGAGATGGACCGAATATTCGTTTCGTATTCGTATGTGCGAATATTCGCTATGTTTTTCAATATTCGTATTCGTATTCGTATTCGTATTCGCATTTCCATTCATAGCTATTTGCAAACATGCGAATATTTTCACGAAACCAATAGAAGATATACAAAAATTTAAAATATTACATTTTAAAGCGTGCGTTCGCTTGTACGATGTTGGGGAATGGCATGCTTCTTTATTAAACCCTCTAAGTACCATAGTATGTGAATGTATTTTAAACTAATGGAACTGAAATTGTGTACATCGACTTCCAAACCAATCTGATGATCTCTGAACTTTGAAATAATTGTAATAGTTCCGAAATCTGACCTTGTTCATTATACTCCTGACGGAGTACCAGCCATACTGCTGATTAAATGCTGTGACGCCCTGATTCCTCCTATCTGCAAGCTTTGGAGACACTCAATGGACACAGGCACAATTCCATCCTCACTAAAACAGGCCATCATTACTCCAGTCTACAAGGGTGGTGAAAAGAGCCTGGCGAAGAACTATCGACCGGTAGCTCTAACATCCCACCTCATCAAGATATTTGAAAAAGTCCTGAGGAACAAAATGTGGATGTCGTGTTTCTAGACTTTGCTAAAGCATTCGACAAGGTGGATCACGGCATCCTCCTTCACAAGATTAAGAAACTTGGCATCCAAGGCAAAATAGGTGTGTGGCTGCACAGTTTCCTCTCCGCAAGAACGCAGACTGTTGCTGTTAAGGGCCACACATCTGAAAAGTCCCACGTCATTAGTGGAGTACCCCAGGGATCAGTATTAGGACCTCTGCTCTTCCTTATACTGATAGGGGACATTGATGATGGAGTTGGTCAATCAGTTATCTCTTCCTTTGCTGACGATACGAACATAAGTCGTGTCGTAAGAAATGAAGAGGATATTCATAATCTCCAGGATGACCTCGACAAAATCTACAAATGGGCAGACGAAAACAACATGACCTTCAACGAAGAAAAGTTTGAAGCGTTACGATGTGGCCCGAAACAAACCCTCAAGGACACCACCAAACTACTCACTGCAGGCGGCCACGACATCACCCCCAAGCCACATGTGAGATGCCTAGGTGTGCAATTGTCCGACGATGCCACATTTCAACACCACATTTCTACAGCTGTCAAGAAAGCCAAGGGAATGGCCGGATGGATTCTACGGACGTTCAACTCCAGGGAACAAGAAACAATGCTAACTCTCTGGAGGTCTATGGTACAACCCTTCCTTGACTACTGTAGTCAACTATGGTCGCCACACAAAAAGGGGTACATAAGAGATCTTGAGTCCGTCCAGAGGTCCTTCACTAGAAACATTCGGGGGATGAAGGACCTTAGCTACTGGGACCGGCTCAAGAAGCTAGGGCTGTACTCTCAGCAGAGAAGGCGAGACAGGTACTGCGCAATTTATGTGTGGAAAATCCTGGAGAAGCTGGTTCCAGATCCAACTGGTAATGAACTCCAGGAAAAACAAAATGGTCGGACTGGAAGGAAGTGTGAGAGGAGATCCCTCCCAACACAGGCACCAGAACGAGTGAGATCCCTCCTCGCGTCCAGCCTAGGCCACAATGGACCAACAAATTTCAACTCTCTGCCCAAGGAAGTGCGAGACATAGTAGGTTTTTTTTTTTTTTTTTTTTTTTTTTTTTTAAGAGACAATGAACGGAGGAAGGAAAAACACAGATAAAACAAAAAGGTCCATGTGCCTAAAGGCATCCTCCATTCATAAAATGTTTGTAACAACTGGATTTAAACATTTGTAGATTGTAAGTTTGTGGAAAGCAATTCGAGGGAAGTGAATTCCAAAGAGTAGTAGCTCTGGGGATAAACGAATTCTGATAAGCAGAAGTTCTGCATTGTGGAGGAGAAAGTGTAAATTCATGGGCGCTCTCAGCTGCCCTAGTTCTACGGGGAAAGATGTGGAGAGGCGGCACAATTGAAGCAAGTTCCTCGGAACAATTGCTGTGAAAATATCTGTAGAATAATGCAAGGGATGCAACGTTTCTTCGTATGGCTAATGTAGGAAGGTCCTGTGTGATTGCAGGGTTATTGATTAATCTAATAGCTTTATTTTGAATTTTGTCCAACTGCCTCAATGCAACCACTCCACTTCCACCCCACAGAGGTGAACAGTAATCCATCTGAGAGCGCACATGACTTTTATATATTACGGCCAACTGCTCGTCAGTGAAGAATTCTCGAACTCTGTACAGGAGTCCCAGTTTTTTAGAGGCATTCTTAGCAATGCTTCTAACATAATGTGTCCAGCTCAAGTTAGTAGTTAATGTTACACCGAGAATGTCAATACTAGGGGAAGTGGGAATATTTACATCATTAAAAAATATATGGGAGTCAGTGAGATTCTGTCGGTTAGAAAATTGAATGTACTTGGTTTTCTGTGCATTAAAGGAAACTAGATTCTCTTGTCCCCATTCATTAATTCTAGAAAGGTCCTGGTTCAGAGAAATTGCAGTGTTTATTTTGAATTTATAAGATCGGGTTGGGTGAAAGAATTGGTAAATGTGAAGGAACTGTGGAGTGTTGAGTCATCTGCGTAGGAATGTATTGGATTATGAGTGGTAGATATGAGATCATTGATATGAATGAGGAACAGAGTTGGGGCCAAAACTGATCCCTGGGGAACACCAGCATTTATTGAGTGAAATTGAGAATAAAGGCCATCTACCATTACACGTATTTTTCTGTTATGAAGATAAGAAGAAATTAGTGGAACTAATGATGCAAGGCTGTAGTGTGACATCTTCGACAATAAGGATTGATGCCAGACTCTATCAAATGCCTTTGATATATCCAGTGCTATTGTATGTGTTTCACCATGTTGGTCTGTAGCTTGGTTGATTTGATGCGTAAGAAGGCAAAGAATGTCTGCAGTTGATCGACATCGTCTAAAACCATATTGCCTATCACTGATTAATTTATTATTCTCCAGATGCTTAATTATGTGATTATTTAATATAATTTCAAAAACTTTGCCAAGAGTGGAAGTTATAGCTATTGGTCTGTAGTTTGATGGATCTGAAGAGGCACCTTTTTTAGGAACTGGATGGATGTTTGCTTCTTTCCAGGGTACTGGGAAGCATGAGGTATGAGTACACAGACGGTTGCCCGGTAGACAGGTTCAAAGGGTTATTAGACAAGTTTCTAAAGACCCTCCCAGATGAACCACCAGTGTCTGGATACACTGCTAACTGCCGGGCGGCCTCAAACTCTATACCGGACCAGACGGACCTCCTTCGAAGGGACGCACGGGACTGACGCAGCGGTGGCGGACCACGACTGTGAGGACGGGACCTCTAGACGACTTCAAGTAAGATTCAAGTAAGTAAGATAACGGAATAAATGGTCTTGGTACAATGTTGCCAATGCACCGGCTACCGCTAGATCCAGCGAATCACTTCCATCTAGCGACATCAAGATGTGATGAATTCTAGCGATATTCAAGTTATGTTCCCTATTTTAAGGAATTGTAGAGATTTTTCGATTGTTAAAGATTATTCTAGATACTTCAACATATGTTTTCTAGTGACATACAAGTTTTTAGTGTCTGGTGACTATCTAGCGATTTGTCAATGCTATTCTAGCATACATTTGTGCTTTAGTTTATCATGCATTGTTTAATATATTTGCCCTATTTGCCCTATTTCTCCAGAAGACTTCCTAAATGATATAGTGTATTGTTCTAGTGATAATTAAATATTATACAGGGCTATTTTAAGTTGGCTGATGATTATGAAACAGTAATATGCTGGACGATGAGAATACTGTATGTAAACATGACTTGGATATCACTGATAATTTTTGGCATTTTCTGCCAAAAGCCCAATGGCTAATCAGTGGTGGTAACGAAACACGCAGCTTTACACATTCACATCGTCATTGGCTTCCGGTAATTAATTTCATAGTAATTTAATTAATGTTTGTTGGTGATATAAAAAGAATTACCAGTTCTTGAAGGATGACAATTTCATCCTTCAAGAAAGATTGAAATATTCGCTATTCGTATTCGCGAATTTTACCAATAAAAATTTGTATTCGTATTCGTATTCGCAAATAGTGAAAATTGATATTCGTTCCATCTCTACTAGAGACAGCGCAGATGCCTCAGTTGCTCTTATCTTTAAATACTTAGATTATTTGTTTAAACAGAAGCACTTTTCAGTAGTTACTTTAAAGAATCACTTGTCAGCCATTAGAGCTCCTTTCTTCGACCTCACAGGTCTATCCATACCACAGGCAGAGGAAAAGGGCTTCATGAGGGCATGTTTCAAGCTTCGCCCACCACCACGCCAGCTTATGCCTACCTGGTCGCTAGACAAAGCCTTGCCATTGCTTCACTCACGTAAATATAACCATGCGCCGGACTTTGATTCAGTATTAAAGAAGGCTGTATTCCTGATGGCTCTGGCGACAGGGAACAGGGTATCTGAGCAGGCGGCGATGAGCAACGAACACAACTGCCTCAGGTTTGAGAGACTGAACGAACATGTACAAATTGCTCCGTCTCCCACGTTCATTGCAAAGAATGAACATTGTGATCATGTATTCTCGGAATTCACTGTCCCGGCACTAAAACGCGGGCACACTCATCACCTTTTATGCCCTGTGCAAGCTTTACTTAAGTTTATGAGGGTAGCACAACCTCAACAACCAAGCTTCCTATGGGTCAACCGAACAGGTAATCGCATCACGAGACGAAAGTTGGCAGCTTAAACTCGTAGAGGTAATCAGGGAAGTAACCCCGGCGTACTGGGTAGGGCCCATGATATAAGGAAATGGGCCGTCTCTCTTAGATTCATGCATAATTATTCTGTTGATGACATAGCTAATACGAAGCTATGGGCGTCCAATAATACTTTCTTGACCCGATACCTGTCGGTGGCCCTGGATAAACAAAAGCTAGCCTGTGTAGCTTTGCGGCAACGGGTCTAGTAGTCCATGTGCTATTAATATGTAAGGGCTAATTTTAAGGCGAAAAAGAAGGGGGGGGGGGGGGGAGGGGGGCGGCGGCTAGATAGCTCAAGGACCCCTAGAGCCCCCCGCCGGATATTGTGATACTTAATAGCCGAGCTGGCTCAAATTTTAATTTTATTTGAGAAAATGTATTTTAGTACAAATATAGTATAAACATTATATACAAACTATCATAGAATGTACAAATAGTGTTATGGCCAGAATATTCCAAAGAATTATGGTTCTAGTTTTGTGGTAGGGAATAAGTATACTGTATGTCCCCAAGCAAGTTTTAGACGGGTTGCGAAGTGCAAATCCAGTCACATTAAGCAGATATTCTTTGAAGTAACGCACTGCTTTCTTTTTAATTTTTATTATTATTGTATGTAAACAATAAAGACTTGTAATTGTTATATGGGTCCTTTGTTTCTTCCGGAGTTAATTTGTTAGTGTATTGATATTGTCACGAATGTCCTCCTTCAGTCTTGTGATATCAGGCATATCGTCAATGATGGAGTAGCCACTAATAAATTATAGGTTTGATTCCCGGAGGGAAGTAAAGAAAACCTAATACAGTATTTAGTAGGGGCCCCGTAATCATTGACGATGTAGGGCCCTCCCAGCCATCCCCTTCCCATTCGCTTGATGTCTTGAATTTGAGTCTTAACATGTCGGTGAAGGAAGTATGGCGGACCAGGAACCCCACCCAAGAACGAGATGGAAAGATATACAGTAAACTTCCGTTAATCCGAAGGGCAGCGGACCGGCTCTCGTTCGGATTAGTGGATTTTTCGGATTATCGGACTTTACCCCTATGAACCTGTGTATGACGAAAACATTGAGACATTAGGCCACCCAAATGACACAATGGTGCACACACACATATCATATGTTCATGAAATCACTTCAAAAGTTTACCATTGTCATTGTAGCCTATTAACTACTTCAAAACATTCAGATTAATGGTCAAAGGAATCTGCTGATATAAACGTCTTCTTCTTCTTCCGTCTACTAGCGAGTTTGTCTTGCTCTTGAAGATCAGATGTGGTTCGGGAAGTAATGCCTTAACAACGGCACTTCCCTGAGAGGTTCTTGTAATTTTCCTTTTGTGATTTTCCTTTTGTGACGTGCTCTGTTATATTATATTGTATTGAAAGCACCCTTGTCTTGTTGTCTTGAAAGCACCCTTGGGATGCTCCGATCACTGAACTATAAATAGTAGCGTATCGGAACATCCAAAGGTGCGTTTTCAAGCTCAAGACTAATACGTCCAAAGGTGCGTTTTCAAGCTCAAGACTGAATGCGCTTGCAGAAAATGCGGTGCAAGCCAGTAGCGCATCGGAGCGTCCCAAGGATGCGTTCAAGAGCAAAACAAACTCTCTAGCAGACGATGTGGAAGAAGAAGAAGACGAAGGTGTTTACGATTATATCAGTAGCTTCCTTTGACCATTAATCTGAATGTTTTGAAGTAGATAATAGGCTACAATGACAATGGTAAACTTTTAAAGTGAATTCATGAACATATGATGTGTGTGCTCCATTATGTGTCATTTGAGTGGCCTAATGCCTCAAAAAGGGGACTTTGGGACTTCTTGAAATTCGGACCATCGGGTGAATTCGGATTTGGCCTCAAATTGAAAAATTCGGACTATTGGGAGATTCGAATCATCGGTCGTCGGATTAACGGACTTTTACTGTAGTACAGTCAGGACCCCCAATACACGATTCCACAATTCGCGAAAACCCTAATACACGAGTTACCCCTCGAAAATAACATTAATTAATTAAGCATTAATTATGCGAGGTGGTACCACAATACACGAATCGAGAGCTAAGAAGGGGCCAAATCCGCTATTCCCGCTTGATACCCGAGCACGTCTACGTTTCGCGAGGCCCAGGAGTAGCTCTGAAAAAAGAAGAAGACGGGCATACGCCTGCCTTCCCTCCCGCTTACCCTCCCTCCCTCCCTCCCACAGTCCCGCTCAAGCGCTCATAGCCGTGCGGAGTGACCAAACGTTTGTAGTGCCTGCCACTTTTTTCGCCATGCCACGCCAATATAAGAAGATAACACACAAAATGAAGGTGGAATTGTTGTTTCGCAAGAAAAGAGGAGAAGGAAACTGTGCAATAGGCTAGTCAGAGTAAACTGTTCGTACGATTTGGTTAGGGAGGGAGAAGTTGGAGAAAATCGTGAAGTCCTACGGTCCTAGTCCTAGCCTATCTACTACTAATTTTAAGGATAGTTTCATATTTTTATTCATTGTTCTTCTTATATATAAGATATAGACTGTACTGTAGAGCCAAAAATGTCGAAAATAGGGCCAAAAATTTCGAAAATAGGCCATAATTGAGAGATGTCACCCAATCTAATTATTCCCATTTAAAGTTAGTTCCACAATACCCGAATTCACAATACGCGATGCCTCCTGTCACCCCTATTCTCGCGAATTGGGGGTCCTGACTGTATAACAATTATTAAGTATATTTTTTCTTTTTATAATTTAGGTTTTTTCGTAGTGGGTACCCGATTATAAGACGATTCCATATGTAAGAGAATAAGCATTACCCTTATGACGAGTACTCCGTTCTTCCCCGCGGCGGTAGATTCAAACTGCTGACCCACAGGTGTTTGAATGGAGACTATTATACTAATAGGCATATCGTCAATGATTACGGGGCCCCTACTAAATATTAGGTTATCTTTACTTTCCTCCGGGAATCAAACCTATAATTCCTCCTTACTGCCTCCCTTCTTCCATGCTTTGAAGCATCTCCTTTTCTTTTTCACAGCATGTTCTACCTCATCGTTCCACCACCAGGAGGTCTTATTCCTGGGGTGACCCTTTGTTTTTCCACAGACTTTGTCAGTGGCAGAGAGAAGACTAAGCTTAAGGAAATTCCATTAACTATTTACACTGCTATGCCTAGCATCCTTATTTCTATTAATTTCCTCCAGTTCACTATGAAACCTATCCCTAACTTCCTTGTTCTTCAGCATACACTCTCCTTTTGGGCATGTATACCTTCTTGCACTCAGGATCTCTGTAGGCTATAAGCTCATGTTGCACACAAGTAGCTTATGCTGGGGGATACATTCTTCGCTCGGGATGACCTTTACATCCCGAACCAGTTTCCAGTCTTTCCTGTTAACCAATTAGTAATCTACCCAGCTACTGGAGACCCCAGAGTTATATGTGATCAAATGGCTCTGTCTTTTCTGGAACTTCGTGTTACACACAACCATGTTGAGTGCAACGCAGGACTCCAGTATATATTCGCCTTCCAGATTCCTCCTTCCGTAACTATTTCCTCCATGTACCCCCTCGTATCCCTCCCAGCATTGTTATTTCATTCTCTGAGAGGCCTGAAATGACACTGACGGTGTCATTCCAGAAGTCCTTTTTTTATCTCATTCTGTAGGCCAACCTGTGGGGCATATGCAGATATCACATTCAGAATTCGTTCACCAACTTTCAACTTCAAAATAATCAGCCTTTCCCTAACTCTCGTAATCTGAAGCACACTTTCCACCCACTCCTCAGCCACCAGAACACACACTCTTCCTTTCACACTTTATCAGTCTCAACCCAGACATCCACTCGCCTCTTCTCACACATCTCAGCCACTTCATTTGCATGCAGATTAAAACTACCAACATTCACACTAGCAAATCTGAGAAAAGGGGGGGGGGGGGATTTGTCTGTATCCTGTGCGGTTTTGGAACATCGAACATTGTTTCTCTTTAGGTCAAGTCATAATTGGTGATTAGGCTGGCAAATGGGCATCACTCCCCCCCCCCCCCCCCAGAACTCCAGCTCCAGTCTACCCCGGGGACCATTCCCAGCACCTTCCCCCAAGAGATTACAAGAGGGTAGGATCCAGCGGCCTCGGGGCGCCCCACCAGAACCAACCGCAGGGACGCACCCCGTGCGCGTACACGGCACTACGACTGGTCTGGTATTTTTCACCCAATGTCAGGGCAGCCTCCTGAAGCGCTACCATCAGGTTCAGGCCCCTATACTGTTGGGCGGAGAGTGCCAGTCCGGAGAAACACTACGCACTGTACCCTCTGGATCCATTTCGTCCAGGTACGGAGGAAGCGACATCCACCGCCAGTGTGCTGACATTAGGCAACTTGGACTAGAACAATGAAGCCCTGTCACAGTGCTGCCATATGAAACACAGCCAGCGCCAATAACAAGGCCTCATTGTATAGTAATGGCTGTTGGTCAACAAGTCTAACGCCATCTCCCCTATTAGTCGCCTTGTACGACACTCAATAGGATGCGTGGGGCATATTCTTTTTTCCTCCAGCATAAGTGAAGGCCCCCTGGGGAGAATGCCGCCATTAGGACGTGAGACCGGAACCGCGCTTCGTGCAAAACACTCTTAAAGTTTGTGTATGTATGTATCACGCTATCGTGTATGGTTTTCATTGCCCTGTAGACACCTTTCATAGCATTACATTTGGCGGACAGGTATTCTTCCTTGCTGCCATATAGGATCCATACTTTGAAACATCTCTTCTTCTCTCTGGCTGCAGCTTATACATCATTGCTCCACCACCAGGAGAACTTATGTCTTGGTGGCCCCTTTGTTTTGCCACAGACTTTGTTTGTGGTATCATAGAGGCTGCATTCTATAAAGTTCCATTTGCTATCAATATCAGCTGGCCTAGCACCCATTCTTCTTACAATTTCCATCATATCGTTGTGGAAATCTGTCTCTGTAATCATCTTTTTCCAACAACCATACTGTACTTTCCTTTTCGGCAAATGTACAGTATACTGTACTGTACTTTCTTTCTCACAGAAACTCTGCTTAGGCACATATATCACACACTATGTGCCTAAGTAGAGTTCCTGTGAGAAAGAAAGTAAATTTGCAAAAAAGTAGTGATAAAAGAAGTGATAAAGAAAAATTAGTGATAAGAACCTTCACGCTTTAGCAGGCGCTAGCTCCCGACCCCTGGGTAGGAAGTCAAGACGCTCTCCAGTAGACCAGCCGGCTGGCTGTATTATCAATGCTAAACATAAGATAAACTTATATGAGATACAATGAGGAATATGGAACAATTAGTATGACACCTACTCTTCTCAGCAAATTCATTGAGACGTCCTGGAGTAGCCACAACAATCTCTGCTTTAGCGTTGATTTTCTGGATTTGGCTGCGCTTGTCTCCTTGCCCATACACACATACACTGTACAGGGGAGCATATACATATTCAAATTAGTACAGGAATTAAATCGCAGATATTTTAATATTCATAATCAACGGATGGCTTCAGGATTGATTTTCTGGATTTAGCTATGTTGGGTCTCCATGTCCGCACACACACACACGCACACAGAGGGTAAGGACAAAATCTACATCAGGCGAGACTTACCAGAAGAAGAGAGAAAGAAGGAGGCTGAACTAAGGAAAACCGCCAAGGAGGAAAATAGCAAGAGGACAGAACAAGAAAAGAATAATTTTTTTTTAGAGTAAGAAAGGGGAAGATTATGAAACTTTCGGTAAAAGAAAGTAAAAGTAAAAGAGGGTAGGGAACAGACCGCCGCAGATAAGGGCCTTGGAGCAGGTAATGGGGGACTAGAAAGTATAAGGATTCTATATAGCAATGTCGATGGGCTAATCTCTAAGAAACTAGAACTAACAGACTTACTCAATACTAAGAAACCAGAAATAGTATGTCTCACTGAGACAAAACTAAGAGAAGACCTCGATATAAATTTGCTAGGATGGTCTGAATACAGGATTTGGAGGAGGGACAGAAAATTTTGACATGGAGGTGGAGTGTGCATCCTTACTAGGAAAGATTTGATTGTGTCTGAGATAAAACTAGTAACTTCAACAGCAGAAGTTTTAGAAATAGAGATTGGTGGAAACGAAAAAAATAGTGGTGATAGTAGCGTATGTACCTCCCAAGACGAAGACATGGGGTAAGGAGGAGCATAGCCTAATGCGTAAGGAAACAATTAGTGTGCTAGGAAATATCTTGGCTTCAAAGGATGAAATAGTCATGTGTGGGGACTTTAACTGCAAGGAAGTGAATTGGGAAGATCTTGAAGCCGGAGCAGGGGAGGAAAGTTGGAGCTATGAATTTTTAAGTATGGCCATGGAAAATTCTATATACCAACATGTAAAAGAGTCAACAAGAGTAAGGGTAAGTGATCAACCAGCTAGATTGGACCTTCTATTCACAAGAAGGGAGGAGGAGGTTCAAAGTATTCAGTACCTATGCCCACTAGGAAAAAGCGACCATGCAGTTCTAGACATAGACTTACTATTGAAGTATAATCTACCCAAGGGAAGGGAAAAGCACAAGGAAAATCACTGGATGTATTCCAGAACCGATTTCGTAGGACTACGGGATATTTTCAAGTCACAAAATTGGGATCAGGTGTTATCTGAAAGTGAGGTAGACAAAAAACTCAAGGTATTCATGGAGATCTATGATACTGGTATAAAAACTTTTGTCCCTAAGTACATTAATAAAAGGAAAAAAAGTAATCGCAAAGTATGGTTTAACCGCGAATGTAGGCAAGCACAGGAAGCAAAAAACAAAGCCTGGAAAAAGATGAGAAACTGGGATTCGGAAGATAACAGGCAAAAGTATAAAGAGGAGAGAAACAAATACACAGAAATGAAGAGGAGGTCAGAGGCAAACCATGAGAAAGGGATAGTGGAGAACTATGAAAAGAATCCAAAAATGTTTTTCAAGTTTGTAAACGGCAAAAGGAAGATAAAAGCCACGATCGTTAAGATTAAAAGTGGAAACAGAATCATAGAAGAGGATACAGAGATTGCAGAAGAACTAAATAGAAATTTTGCATCAGTATTTACAAAAGAAGGAGAATTCATTGCACCAGAAACCAATGAGAAAGGTACAGAGGAAATGCCGGAAGTAACATTTAACAGACCAGAGCTCATAGACAAAATGAGTAAGGTGGATCCAAACAAAGCCGCTGGACCGGACGAAGTATCAGGCTGGATTATTAAAGAAAATGCTATGGAACTGAGTATACCGTTATATGACATAATGACCAAATCATTGGACACAGGGATAGTACCTACAGAATGGAAAAGAGCAAACATTATTCCTATATTTAAGGGAGGAAGCAGAGATAAACCACTGAACTATAGACCTGTATCACTATTGGGCGGGTGCCCAACTCCGAAAGGAGTTGAAATAGGGGAGCTATCCCTCCGCCAAAGGCGGCTTTCTAGGGCCTTTCCTAGCTGATGCCGAGAGGATTGGGTTCTAGTCATGTGGTGATGGGCTGGTCTATCAGAGTGAGAGCTGAGCGATCTCTGCCATACCCATAGCTTACTCTGACTGTTCCTCTTACTTATATATCTTCTAGATCTCAAGTGACGGCGTCTTTTCCGTGGATCGACCTCCCTACTGCCAACCTAAAAGTTGGCAGATTGGGAGCCAAAGTGTCACATTTTTCCCTTGCCCCTCAACTTTCCCTTCATAATTGCTGAGGGGCACAGGGCCTTGGGTGGGGCTTTGGTTTCCCGGGCGTTTCCGCGCCCTCCTCAGCTCCCTGCCTTAGAGTGGCTTCGGTCACCCAGGCTTTGTTAGTGGTAAGCAGGGAGGGTTTTGTGGGGGCGCTCTATGGCCTTGGCCTTGCTCGGGACCTTGGGGCTGTTCGGCCAGGCAGCCTGGGGAACAACAACAACAACAACCATTGAGCATCCTCATGAAGATTCTGGAAGGATTAATAAGGGACAAATGGGTGAACTACCTGGAATCCAAAAGATTAATTACTGACCGACAATTTGGATTCAGAGGTGGCAGATCATGTGTAAGCAACTTGTTGAGTTTTACTCTAGAGTAATAGACACAGTGGACAAGAGGGAAGGATGGGTAGACTGTGCCTACCTAGACTTTAAAAAGGCATTTGACAAAGTTCCACACAAGAGATTGCTGTGGAAATTAAAACATGAGGGAAAAGTAGGAGACAAACTGTTGAAATGGATGGAGAGCTACCTTAGCGGAAGACAGATGAGAACAACAGTAAGGGGGAAATCGTCAAACTGGACTCAAATTACGAGTGGGGTACCACAAGGATCTGTTCTAGCCCCAATCATGTTTCTAATATTTGTAAATGACTTACCTGAGGGACTAACAAGCTACATGAGCATGTTTGCGGACGATGCTAAGCTGCTTAAAACGATCAGAACCCAGGAGGATTGCCTTGAGCTCCAAGCAGATTTGCAAAAGATCCATGAATGGAGCATCAAATGGAATATAGAGTTCAATGCAGGGAAATGTAAGACTCTAGAAATGGGTAAAAGCAAGTACAGACCTAGAAAAGATTATAAACTAGGAAACGAAGTGATTCCCAAAGCAGAAAAAGACTTGGGGATAGAATTTAAGGATAACATGTCTCCAGAAAGCCACGTAAATAAGATAGTGAGAGAATCACTAGCACTATTGGCAAATATCAGGATGTCTTTCAATTATCTTAATGAAAACACCATGAAACAAATAATAATGGCAATAATAAGATCCAGGATGGAATATGCATCTGTAGTGTGGTCCCCTCACTTGAAGAAACATATCCATAAAATTGAGAGGGTACAGAGAGCAGCTACGAGGATGATCCCAGGTTTGGAAAATTTGGAGTACCAAGAGAGGCTCGAGAGATTGAATCTACCTACACTGGAACAGAGAAGGAAACGAGGACAGCAAATTCAGATATATAAATGTGTTAGAGGTATTGACAAAATCGACCAAGAAAACTTCATAGAGAGGGATGGAGGTGAGAGGACAAGAGGTCACAGCTACAAACTAAAAGTGCTAAATAGTAAATCTGATCTGAAAAGTAAAAGATTTCCTACCAACTCGATTAGTGGGTGGAACAAATTGCCAGCCGAAGTAGTGTCTGCACCATCAGTGCATAGTTTCAAAGCACGGTATGACAAACATATCTTAGGAGGCGGGAATTAACGAGCATGCTCACTCCCGCAAATACAACTAGTGTAAGTACAACTAGTGTAAGTACACATAGTACAGGGTAACACATGCAGATTTACATAAAGGGGTATCACACAAGAGCTCTCATCATCAATTCTCGATAACCAAAATATTCTCGGCAACTTTTCTGGGACCTTTTGCATTAGTATCAGTTTTTATGAAGACAGCAGAGCGTGTGTTAGAGTAGGAAATGAATTGAGTGAATGGTTTAAGGTAAATGTAGGTCTGCAACAGGGTTGTGTAATGTCAGATTGTCAGCGTGCTTGTTTAATGTATATATGGATGGTGTGATGAGGGAGGTGAAAATAAGAACTATGGGTAGAGGATTGAGTTTAGTAGGTAAGAATGGTAGAGATTGGGAGTTGAAAAAGTTGCTGTTTGCTGATGACACAGCGTTGGTGGCGGATTCCGAGAAGAAACTGCAGCGAGTAGGAAAAGAGTTTGGTGTGGTATGTGGGAAGAGGAAGCTGAGGGTGAACGTCAATTAAAGTAAATTGATGGTGTGTAATAGAGGTGCTCATAGGGTGAATCTAGATGTGTGGCTGGATGGGGAAATACTGGAACAAGTGAAGTGTATTAATTATCTAGGAGTGATAAACAACGATGCCAGGTGTGGAAATGGAGGTACAAGTGTGTAAAGGAAGGAAATTTTTGGAGCTATGGGAAGTATGTGGAAGGTGAAAAATCTTGGAATGAAAGCTAAAAGTCAAGGGATAGTTGTACCAACAATGATGTATGGGGCTGAGACATGGGTTCTGAAGGCACAAGAGAGAAGAAAGCTGGATGTGATGGAAATAAACTGCTTGAGAAGTATGTCTCGAGTGATGCGTAGAGACAGAATGAGGAATGAAGAGGTACATAGAGTGGGACAGCAGAAATCCTTGTCGGCCAGAGTGGACAGAAAGGTGCTGAGTTAGTATGGATATGTTGAGCGAATGGGAGATGAAAGGCTTACAAAGAGTATACGAGTCAGATACAAGGGGAGGTAGAGGGATAGGAAGGCCTCCGTTGAGATGGAGAGATTCTGTAGTACAATCGATGAAAGATAGAGAGATGACTGTAGAACAGACAAGAGAAGTGGTAATGAATAGGAATGAAAGGAGAATGCTTGTGAATAGGGGAGTGATAACGCGGTCGTTGGGAGAGGGGGTTGGGCGCAAGTTGGACTAGATAATAGTCCGTCAGGCACCTGGCCCGGGGAGCCGGTGTATATGAAGGATCATGCCTGGATGTGAAATGGGCGAGCATTGAGGTGTGCTCCGCTGCATGTCTCCTTGCTGAGACCAGAACCTCTCTGGGAGATCTGGGGCCAAGGGAGTGCTGGAGGCCCTTAGTGATCCTTGGTCTCTGGGTCTTCTCCTGGGCGACCTAGAAGTGTGTGAATATATATTTTGTTTTTTATGTTGTGTTGTGTTGTCCCTGTTCGGGCTCTGTCTCGAGTCGGCCACCCTCAGCATTGGGGTATGTCCCTGAGTATACAGTCGGTCCTCCGGTAACGCGCGTTTTGGAAACGCGGACTTGGTGGCACGCGGTACACCCCAAATATCCAAAATTTTGCTAACACGGTCAACACTTACATTGACGCGGGGTCTAGCCGGGCGCCGAACCTTTACTCCCGACTTTCGTCATTTACCAATGCTCATACCTCTGCAAATAAATGGCCTAACCAAGTTTTTATGCATACCGGAGGTACATATGGTCATTGCTGTGCATTGGGTGAAGACTAGAACACTCTACATTGTGTAGTTATTGTGTGAGGTGAGAATAATTACCGAAACACACGTATGTTATTGTCGTTTGGCTATGTCGAGTGAGTGTGTGTGTGAGTTGTTGTTGTGTGCAATGCGTGGCTAGGCTATGTCGGGCGCCGAACCATTACTCCCGACTTTCGTCATTTACTGATGCTCATTTCTCTGCAACTAAATGGCCTAACCAAGTTGTTATGCATACCAGAGGTAGGTATGGTCGTTGCCGTGCAATGGGTGAAGATTAGATTAATCAAGTTGCTAAACTTATTTATCCTAATTCTATTCCCCTCGCACAATGTAACGTAAAATATAAAGTTGAAAATTTTCTTGATATAAATATAGAGATTGTTAATGAACAGTGCATACTTAAAGTATATCACAAAGTTGATGATTTTAATTTTAACGTAATAAACTTTCCTTTCCCTAGTAGTAATATCGATAGTAAAATAACTTATAATTGTTTTTATTCCCAGTTAACCCTCCAGACCCAGTTGGGCTTTGAGGCATCCATAAAAACACCCCCGTGGAACCCGGAAGGGCTCTGAGGCTCCGGCAGCTTGAAAGCCTGGTGTGCGAGGCGTCCGTCCAACGCATGTAAACAACAGCCGGTTGGACCGACGCCGCGCATCTCCGACCACAAGAAGGAGAGGCGTCCTTGTTCGTGTGTGCCTGTATGTTATTGTTAAGTGGTGAAAAGTAGTGTAAAGTGGCTGATATCGCCACAAACTTATCTCCACGGAAATCGTCGATCACAACTGAACCATTGACTTAGAGAGCTCTACTCAACGCCATTCTACAGGTACGAAACACATCTACGCTAGGGGATGCGCGGGAATGCGGAAGCAGTCAAAATAACAAAGATACGGTAGCCTAGGCATAGACGTTTTTCGGCCAAAACCCCCGGGTTTCGCTATGGAATACATAGCCGGGTCTGATGGGTTAATAAGATTTTGTAAAATTTGCACTAAAGTAGATGACTTTTGGGCTAGAGCTAGGTTACTATACAGACTCTTAGTAGACAGAGGTTTTGAGGCAAGTAAATTGTTACATAAATTTAATCTTTTTAGGGTCAATTATTGTGACTGTATTCTAAAATTTTACATCAATAATTTTAATCAAGCATTTTTAACTTAAAGTTTCTTGTATAACCTCTGCTTACTTTTTGTCTGTATTTATTGTTTATCTTTTTCTTTTTCTATTATTAATATTAATATTGATGATTTTTTTTAAATTAATTGTTCTTGTTATTAACCCGGCAAGCGCGATAGGCCTCACGGAATGCTTCCTATAGGGAACGCGATAGGCCTCACGGAAGCAGGACCATAAAAAAAGCCTTCCATAAAAAAAAAGGGCCTATCAAAACAAAGGAATTTGTCTCTAGGTGAGATAATTCCCCTCCAGTACTCATCCATGTAAATCTCACCCACCCCCCTCCCCTCCTTCCCCACCTTATTCCCCCCTCCCTCCCCTCCTCAATTATCACCTATTTTTCCTCTTATTATCATCATTTATCGGTTATTTTTCTCTCCTGCGATAATGTAGCACAAGTGGGTTGCATAAAAGATCGTTATGCAACACCCAGACACCGGCACACACCGCCCCGCTCGTCTCAGTTGACTCCCAGACAGCGAGAGGGGAGGCTGCCTGTGTCTCTCTCTCGCCTGAGATTATGACCGGGTGGCCA
The DNA here is from genome assembly GCA_032716605.1 of Paralithodes platypus. Lineage (NCBI taxonomy): Eukaryota > Metazoa > Arthropoda > Malacostraca > Decapoda > Lithodidae > Paralithodes > Paralithodes platypus. Next base: position 33,249,512 of record CM064480.1, read on the forward strand.
ATATCTTCGTTTTTCACCACCCAAATGCTTTTCCCACTTATTTTAGCACTCTTGAAGGTTCATATATACATCATATATGTAAAATAAAAGCATACCGAAAACAAATAATGGTTTATATTGTAAATATAACGAATTCTGTCAGAATCCAGGGCTAGAAATGCACAAATAACTACCCTAGCACCTAGGTCTATATCGCGCTTGTCAGGTTAAAAGAGTACTCTTTGTTTAACCCGTACAGCCCTAGCGACGGGCGCGTCGGCGATGTATGTAACGCACAGCCCCAGAGACGCGCCTGGCGCATCACCCTAATTGCGCCGACCGTAACCTCAGGTGTAGCCACTCAAGAGGGCTCAGATTTGTATGAGAACTGTGTACGTATCCCACGCAACCGTGCCGATGGTTGAAAACTCTCAAAGTCCACGTGCGTGAGCGCGCAATAACCTGGTTTTTTGGGATAATTGCCTTCAATTTTTTACTCTTGTAAAATACGTTTTCGGGGGCTCTGTAGGACCATTCTTTAAGCTTTTTGAGCGGTTTTTCATGGTTTTTCCTTCATTCCTAACCCATTCGCTATTGTTTCTGGAATAAAACCATTTTTTGAAAACCGGCCGGGTTCTGGTGAACAAACATTACAAAACTAGCCGGGGCTGGACGGGTTAAATCTGTTGTTACTTCTTCATATTTTGCAATTATTTGTCTTTATATTACAGTGAACCCTCAAATTACGCGCAATTTATCTACGCGAAATAAAACTACGCTCTAACCACAATTGAGGAAACAAATACGTAAGTACGCTCATATTAAATGTACGCGGCGCTGAGCAAAAAAAATAACCCTCCAACGTCGTCACTGTTGACTGTGGAGAGAGAGACATCTCCCGTACCAAACTATTATGTATCTATAAAGCACAACAGGATATTATGAATCTATTAAAAGACTGTTCTTCGTTTTACATTGCATGTATCATTTATTGAGCTAACAAAATCGGAAATGGAAAATCTGTTTCTGTTCGGTAGTTGGAGGCGAGATTGTTTACACTTCTTTCGAAAGTCGCTTCAAAGCCCACTGCTCTCCCCTGGCTAAATGATGTGAAGCCAATTCTTTAATATGTATATGAGCTATTGAACTATCTCACTTGACACTATGTAGGCTATATGAAACTATAGGCTATACAGGGTGTATTACTTTTCGACTCAAAACTTTACCAGTAAGCCTAGGCGGCTAGGCCTATTATTTCGGTCGATCCGTTTCGGGCGCAGTGCTATCGATCGATGGCGCAGATCCGGCATTGCTCAACCACTACCAGTGTGAGTTAATTTACGTTTGTGTCTTATTTGTATACATTAAATGTATTTTGTGTGGTAGATTAGGTTATGAAAACATATTTGTACAGCAATACGTTATATATTTGTGGATTTTAGGTGATGAAAGGTAGAAATAGTACAACTTTCGGTCGGACCCAGACCAATACCTATTTTCCCCATTTATATTTAACTCCCATGTACGCGCAAACGAACGTACGCGCCGACAGCACAGTACGCATCCCACGCGTAGTTTGAGGGTTCACTGTATATGTATTCATTGTCGATGGTATCAATTGCTTGCTTTTGCGATTTCCTTAGTTTATTTGTGCGATAAATGTAGGTTATTTGTAGGGTAGTTATTGATAGGGGTCACTTGAGGCATGCTATGCTTACAGGTACCTACCCGATAGCACTATCGTTAGTGAGTGCTGTACTGTACAGTATTTTATATATTATTTTGTAATAGTATAGATATCTTATCAATATTTGTATTTTGTACTATTGTTAATGTCTTGTCATGTTGCAAATTTGATTTTAAATGAATATTTTGACATTTAACATGTAGTTTCTTTATGCATGCAGAGTTTAGTAAAAATTTACCAGAACGTCCGGGACTCCCCAAATTTGACTAATTCCTTGAACGTGACGATAGTGCGTTGTTATGTGTGCGATTAGTTTGCTTGGGAAACAGATTAACTTGCTCATGTAGTAATGTACACCCTATGTGGTGGATTGTGTTCTTTGATTTCATAAATTTCATTTTAGTAAGCGTTGTTTCCACATAGCGATTTTGATAATTTAATTTACTTTATATTGTCCTTATCCCAATTTTGGTTTTAGTTTGCAAGTTTTACATTTTAATTGTGTAGTTATTGTGTGAGGTGAGAAATAAGACGGCGAACTTTATGCGGAAATTCCATGTTTACTTTCGAACTTCCGAGTTTCGTCATTTACTGATGCTCATATCTCTGCAAATAAATGGCCTAACCAAGTGTTTATGCATACCAGAGGTAGATATGGTCGTTGCCGTGCGATGGCTGAAGACTAGACCACTCTACAATGAGTAGTTATTGTGTGAGGTGAGAAATAAGACGGCGGGATTTCAAAGCTTCGTCCGAAAATGGCTGCGCAGCTGTGACTCTGTCTCTCTCTCTCCTTCACTAAACAAAATATTTATTCAGAGGTAAGAGTTGTTGCAATGGGCCAATCGACCCAATGCACCTCATTTTACGTTTATGCATGCAAATCACATATAAGCTAACCTTTATAATTGAATTTATTATAACATAGGCTTTTATGGAGAAAAAGTGGACTTTGTGGAAATCCCCAGAATACCAAGGTACGTTTAACATATAAACATATGGGTTCGGTAACGCGGTTTTTGGTAACACGGGAGGTTACCAGAACACATTAGCCGTGTTACCGGAGGATTGACTTACAGACGTACATACATCAGAAAGCAAATTGAAGATAGAGTATTTTCGGTATGTATGTACTGTACAGTATGTATGTATATACTCAGGCATAAACTCCATTGCTGGGGGTGGTCGACTGGAGACAGAGCCCGAACAGAAACCTGTAAAGTTACAATTCTTAGGGTCCAGGACCACTTTCGCGTTTCCTCGCCCCTTTCTCGGTCTCGTTGAGGAGGAGAATTTTACAAGGGGAGGAGGATTCCTAGCATCCTGCCCCCAGAAAGAAAAGTAGGATAGTAAAAGAGACAGACAGAAATGGCTAAGGTTGGGGAGAGGATGCCAAACCTCACTCTTGATAGGACCAGCCCTCACCCAATGGAGATGATATTTTCGGTAGCTGAATTATTTTATAACTTTAATTTAGATGTTTATGTTTCAGGAAAATGTGCTTGTATGATATTGGCTATGTGTAACTTAGAATTTGTTAGTAGTCTTGGCAAATCCAACGTCAAGGCTATTAACCTAATTGCAATGACGACTTGTCTATTTTGACTGCTATGTCGTCATTCCAACCGCGGTTAAAAAGAAAACGTCTAGAGTCTACTCCTTATCTTGCTCTAGGAGACGTTGTACATTAACCAAAACTACCACCGAAGGTGAAAAAAGTATAGAAGAGAAGAAAAAGGGGTTTACCTTAGTTACCGCTCAAGGCCCATCCCGTGTTCCGTCATGCGCCGATCCCTGTCGAACGTGCGCATGAGCGACCCTCTCTTGTTATCATTTTTTCACGCGTCGCCATTGTTGAGTCTGCTTTTGTTGTGCTCCTTCAATTCACCCTGTTTTAGGTTCGTTTCGGCTTTTCTGGCCTTCTTTTTGTTAGACAGATGTTACGTGATCTAGGACACACGTAAATGGGCTCCTCAGTGTGTTTATTGGAGACGCGTGTGGAAATAGCTACCGAAGGTACGGGGGCGCCTGGCGTTCCTCGTATGTGTTTTTCATTCCTTTCTCTTTTCATATTCTTTTTTCCTGTTAGTCTGGGCATAGTTTAGCTTATTTTAGCCTAGCTTGTTTCTCATTCAGGAATTGCTATGCCCTATGAGTTTTCATATTTTCATAGCCTAGGTGTACAGTTGGTTCACAATCTGAGATTTCGTGGTGGCGGTGCTGTTTGTAGGGTTTGTGTCGGCCGCATTATTAGCGTTATTCCCGAGTCCCCCCTTTCGAGCCTTCACTGTGTCTCAAGGGCCTGGGCGCTTGGTGGTTCGTGATATCCAGGGGTACCCCACGGGGGCCTCTCCCTCACACCACAGGGTTTTTCGCCCCTAACACATTCTCTCCTCACGGCTAGGCCACCCTTTTTCTCGCCAGTTTCATTTACTGGTTTTTGTGTTCCCTTACTGTTTTCACCTCCATCCTTTCATTCCCTTTTGCCCAATCCTGGGGTACCCTACGGGGGCCCCTGTTTGTGCCAAACCACCCTTCCTGCCACTTCTCCTCATGGGCTTTGCTCTATCTCTGTGGGTGGGGTGGTTCCTGGGGGATGTGCCTCCTCTCCCCTGGTGTGTCTTCCTTGCCTCTCCCTTGACCGGTTGAGTCAGGATATTATCAAGGAAGACACTGCTCAGCTTGATGGCCATCGTCGCTTGGAGTCATAAGGAGTGACGCTTTTTTCTGGGCCTGTGTTGGTATTCCCTAGACGCTCCTCTCGCTTTTTCGGCGCCGGACCATCTCGGCCGGTCCCGCAAATTTGCGGAGTGCTCGATTCGGTCCACGGACGTTTCGGCTCCCCGCAAATTTGCGGAGATCGCTGGGGGGTCTCGCGGTGAGGCGGGAGGGTTGTGTCGGTACGGTTATGCCTCCATTGGCCCGCAAATTTGCGGTTATAGTTGGCTTTCCCGGTGACCCTTTTTTGTGTCATCTTGTTGCCTGGTACTATATTGGTGTATGCACTTTCCTGGTGTTATGGACCCTGCATGTGAGGTGTTGAGTGGTGGTTAACACTTTCTCCATCTTTGCAGGTTCTGCTTGTGCTCTTCCGCCTCACCCGCCCTCCTCACCTCCGTCGGTGCTCCCGGTTTAGAGTGAGTACGCCAGTTTGCATGTGTGTTCCTGTTTACCCATGCTCATTCCCTGGTTTTTATTGGACATTATCTTCACTTACTCCGTCAACGTGCTGCTTATGGTGTGTGTTCTTCCATTGCAGGTGGGATGCCTTGCTTTCGCCAGGGCTGTGGCTCCCCGTGCTTGGACTGCCACAGGTCCTGCTTACGGCACTCTCAATGTGTGTCCTCTACGGCCTACCTCCCTGCTTTGTGTGGCCCGTGTATGGACCTGGTGGATGTGGTGGACCATCACCCTGGTTCCTCTGACGCGGCAGTGGCCTCTGCATCCCTTCAGTCTGTGTGGGCGGTGGTCTCCCACCACATCAGGACTGTGGGCCACCGTTCCCCGGCCTTTGTTGACGACCGGATCTGCGTCGCCCTGGGCATCCCTGACCCGTCTGGGGGCCGTTTACCTGGCCCTCTCCCTGCTCGGGCCCTCCTCCCTGAGTCCCGTGGTCGGTCGTCACATCGTCGGGTGGATCCCCAGCTCCGTCCACGCTCTCGCTCTCCTCGTCGCTCGTCCTCTACTGCCCCTCCTCGTCCTCCTGCTCACCTTGACTCCGCCGTTCGCCCTCGTCATGGTTCTCGCCCTGAGGCCGGGGTTAGCGTCTCTGCCCCTGTACGCCCTCCCCTGGCCTCTCCGGATAGGGGCTCTACTACCTTCCGCCCGCTTCCCCTGCACAAAAGACGTCCTCTTCATTTGTCCTCTACGCGCGCGGATGTTCATGCTGTAGCTGGCCCTCTGCTCCCTCCTTCTACTCTGTCCAGGAGGGTCCGCCAGGATGTAGTTGCTTCTCCTCCTACTTCTCCTGCTTCGGTGCCTCTTCTTCCTTCTAGGTCTCGTCCCAAGGTGGAGGTTCCTCCCTCCTCCGCCTCGGTGTCGGGCCGCCCTGTTCTCTCAGCCCCGGGGATCCTTGCTCTGTTTCCCCCCGCGGCTCCTTCTGACCTCCTTTCACCCGGCCAGCCTTCCCCCTCCCGTCATCCTGCTCCTCTTCCTTCTTCTATTCCTGATCTTCGCTTGCCGGCTCCCCGTGAGGGTACCCCGCCGCTTGACTCGGTAGAGTATAGCGAGGTTTCGGGGTCCCCTTTCTCGGGGGCTGACGTGTCGCTGGAAGAGGGGGATGGTGATGTTTCCCCCTCGGGCGTTAGTGATCGGGAACGAGACCCTCAGGACGGCCACGGCCGTCGTCGCTCGCCTTCTTTGGGCCGCGACGCTGCTGTTTCGTGTCATGGGTCTCGCTCTCGCTCACGCTCGCCCCTGCGGGCCGAACTATCTTCGGGGGGGTCGCCTCTCTCGGATCGATTTTCGGCTATGCAGGGGTGGGTTGTGTCACACTTCGACGCGCGCTTGGAGGCGATGCAAGAATCCCTCTTATCGCGCTTCTTGGCGGTGACACAACCTCAGCGCCTCACCCAACCTACCCCTGCTTTGGTCCCCCTCCCCTCTGCGGTGGACCACATTCCTTCTCGCCCTGCTTCTCCGCCTGCCCGGTCGTCGGCTAGTACTGCTCCTGCCCTGGCTCAGGTGGTTGCCCCTACTGTCTCACATGTCTGTCTCCTCCGTCTGCTAGGGCAGGGTCCGCGCTTGCCCCCCATCCAAAAGGCCAAGGTCCCGTCGCGGACTATGCCGCTCCTCTATGGCTCCTTGGCTGTTTGGAAGGGGGTGCAGGCCTCCCACCCGGAGCGTGCTACCGACTTCCCGTCAGGTGAGAGGGCCCTACCTTTGGACTGGTCGGTCCAAATAAATGATAAAATGCAGTTCAGGGCGATCAGGGTGGATGGTCAGGTGGCCGACGTGGAGGTGCGGGCGTACCCGACAAGGACTGACCTTCAGTACTTTTCGGTGAAGCCCAAGCCCCCGTCTGCTCCTCGAACTAAGCTCTGGTCAGACTTCAGCCGCCAGGACATCCTTCAGGATGTTCAGTCCCTGGCTGTGTTAACGGGACTGTCCTCCTATGGGACGGGTTTGTGCGACGACGGTAAGCCTGGCTTAGCCGTCGTGCTCGATAACCCTCTCCCATTGGAGGCCTGGTTTGCTGAGGCCTTAGACTTTGCCAACCGTTCCGTCGACAGATCTATTTCAGTCCCTCCCCCAGAGTCGTCACTGCTTTTGCCTCCTCTGGTATCTGTCGGCGGATTGGATGGCAAGTTCTGGTCCTGGATTAGCGCTCCCAAACTTGAAATTTGTGCTATTGCTAACCCGTTCTTCTCCCACCCAGATAAGTCCTCTGTCGACAGGGATTTTACCTTGCGGCAGAGGGTGGCGAACTTATTGTCTTGTCTTCTAGGTTCCCTCCAGACGTCTGTTCACCACCTGCGACTTATCGAGGCGACTGCACCTGGCGATCTTCGCGAGGGCTTGGACCACGTTCGGCGGATCCACCTTCAGCTCGCGGTGTCTTTGGTTCCCGAGCTGAAGGCGGTTTTGTGCGAGGCAACTCGACAACGCCAGACGGTAAGGTCCTCGTTCTGCCGGAAGGCCCCTTTGGATATTCGTCAGGGTCTGTTATACTCTGAGCTATATACATCGGGGCTTTTTGCGCAGGATGCTTGGGAACGCTACGCTTCTCTGTCAGCGGACCCTGCTTACGACACGCAAAGACGCGCTGTGTCGCGACCAGGGTCTTCGCAGTCCCGTCCTTCTGCCGGTCCCCTTCGGGGTGCTGCAGCCACTGCTGCCGCCAAGAAAGGGCGCAGGAACGGGAAGTTGCCGGCCAGAGCGTCGGTTCCGCCTCGCACTTCTGCTCCTGCTCCCTTTCATCCCCGCCGAGAAGGGGCTGGCCAGCCTTCCACTTCCGGCCGCACTTCGACGGGGTCCGACGCACGACGGACAGGGGATGGGGTGACCCGCCCTTTTCGGCGAGGTGGGGGGGGTAGGGGTGGTCAACGTGGCTCTTATGACCGTAGGGACCGTCCCGGGAGACCCTCCACGTCAAAAAATGTGTAGGTTCTCCAGGTCGGTCTCCTCCTTGTTCTCCTTCTCGCCTCGCAGAAAGGGTCGCTCACCTCATCTCGGGGGCTCCCACAGGTTATTTTCGCCCTTGCGCCCTTCGGTGGCCACGAGGGACGTGGGGGCGGAAGATTGCACGGAGGGGTCTAACCTGGAGATGGAAGTCCAGACCCCCACTCAGCTCTTGTCAACGAAGCCGGCCTGTCTCTTCGGAGGTGGCCGACGTGATTACGCCCATGCACGGGCAGGGAATCGTCAAGGAGGTGAAAGCCGGTCACCCGGTTTTCCTCTCCCGTGTTTTTCTGGTACCGAAGAAGGACTGCGACGCGATGCGACCGGTGGTGGATCTGTCGGCCCTCAACGGGCACATCGTGAACACACGGTTTCGGATGCTGACGGTGCACCAGGTACGACTGGCCCTGCGACCTCTGTCGTGGGTAGTGTCGCTGGACCTCAAGGATGCGTATTGGCACGTTCCTATCCATCCTCGTTTCCAGCGATTCTTGGCCGTTCAGACTTCCGATCGTGTGTTCATGTTCGACAGACTTCCCTTCGGTCTCAACATCGCGCCGCGGATCTTCTCGAAACTGGTAAAGCAGGCTCTGGATCCTCTCCTCAGGGCGGCCTCCAGATCCTGTTTTACTTGGACGACTGGTTGATAGTTTCAGACACCCTAGAACAGTGCGTCCACGACACCCTCACAGTAGTTCAACACATCACACAGTTAGGGTTCAAAATCAATATTCCCAAGTCACGCCTGACCCCGTCGCGTGTCGTGACGTGGGTAGGTCTCGAATGGGATCTGACCAACGCTACAGTGACCCAGAGTCAGCCAAACGCGGTGAAACTTCGCAGGAAGGTCTTCGCCGTGTTGCACTCGGTCTCCCTCACGAGGAGGATCTGGGACTCGTTAGTGGGTTCGCTGAATTGGGCCGCTCTGACCATTCCCTTAGGGAGGCTCAGGCTGCGCCGCCTAATACTCATGGGCAACAAGGTGTTTCCGTTGGCCCCTATGGATCGGCTCATGCCGATCCCGCGTACCATTCACAGACACTTAGGACACTGGGTTGCTCGGGGCACGCTCTCTGCGGCTGTGCCCTGGACCGCCCCCCCCGCCGACGATCTGGGTAGATACAGATGCGTCGAGCGAGGTAGGGTGGGGTTACCAATCCAACCTGGGACATCAACATCACGGCAGATGGGTGGGACACACACACCTACACATCAATGCCCTCGAACTGTTGGTTCCCTTGTTCTTCCTGAGGGACCACGCGCTGGCCCTTCGGGGAAAGTCGGTGGCCTTCAGGATGGACAATCAGACAGCTGTCCACTGTATCCAAAAGCAGGGGTCCTCCAGGTCTTTGACTCTGTTGGGGATCTCAGAGAAGTTGTTCTTCCTCGCGAACCGACACAACATCTCCCTGCACGCCTCCTACCTGCCCGGGACTGCCAACCTGTGGGCGGACGCCCTGTCGCGAGGACAGGGCGTTCTTGTAGAATGGGCGATGAAACAGACTGTATTCGACGACCTCGCAGCTTCCTGGGGTGTTCCGGAGGTCGACTTGTTCGCATCGAAGGAGACGCGCAAGTTGCCTCAGTACCTATCCCTCCGGACTCGCACTCCGGAGGGGGGTCCGGACGTTTTCATGGAAGACTGGAACAGGTGGCAGTCGATATACATATTTCCGCCACCAGACGCACTGTTGATGTGCAAAGTCCTCGCGCGGCTGCGGCTGTACCGCGGCAGAGTCTGGCTAATAGCGCCTCTGTGGCCAGCCCAGGCTTGGTACTCCCAGTTGAAGCGGTGGTGCCCGAGTCCGGTCCCTCTCCCTCTCTCAAACTTCCACTTGAGCCAGGTTGGCGACCTGCGGACCTCGTTGGCCTTCGCATCGTGGATGTTCGTGAGGCACGGTGGCTCCCAGTCCACGGACGGGACCTGACTGACTTCCTGAAGCGTTCATGGACGTCTTCGACTTGGGGGACTTACGAGTCCCACTGGAGGTCTTTTACTAGGTGGATACAGGACACTCGCCAGACTGTTAGCTCTCCTTCCCTCGTCCTACACTACTTGTTTCACCTCTTCCGTACACGTCGCTTTCAAGTCAACACTATACGTAACCACTTGTCTGCCATCCGGGAGGTCTTTGAGTCAGTCACTGGGCTGGTCGTTCCTCCGAAGGAGCTGGATTCCTTCATGAAGGCTGCCTTCAGGGAGCGACCGCCTCCACGCCAGATCCCTCCTCAGTGGGATCTGGGGCGTGCTCTGGACCTTCTGGCTTCACACACATATACACGGGATACTACACCGGTTCAGTTGCTGGAGCGTACACTCTTCCTTGTCGCTCTGGCCACTGGGGATAGGGTGTCTGAACTCGCTGCCATGTCGCGGTCCCAGGAATGCATGCGCTTCTCCCCGTCCTTGAATGTCGTCACGTTAGCCCCCTCCCCTCATTTTGTTGCCAAGAATGAGAGAGAGACCCACGTTTTCAAGCCTTTCACCATCCAGGCTTTAAAGCGTGGGCATACTCACCATGTGTTGTGCCCGGTGCAGGCCTTGCACTCCTATGTTGAGTCTGTGGCTCCGACTTCGGGTACTGCTGTGTGGGTGTCTCCTCGGACTGGTAGGAGGCTCTCGAAGGTACAGATAGGACGCCACATTTGTCGGGTCATTCGTGCCAGTAACCCTGCTTGTCAGGGTTCTGCGCACGATGTGCGATCCTTTGCTGCCTCCTTACGGTTCCTGCAGACTCGTTCGTTGCCTGACGTCGCCTCGGCGGGTTTGTGGTCTTCTGTCCATACCTTCGTCTCCTCCTACCTCTCCATGTCCATTGTTAGACCCCCTCGGCCTGTGATAGCTCTCGGGAGTCGTGTTTCCTAGGGCTCTCGCGAAATTGCCTGGTCTTCCCCCCTAGTCACTCTTTCTTTTACTTTGTTTTCTTTAGAAAAGGGGGGGAGGGAAGTACGGGTTTGCAACACTGGATTGCAAGTTTGGGATTATGTTATATGTATACAGTACATAAGTGTTTTTGCCTCATTGAAAATTGTGTTTTGTTTATGTGATCCATGTTTTTGTTCGTTTTGGAAGAAAAGGGTTTTTGTGTACGGTACTTTTTGGTTTAAGACAAGTCTATGACTTTGCATTACTATGAATGACGGGCACATGTTAAAACTGCTCTTTTTAGCTACTCCTCAGTTTTTCACTCTTTTATTAAACTCTCTTGTTTAAATTGTGTTTCTTTGTCATTCATAATTTTGTCTTATGCATTGTTTTTTTTGGTATGTTGGGCTTGGATGTCCTCCTCCTATTTGTTATGCAGCCTTGACGTTGGATTTGCCAAGACTACTAACAAATTGGGAGGTTTGACGTACCTCCCAACCTACCAAATAGGAAAACCTACTATTTGGTAGTAGTCTTGGAAAATCCAACGTACATAATACCCTCCCTCACGCCGGACCCCTGCCCATCCGCGTTCTTCTGCTGACGTGAGATGTGATAACAAGAGAGGGTCGCTCATGCGCACGTTCGACAGGGATCGGCGCATGACGGAACACGGGATGGGCCTTGAGCGGTAACTAAGGTAAACCCCTTTTTCTTCTCTTCTATACTTTTTTCACCTTCGGTGGTAGTTTTGGTTAATGTACAACGTCTCCTAAAGCAAGATAAGGAGTAGACTCTAGACGTTTTCTTTTTAACCGCGGTTGGAATGACGACATAGCAGTCAAAATAGACAAGTCGTCATTGCAATTAGGTTAATAGCCTTGACGTTGGATTTTCCAAGACTACTACCAAATAGTAGGTTTTCCTATTTGGTAGGTTGGGAGGTACGTCAAACCTCCCAAACATGTCTGATTTTTACTTTTTTATTTTTAAACTGCCTTTGACGAGTTCCTCCCCCAGAGTTGAAAGATCAGTTTTGTCAGAAAAAGAATTGATGGTTGTGCAATCAAAGTGGAAAAGGGGAGGGAAAGACTAGGAAGAATAATTGTTGGAGAGGTTTTTGGCTAGATGCCAGAAAGCTTGGGAAGAGCTAGAGATGGACAGTTCAGTGAATTTATTATTGATGAAAAAGTGCTTGGCAAGTCGAAGAACAGATTTGGCTTGATTCCGGGCAGAAACATTGGAAGAATGAGAATCTCGAGTTTTAAGGCGTCAGTACCGTTTGAATTAATTGATAAGATTTAGGCACAAAGACCAAGCACTGGGACCTGTAGAGATCATTCAGCGCTACATCTAAAAATTAAAATATAATCACAGGAATATCAAAATTTAAAACACATTAAGATATCAAGTAGCGGTACATAAAACAGATAAAATCTCAAAAGAGGAATATCAAAAGTAAAAAACACTGGATAATTAAATATCATAAAAAATACCGCAATCCAATAAATAAGATTGGAGCTTAAAAACATCTGCATCTTGGCCAAGAATGTCAGACAGGAAAAGGAAAGTAAAACCTACAGAGCATCAGAGAAATGAGTAATTACAACAAGAGGTTAGAATGTGGCTGACAGACAGTACCTCATCACACACAGCACACAGCGGTGGGCGATCATTATGTAATATGTATTTGTGCGTCATATTCGTGTGACCAATACTCAACCTTGTGAGAACTACTTACGTACGTCTACCTAAGTGAACGGGTGATAAGTCCCAAAGCTTCACAGAAGGATGATTGGCTTTAAGTTTTAGGTTAGTGCTGGTGAGGGAAGACCACCTCAACTGCCACCTCTCCCGAATCAGCGACCGGATACTGCATTTAAAATCCTCCGAGGGGATAGAGAACCAGCCCTCACACTCTAGTACAGCCTCCTTTGCAGCTGTGTCAGCCTCCTCATTGCCCTGGATCCCAACATGAGCTGAGACCCAACAGAAATTAATCATTTTGTGTCGAGATGCTAAGCGATAAAGCCATGCCTGGATGTCCTGAACCAATGGGTGAACAGGGGAGTAAACTTTAATGGCAGAAAGAACACTCTGTGAATCAGTGTAAACAGTGAAATCCGTTCCAGTGGAGTCGCTTACCACTTTCAAAGCTTGAATAATAGCATACGCCTCCGCAGTAAAGACAGAGGCAACCCAAGGCAATCAAGCAAGGTAGGTGGTGTCCTTAAAAACCACCGCACAACCCACACCTGATGCCATTTTCGACCCATCAGTGTACAATGCTGAAGTAGATTTATGGACTTAGGAGTGATCCAGAAACATGGCCTTTGCTGCAGCTGGAGATTAGATTATTTCGCCTTGTAAATGGGAAGAATGCACACTGACGGAGAGGGGAGAACCCACGGGGCAAACGAGGGGAACTTTACCTCTCTCATTAAAACGGAGTTCAAATGAGAGTCATTCAACACTTCCCTCATGCGTATCTGGAGAGGCTTGGGGAAGCTTTTACGTGCCTCATACCGTGGAAGGAAACGGCTATCGGTGACCGAGCGATAAGCAGGGTTATCAGGGGAACTGCGAACTCTAAACATTAAACGTAATCCAAGCTCTTCCCTACGGAGATCCAGAGGCAATTCCCCTGCCGCAACATAAATGCTTTCTGCAGGTGATGTACAGAAAGCACCTGTGCATATCCTCATGGCTGAATTGTGTACCGGGTCCAACAACTTTAAGATAGACTTGCTTGCCGAAGAATATATCTGACAGCCATACTCCAATTTAGATCGACACAGAGCATCATAAATCCTGAGGAGGGATGAACAGTCTGCACCCCAGGACTTATTACTAAGCACTTTCAGGATGTCCATGGACCGCATAACACGCGTCTGAAGATCAAGCATATGTTCTTTCCAAGTAAGACCGCTATCTAGAGTGAGCCCTAGGAATTTGACTGAACTTTCATATGGTAAAATATTACCATTAACCCTCCAGCCCCGGCTATGTATTATATATATATTCCTCGAAACCCGGGTGTTTTGGCCGAAAAACGTCTAGGCTAGGCTACCGTATATGTGTTAATCTGACTGCTTCCCGCATTCCCGCGCATCCCCAAGCGTAGCGGTGTTATTTACCTGTAGAATGGCATTAAGTAGAGCTCTCCAAGTCAACTGGTTGAGTTGTGATGATGATTTCATTGGAGATAACTTTATGGCCAAAACAGCCACTTTACACTACTTTTCGATACTTAACAACAACATACAGGCACACACGAACAAGCGACGCTCTCCTTCTTGTGGCCGGAGATGCGGGGCGTCGGTCCAGCCGGCTGTTGTTTACATGCGTCGCACCGACGCCTCGCACACGAAGCTCACAGGCTTTCAACCACTGGGCGTTCAAGAGCCCTTCCGGGCAGCTGTTATATGCTTTTTTATGGGCGTTCAAGAGCCCTTCCGTGGTGAGAGGGTTAAGAAGAAGGTGCGGTACAACTGAATTTTTTTCCTAGAAAACTTTATTGCCACAGTCTTCTGAGGGGAAAAAGTGAAACCCCACTCATTTGCCCACTGGACTGCCAAATCGATGGCTTTCTGCAAGTGTCATCTAGCCATATCGGGATCAGCCGCTGAACAATATATCGCATAGTCATCTACAAACAACGAACTTTGCACAAATGGTTCCCTAGAAACCCTCGCCACAACACTGTTTACAGCCATTATGAAACAAAAAACACTTAGCGCACTCCCCTGAGGAGCCCCCTCACACTGCATAAGTTTATCAGAAAGACAATTCCCGACCCTAACACTGATATAGCGAGTGCGTAGGAAACTCTGGATAAACAACAGCATTTTTCCCGGTCAGGCCTAGCTTACGCATTTCTTGCACTATACCAAATCTCCATGTTGTGTCATACGCCTTTTGCAAGTCAAAGAAAACACCAAGTGTATGTTTATTAGTAACAAATGCATTCTGGATATCGGTTGCGAGACGCAAGAGAGGATCAAGGGTAGATCTGTTTTTACGGAAGCCGAACTGAACCGGGGAAATGTGATTACCAGTCTCCAACCACCATACCAACCTGTGGTTTAGCATTTTATCAATCAATTTACATAAACAACTGGTTAGAGCAATGGGTCTATAGCTGGAAGCCAATTTCGCATCTTTCCCAGGCTTTAGGATGGGAAGGATTAAAGACACTCTCCAACTCTCCAGCAATAGTGACGTACTCCAGATTTCAATGAAAATACATAACAAAAAATAGAAAAGCTTCTGGGAGATGTCTGATCATGTCATAATGCACGCCATCCTCTCCCGGGACAGAGGAGCCAGCATTACTCAGAGCATGAATGAGCTCCTGCATGGTGAAAGGTGCATTATAAACCTCCGAATCTTGGTCAGTCGCACTAATGGAAGGTACCTGAGCAAGTCCAAAAGAACCTGAGACTTCAGCAAAGTGGCGAACAAGAATATTAGAGACAATGACAGGATCTGATGATACAGTATCACCCACTTGAAGTCAAGGAGGGGGACTAGGAACAAATTTCCCAGAAAGCTTCCTGATCTTAGCCCATACTTTATTGATAGGAGTCCTACATGTCACATATCCGGTATCCTGTTTATTATTCCTAGGGGGTAGAGGAGAAACGGATATAAATTAAATAACTAAACCTGGTTAGATTAGTTGGCCTAGGCTACAAAATAATACCGGTCGGCGGTTGACTTATGTGTTAAAATGTATATGTAGGCTATCTGTGGTAGTCCCAGTAATATCTATGAAGTACTTCTAGCAGGGTTGGCATGATTAAAATCAAACAAATTTAATCAAGTTATTTTAATCGATTATAATCAAAGAAAAAAATCAATGATTAAAATCAAAATTGATTTTTTTATTAAAATATCACATTCCAAGTAATTATAAGACTTTTTTGCTAATCTTAATAGTCTACCAACATTCTTACCCTCTTAAACATTATATAGTAACCTATATCAACAATATTTTGCATATTTCTAATAAACTTTTGCACTAGTTCAAGAATTTTAGAAATTAAATAAATTGTGTTCTTTCATAGAAAATGAATCTTTGCTGCTTAACCCTCCTTGACTCCATAGCTCCCTATCTAGTTTGCCCCGTACTGTCCGGCTGGCCTACATAGCTCCATAGCATTATTTCATGGCTTAAAACCACTTAAAACTGCACTTGAGAAATTGTGTTGTCTTAGTGGATGGTCCATATAACCAACAAGAACAAAACCACATAGCCAGTCAGTCAGGTGACTCCTGCTTGTGTGCAGGCCTAAGGAAAGCTTCTATTGATTTCCTGGGTCTCAGACGATGCATGAAAGCAGTCAACAGTGAAATAGGAATGGTTATAATGGTGAAATATATCAGTACTGGTAATCAATAATCAATAATCAATATTAATACAGAATACATAATCAATAATCAATTGTTGAATGAATGTAAATAGACCATAGCCGTGGCTGCTGATACTGCATCGTGGTATTCGAACAGTTCTCAGTAGCATCACAAAACAGCGGGTCTTATTTCCCACCTCACACAATAACCGCTTAATGTACAGTGTTCTAGTCTTCACCCATCGCAAGATAACACCGATTACTGCCTTTGGTATGTATATAACCTAAGTTAAGCTATTTATTTGCAGAGGTACAAGTACAGTATCTGTAAATGACAAAACTTGAGAATTTACCCGGTTCTAGGCCCACAGCGGGCGAAACTGACCTACTAATTTTCACAATAAAAACGGAACTTCTTGGGCTAGACTTCTAGTCTTCAATCATAGCAAGGTAATGAGTACTGCCTCTGGATATATATATATACTAGCAGGGGTACCCGGCGTTGCCCGGGTAATCACCATCACTACTACCACCACCACTACTACTACCATAATCACCATCATCAATCACTACTACCACAATCATCACAATACTACTACTGTACTACCATAATCACCGGCCTCGACAAAAACGGCGACCTCGATTTCGGCCGCTAAATAAACCTCCGATTTTGGATCTGACCTCATCCGTACCCCTATTTTGGGGGGCTGCGAACAACTTTCGTTCCATACACCTTTTCGATCGGAGGCGTCCTTCTGCCCCAAACGGCCATTTTTTCAATGTTTAAAAAAAAAAAAATCAATTTCGGCCTCGAAACAACCTCCGATCGTGGTCACGCCCCCTCTATGACCTGACCCAGGTCAATTGACACCCACATGCAAAGTTTCAGCTCACCAGGTCCAAAACTGCGGATGCCTATTAAGAACACACACACACACAGACAACGGAAAATATTATATAGATACTGTACCTGTATATATATATACTGTATAACCTAAGTTAGGCCTATTTTTGGCGTATTTATAAGCGCACCAAAATCCTGAGAATTCGACGATTCATCCAAATTCAGCATTGGCAGGAAGGTTTAAATGGCTGTTCGGCGAGGGTTAAATTACTTTGATTTAAATGTTTTTCTGACATAATCTAATCAATATAATAGCCTTTACGATGTAGGAATATACAGTACTGTACTGTATATACTTACAATATTATACATATTTTGCGCAAAATGGAAGCTTGTGTAAAAAAAACTATTTATTTTATTTTAATCAAATAAATCTATCTATCTATCTATCTATTGCCTGACGCCGTGATCCCCGAAGGGGTGGCCACGAACGAACCGCCCCCATGCACCTCTGTCCCCAGTCAGTCGACGCCCCTCCCCCCAACCAGCACCGCCTTCGTTCATGTAGTTCCTCACTCCATCCTTCCACCTCATATTCGGTCTACCTCTCCCCCTCTGTCCCTCCACCTCGCTCTCGTACACCCTCTTAGTCATTCTCTCTCGCTTTCCATACGTTCCATATGGCCGAACCATCTCAAGTTGTTCCTTTTCACACTTTCCAGCACATCTACCTCCACACCACACCTCCTTCTTACTTCCTCATTAGTCTGTCTATCCCTCCATGTAACTCCGCACGCACTCCTTAAGTAATTCATTTCCACTGCTCTCACTCTTGGTCTGAGTCTCTCAACCAACGTCCATGCTTCGCTTCCGTAAGTCAGTGTCGGGATTACCACACTGTCATGCAAGGACTTCTTCACTTCCATACTGACCACCCTATTTCTTGTTACTGCTTTTAGCGTTCCTACAACCCTCTTCCCCTGTTGTACCCTCTCCCGCACCTCTTCATCCATAGTCCCATCTTTACTCAACACACTGCCCAGATACTTAAAAGAGTTGACGATCTCCATAGCCTGACCGTTCAGCTTCACCTCACACTCTGTGACTTCACCCCTTTCGAAGACCATAACCTTGCTCTTCCCCGTATTTACCTTCAAATTCCGTTTTTCGCACACTGTTCCAAACTCATTTACCAGACCCTGCAACTCCCATTCATTATCACTCATCAGAACTGTATCATCCGCAAACAGCAGTATAGGTAGCTTCCACTCAATTCCCTCCCTTTTCAGCGATACACCAACATCCACTGCTCTTGATAGTATTTCTTTCATAACTCCATCCATATATACAGTAAACAACCACGGGGACATCACACACCCCTGTTTCAAACCAACATTCAGGTCAAAGAACTCGCTCTGCTCACTCTCCACACGTACTGCCGCCTTTGCACCCTCATACATGCTCTTCACTGCTTTCAGCAACTTGCCCTCTACTCCGTATATTCTAAGTACTTTCCACAAACCTTCTCTATCCACTCTGTCATAGGCCTTCTCCAAGTCCATAAAGGCAACATACACCTTTTGTTTCTTCTCCAGATACTTCTCCACAACACAATTCAGGGTAAAAATCTGATCTACACATCCTCTTCCCTTCCTAAAACCTCCCTGCTCGTCGCCTATCCATTTCTCCGTTCTCACTCTCACTCTCTCAATCACTACCCTACTGTATACCTTCCCTACTACGCTTAGAAGACATATTCCTCGGTGGTTACCACACACTCCTCTTTCCCCTTTGCCCTTATATAGGGGGACTATTATGCCAGTCTTCCAGTCATCGGGTGCACTCCCCTTCTCCCATGCTAGTTTGCACATTTTCCATACCCATTCTATCACTATCTCACCACCATACCTCAACATTTCCCCACACACTCCATCTGTTCCTGGTGCTTTCCCCAACTTCACTCTTTTCATGGCTTCCCACACTTCTGACCTCCTGATCCCCACCTCCTCCTCCACTACTTCTCTTCTTCTCCCTCCCATACCATATCCAGCTATGTTTGCTGGCTCTTCATTCCTTTCATTTAGCAACTCACTGAAGTACTCCCTCCATCTTTCGACTCTCTCTTGCTTCTCGGCTAGCATTATCCCATTCTTATCTTTCACACCCTTACTGTTTCCCTTGCTACCTTCCCTAACTTTCTTGACTTCTTTCCAGAACAGTTTCTTACTCTCCCTCCATTTTACACTCAGATTCCTTCCAATTCCTCATCTACTCTTCTCTTACTTTCCTTCACTACTCTCTTCACCACCCTCTTACTCTCCACGTACCTCGCTCGTTTCTGTCTCTCGGAATCTTCATTCCCTCTACTACCCAACCACTCTCTATATGCTTTCTTCTTTTCTTCCACAGCTATTCTTACCTCTTCTGTCCACCATGCTGTACCTTTCACTCCCCTCCCTCTTCTCCTCACTCCACACACCTCCTCACATGCTGCACAGATCTCATCCTTAAACACCTTGCTCATCTCCTCCACTTCCTCCATAACTTCCAGGTCGAACCCACCTAGTCGTCTTTCCACTGCTCTCCTGTACTCCTCCCTGACTTCCTCCTCCTGCAACCTCTCCACCCTCCTCACCATTCCACCCTCCTCTCGCCTCCCTCCCGCTCTCCTCACCCACTTCTTTTGTATCCTAACCTTAGCTACCACTACATAATGATCAGACAGACCCCCTCCAATACCCCTATACACCCTAGCATCCATCACAGATTTCTTCATTCGTTCATCCACACATACATAATCAATCAATGACTTTCGTTCCACCACTGTCTTATCCTTCATCGTCAACATCCGTTTCCATGTGTACCTGTGGATCATTCTGTGTCGGAAGAAGGTGTTGGCTATCCACAGCCTCCTCCCCACACATACGTCCACAAGTGCACTACCATTCCCATTCACCTCTGATGGTACCCCCCACCCTCCCACCACTCCCTCAACTTTCCTATCACCCACCTTACCATTCATATCCCCAATCAGAAATATTCTTTCGTTCTTGTCAAACTTCTCCAGGCACGCCTCCACATTCATCCAGAACTCCTCTTTCTTTCTTTCAAGTATATCCTCTGTCGGGGCATACACGCATACAATCACCCACGTTTGTATTCCTACTTTCATTCTCACCCACACAATCCTTGAACCCACAGACCCATACTCTCTTACACATTCCTTCCATTTGCTACTTACAAACAAACATGCACCTTCTCTCGCTGTTCCTTCACTCACTCCAGCACACACACCCATTCCACACTCCCACTCTCTCACATCTGAACCTTTCCATTTGGTCTCTGTCATTCCACATACATCCAGCCTGGCATTCACTAACACTTCCAGAACCTCTCTCTCTTTTGTGCCATCATTCATGCCACTAACATTCCACGTAGCCATTCTCAGAATGTCCGAATGCATGTCCTTAGTCGGTCGTGGTTCGTCAACGTTGGTTCCGTCCGCATCCGAGGCTGTTAGTTCGTTTTTTTTTGCTTAGATATTTTTTCCGGGTGGGGGTCGCAAGCCCACCGACCCAACCTCTTTAGTCGCCTCTTACGACACGCAGAAGGCACGTGGGGCATATTCTATTCCCTAACCCCCAGGGGGGTTAAAAAAATCCAATTTTAATAAAAAAAATCAACGATTTTGATTTTGATTTAAAAAATCAGATTTTTTTCCAACCCTGACTTCTAGTATTAAAGGAACTTAGCTGTGATGCAAAGAGTGTAGGTTAGGTGATGGACATGTTGGGAGGCGAATATCAGGTAAGTTTTGGTGTTATGTGGCAGCAGCTGGCGGTCTGTCTTGGCAGGAACAAGTCTGTGTGAAGTGTGTCTGAGATTCCCTTTTGTCGTGACAATATAAAATATATTTAAGGGTTTTATATCGTCCCCCGTGATTAAATAATAAGGGAAAATAAACTAAGATATAACTGGTGCAACCACAGTAATATTTATCCACAAAGATAAATAAAGTAATGCGTATAAACAAAAAGGAACCAGCTGTCGTGAACCCAGGAAATTCAAACTACGGTATCTATACCAGGATTCACGACATACTCCGCCACCAGCTATACAAAGTATTTACAATTGTCCTGTCCCGATCATGGATCGCCACAATTGGGAGGAACCCAAAGCAGCCCGACGTGACAGCCTCTGAGGGGTATCACCTCGGTCCGCTCCAGTAGCAGGAAGGATATTATCATAGTTCGGCTTGCTGTCGCCATCCACTACCTCTAAATCTATCTCTAGTGGGTATAGCTTAACCAGCGGTCTGGTGGTCAAACCGGCTCCTGTTTTTACCTGAACTACCCTACATTCGTGGTCAGGACCACGAAGAAGTTTCATTATCCGACCTATACGCCAAAATAGTCGGGGGCCGTCATCATGTACTAGAACGACGTCCCCAACTTGCGGCGCTATCCCTCTTTTTACCATCAAGTGACGATGTTGCTCCCTGAGTGATATTAAATAATCAGTGCTCCACCTTTTCCACAGGTCATGTGAGAGTTTTGTTACATATTGGAAGCGTTGATTGACGGAATCGTTGTTACGCCACGTCGTGTCCTTGAGATCTTCATCCGTGACTTCTTGCCTTGGAAAGCTTCTGATCCGCCTCCCATGAACCAATTGTGAAGGAGTGATGGGTAGAGGGTCTTCAAGATCACTGTACGTGTAGCCAAGCGGGCGATCATTGACTGTGGCCTCGAGCTCCAGTAATACCGTATTCAGTTCCTCTGAGGTAACCAATGCTCGACCCAGTACCTTCTTCAATCCAGTCTTTAGGATGCCAATGACCCGTTCCCATATGGCACCGAACCATGGCGCCCTGGCCGGTATAAACCGCCACTCGCACTTGAATTCTGCTAGAGTACCTTTTAACCTTGCATCATCTATCAACTCCCGTAATGTACTGGCATTATCACTCATCATAATCTCAGGGTAACCCCTCCTGCTACTAAACCTACGGAACGCATGCAAAAATGATTCGCAGGAGAGGTTAGACACCGTCTCTACATGGACCGCTCTAGTGACTGCACAGGTGAATAAGACTACATATAATTTACTTACAGTACCCGACTTCTCTTTTACTGGCAAGGCACCTGTGTATTCAACCGACTCACTCCCTGAACCCTAAACTCCGGCAATGGAGGGGCCTGTACAGCACGGTATGATGTACCTTGCAATCTCTTGCAGATGATACATCCCCTTAAGGCTTTCTTTACTACCTGTCTAATCTTGGGGATCCACCATCTTTGCCTTATGTAATTTTTTTACTACCTGTCTAATCTTGGGGATCCACCATCTTTGCCTTATGTAATTTACAACATAACTAACACCACTATGGTTACACACTTTGTGGCAGTAATTACTAAGGAGAGTGGCTATACGATGTTTATTAGGGATAAGGATAGGGTACTTGGCGCTATCGTGTAAAGCTGACAAGTGTAGCCTACCTCTACAGCGTATCATGCCTCCCTCCCTATAGAGGCCTAACTGCTTCACTATATTGCTTGGTGTGCCCTGTCCTTTTGACAAATAGTGGTGTTCCTCAGAGTAAGCTTCTTTCTGAGCTACCTTAATCATGGCTGACTCTGCTGCTCTTAATTCCGGCACCGTCAAGTATGCCGGTTTTGCCTGATAGTTCCCTTGTGTCTTCTCTCTAAGAGTCCTAATAAACCTAAGGACCCATACCATTACATGCCATGACTTCACATATGAGCCATACTGGTCCCAATTCAATATGGCAGTAGGGGCAACCGGTACCGGCAATGACAGGGTTCCTTCTTGACTCATGTTACAACCCACAGTGGTGTCCCCTCCTATTGAGCCCCCTATTGGGCCATGATCAGGCCATAGCATTTGGTGCTACGTGGGCCCTCCCCACCAAAGCGAAGAAGCAACTAAGGACACATATGAAATCCCCCTGGTGACTAAATCACTGGGGTTGTCCTCTGTGGACACATAATGAAAATGAGCGCCGGGGACTAATGACTTTATCTCATCAACTCTATTCAGAACATAGATAGGCAAAATCTTCTTACTAGACAACCAGCATAGGGTTATCTGGCTGTCCGACCAGAGGTATATATTCTCTATAATCAGCTCGTCCACGTAGGCCTCACATATATAACATGCGAGACGAGCTGCGAGAAGAACAGCAGTCAATTCCATCTTAGGTATGGTGAGGGACTCGATAGGCGCCACCTTAGCTTTGGCCATTACTAACCTACTCACCTCATCACCAACCGCATAGGCCGCTACACCATATGCTACTGAGCTAGCGTCACTAAATAGGTGCAGCGTAACCCTCTTAGAATTAGTGACCCGACGGGGAAACATGATACCTGTACTATCTATCATATCGTCATAAATACCCTGCCAGTTAGCTCTCATGTCATCTGGAATGGGTACATCCCACCCACACTCTAATCTCCACAAGTCCTGTACGAACCTCCGCGCCCGGATGGTTACCGGTAGCAACACTCCTAGAGGATCGAACACACTCGCGGTTAGACTTAGAGCCTCGCGTTTTGTAACCAATGCAGGGCTACTTCCGCGGAAATTAACCTGTAACATATCCTTATCAGTTAGCCACGCAATGCCAAGTACCTTAACCCCGTCTTGTTTGGCGGAAGCTATACCCTTCAGGTGCAATAGTTCCCACAAGCTCTCATTATTTGTGACCCACTCACGTAAAGACAGGTTAGCGCTGGAAAATATTCTACGGGCATCCCAACATTGTTGTTGCAAATCACTTGCATCATCACCAGTCCACTGCAAGTTATCAATATACAACCCCCTATTTAGCTTATTAACTACCTCACTGTTCTCCTGTATCATAGACAGGTGTTTTTGAATGGTAGTATTAAGGAGGAACTGGGAACAGGTGGCCCCGAACAGAACTGCACGGAACCGGTAGACAATGTAAGGACTTGCAACATCCAAGGGATCAACGGGCCACAGAAACCTAGTAGCATCCCTATCCTTCTCACTCAATCCCACCATGAGAAATGCTTTCTAAATATCACTCACCCAGGCAAATTGATGGCATCTAAAGCGTAGAAGTACCTGGGTGAGGTCAGCCACTAGCGATGGACCTGTATGGAGACAGTCATTCAGACTGAACGCCCTCTCGTCCATCCTAGCCGAACAGTCAAACACTATCCGTACAGGCGTAGTAACAGTATCTTTAGTAATACCATGGTGAGCTAAGTAGTGAATGGCATGACCAGCTTGATTCCTGTTTTCTACCCTTTCAATAAACCCTCTTTCTACCTGATCATCCAGAACCTTTGTATACTGTTGACAGTAGTTGGGATCTTTTATAAATTTACGCTGCATTCCTCTCATTCTGCCCAGGGCTAACTTGAAGTTATCAGGTAATTTATCTATGTTATCTCTCCACGGCAGTTCCACTATATACTGTCCCTGTGCTTCGGAATACTGTACAGTTTCAGAAAATCTATTTAGGACTCTCTCCCCACCCTTACCAGTCTCATTAGGACTTATACCAATATGGTCCAAGTCCCATAGAGCTGTCAGATCCTTTAATTCTGGAGATTTCCTGCCAATATCTTCCTGTATCTCCACTAAAGGGTCTACTGCTAACTTAAGAACAGTGACTAACTCTACATGGGTCTCTGATGGTGGGATCAGGTCCTGATGTGGCGGCGTCTACACCGTAGGACCACCTCCCGGAGCTGCCAACCGTGGATGGCTGCCGACCCTCCACGGCCGGAGACAAGATCAACGACCAGTGGAGGACAACCGGATGCCGGCCGCGGGGAGCAGTTTCGGGAGCCAAACCGTCACAACCATCCCCTGCCCCCTCCCTGGGGGCACGGGTCCTTGGAGCGGCTTTGGTCGCGCCGGGAATTTCCACACCTCACACATCACACAGTTTTTCCTACACCGAGAAATGACTCTCCGGCTGTCATTTCTCAAAAACTTCTTCTAGCCGGAGACATTGAGAGCAACCCAGGACCCACGTACACATACATATGTCCAACTTGCTTAAAACCCATCACTTCGAGTCGCCACACTAAGGGTTCAGTTCTCTGCAATTCATGCAGGAACTGGACCCACTTCACCTGTACAACACTTGCCTCCAAGAAACACTACACGAACACCTGGACCTGTTCCTCATGCCCCTCCCTCTCCCAGTCAAATCCCTCGCCTAAAACCCGTCCACCTCTCCTCCCCAACCCACCTAGCCTTCCCATATCATCCACTCCCCCCCTAAAACCTGTCCACCTCTCCTCCCTAACCCACCTAACCTTCCCATACCATCCACATCCTCAACTCAACACACCACACCCGATCCTAATCCATTCCAAGCCCCATCTCCTGCTCCCCAATCCCCACCTCACCCATCCCAACCCCCAGCCCCTCCCTCACCCCCCCCCATCCTCGTGCAGCAGCACCCAACATACATCGTGCACATAACATTAACATTCTCCAATTGAACATAGATGGCATCAACACAAAGAAACACGAACTCTCACACTTCATCAAACAACACAACATACACATTGCCATCTTACAAGAAACAAAACTCCGCACAACACAAAAAACACCCACATTTCATAATTTCACCACCATCAGACAAGACCGGGCTGTCGGCGGGGGTGGTGGACTCATCACCCTGGTACACAAAGAAATATCATACATAGTAACCAGTGTACAAACCAAATCACTCCTCCCCCCAAATGATAACACAACAGAAATACAATCAATTAAAATACGCACTGGCAACAAATCCAACATAACCATCATAAACACATACATCCCTCCCCAAACATCCCCTACAGTACCAAATTAATACAGACCACACTTACAACACATCACAAACACCCCACACATCATCCTGGGTGGTGACTTCAACGCCAAGACGTCATCGGCCTGGTTTGTCGACAACCCCGACACAGACAGAGGGCTGGTACTACAAAACCAAACAGATAACCTCATCATCCTTAACGACATCCATCAACATACCCATATTCCTCACCAAGCCCTCTATAACCCATCATCTCCAGACATCACCTTTTGCTCCCCAGAACTCGCCCCCACAACATCCTGGAGGGTGGTCAGAACCTTAGGCTCTGACCACCTCCCGATCATTATCACCACCAAAACCAGACTCACCCCAGCTAGCCACAAACACACATACACCAATAATAAAAGAGCTAACTGGGAAGCATTCACAAATGAGACAGAACAACACTTCACAACTCTAAACAGAGGTGATGGGCTGGTCTATCAGAGTGAGAACTGAGCAATCTCTGCCATACCCATAGCTTACTCTGACTGTTCCTTTAACTTATATATTTTCTAGATCTCAAGTGACGGCGTCTTTTCCGTGGATTGACCTCCCAATCTGATTGGAAGCCAAAGCGTCACATTTTTCCCTTGCCCCTCAACTTTCTCTTCATAATTGCTGAGGGGCACAGGGCCCTGGGTGGGGCTTTGGTTTCCCGGGCGTTTCTGCACCCTCCTCAGCTCCCCGCCATGGAGTGGCTTCGGTCACCCAGGCTTTATTGTGGTCGGCAGGGAGGGTTCTGTGGGGGCGCTCGGTTATGGCCTTGGAATTGCTCGGGGCCTTGGGGCTATTCGGCCAGGCAGCTTGGGGAACAAGAACAACTCTAAACAGTACACCCATCACTAACATCAACAATGCTGTACACATACTCAATAAAACTATCCAAAACGCTGACAAGAAACACATTTCAAGAGGTAACCGAAAAGACACAACCCCAACTTCACACCAGAAATTCAAAACCTCATCAGACACGCGACATACTGAAACACTCCCCAGCACCCCACACACAAGACATCACACAACAAATTCAAGCACTCAACACCCAAACTAACAACAAAATACAAGAACAACAAAAACTAAATTGGAATAACTTCCTACAAACACTTGATCACAAAACAAACCCCAAAAAACTCTACAAAACACTAAACAGCATCACACTTTCCAACAGCAACACAACACAATCACATGCTGCAATCACAACAACAGACTCTACTCCTTCATGTAAACAACAAGCAAACACTCTCATCAATCACTTCTCACATGTCAGCCACCTAAAACCTCACAAAGACGACCGACGTGTCATCTGACGTAAGAGACAATTCCCCACAGACCCTGACTATACACCCTTCACCAATCACCAGACAAAGAATATCATCAACAATCTCAAGCACTCACCCGCCTGTGGCCTAGACAACATAAGCAACATACACCTCAGACACCTGGGACCACAAGCCATACAAGCACTCACTAACATATCAAACTACAGCTATTCACACAACACAATACCAGACATTTGGAAGCATGGTATCATCATCACATTCCCAAACCCAACAAAGACCCCACACCCTCCTCGCACCACCCCATCACACTCCTTTGCTCCCCCTCC
The DNA here is from genome assembly GCA_032716605.1 of Paralithodes platypus. Classification (NCBI taxonomy): domain Eukaryota; kingdom Metazoa; phylum Arthropoda; class Malacostraca; order Decapoda; family Lithodidae; genus Paralithodes; species Paralithodes platypus. The sequence continues at coordinate 33,276,831 of CM064480.1, forward strand.
AAAGTCATGGAACGCCTAGTATTACAACTAATTACACCCGACCTACCCCTAGCTCCAACACAACATGGCTTTAGGCCACTGCACTCCACAAACACTCTTCTCACAGACCTTACACAAAGAGCTTTTGACGGCATCAACTCAGCTAGACCACCACACAGATCACTATTAGCCACACTCGACATTAGTAAAGCCTTCGATGCCATCCCCCGCCACAACCTAACAAACAAAATCTACAACACAAACATGCACAACAACACAAAAAGGTGGCTGGCCAACTTCCTAGCAGGCAGATGTGCACACGTATCTTTTGCCGGTCAGTCATCTAAAATCAGAAACTTTCCACACGGAGTCCCACAAGGATCCGTCCTATCACCCGCACTCTTCAATCTGTAAATGCACGATATAACTACACCCAATACGCCCCAAATAAACTTAGCCTCCTATGCAGATGACATAACACTCACATGCACACACCATGACCCAAAAAGAGCAACAGATCTCCTTCAACCCTATCTCAACACACTACATGGCTGGTGCACTACAAACAGACTTAATCTAGCCCCAGCCAAATCCACCGCAACCCTGCTCACAAGCTGGACAGGAGAACACGAATACATCCCTCAACTCACCATAAACAACACACCCCTAACACATACACACACACCCAAAATCCTAGGAGTAACATATAATACTCATATGACATTCAAACAGCACACCACAAACATTAAAAAGAAACTGACACCCAGATTTAACACCCTCAGGTCACTTGCTCACACAAAATTTGGACACAACAAAGAAACTACCACCACAGTACATAAACAATACATAAGATCAGTGATGGAATACGCAAGCCCAGCCTGGGCTTCTAACCTAGCTGAAACACATCATAAGACCTTACAGACTATTCAAAACAAAGCCCTGAAGATCATTACAGGCTGCACAGCTACTGCACCCACAGATCACCTACATCAAGAAACCAAAATCCTCAAAGTCAAAGACCATCTGGACATGAGAGGCACTCAATTCCTGGCAGCAGCCTCCACGAACCAAGACCACCCACTAAACTACATGGCAACACACCCACAGACACCAAGAAATATCAAAACAACACCCAGCACACGGTATCACACACAATTATTGTCCTCTCTCCCTCCCTGCCCACCCCGAACCAACTTCCAGAAGCACATCCATACAGTAAACCCTCGCCATCTCGGACCTCTAGAAGTCGGAAAGTGCCTCTCGGACATGCACTTCGGTATTTCGGACATTTCCGTCATCGTTCTGACAGTCTCTGACGTTGTCGGACTTTATATAAGTATTCGGAAAATGTCCGATATTATATTTTTCAATTCCATTGCATTAGAAATGATTCAAAGATTACAAGAAGTCCAAATAAGACATAGTTATGTTAATGTATAAGGGAGTTACATAGATGCATTAGAGAGATAGATAGATAGAAAGAGAGTTACAGAGGGGGAGTGAGCGATAAACTAAACACGAACTATTATAAGACGGACTTAATTGGTTCTGAAAAGACAAAGGAGACATTTTTATTGACTCTTCTTCATGTTATTATTTGTGTGCTAGAAGGATAATATTGTTTTCAATTCCATCGCATTAGAAATTATTTATAGATTACAAAAAGTCCAAATAAGACATAGTTATGTTAATGTATAAGGGAGTTAGTTAGATGCATTAGAGATATAAATAGATAGAGAGAGAGTGGCTAGGGGCGAGCGAGCGATAAAATACTAACATATACGAGACGGACTTATGTTTCTGAAAGACAAAGGAGACATTTTTATTTACTCTCTTTTTCATTTTATTATTTGTGTGCTAGAAGGGTAATATTGTTTTCAATTCCATCGCATTAGAATTGATTCATAGATTAAAAAAAGACCAAATAAGACATAGTTATATATATATGTATAAGGGAGATAGATGCATTAAATAGATATATATAAAAAAAAAAAAAAAAAAAAAAAAAAAAAAAAAAAAAAAAAAAAATCTCAATTTCTCTGGTGACGGACTTTCCTCTTCTAATTCGGAATTTTCCCTCTCTTAAGTCGGACATAAGTCGGACTTCGGACATCTCGGTCATCTCGCACTGGGTCTCCCCCCAATTAGTCCGAGATAGCGAGGGTTTACTGTACTCATATCTCTCGCCGATCCATCCACTCACTCACAGACAACACGCAGCTGCATGCACGACCTCCCGAAATCCAGCCTTCCGAATCCTCCCTTCCTCGCGAGGACAGAGTCCACCTGGCCAGGCTGAGATGCGGACACCATCCAGCTCTCCTGAGCTATCAGAAGAGACTGGATGACTCCGTTGTCGACGCCTGCCCGGGATGTAACACAGCACCCCATACCATTAAACACATCATAGAAGACTGCATTTCACACAACCACTTACGCCAACAACACAATCTACACTCAATGAGAGCTCTGTGGGAAAGCCCGATCGTGGCCATGGCCTTCCTCAGGGACTCGGGGTTGTTCGGCCAGGCAGCTTAGGGAACAACAACAACAACAACATGGGTCTCTTCTATATCTGACTGATAAGTGCCACTCAGTGCATAACCATAAATTGTGGGTAACATAACTATACTTCCTTCCCTGACATAGCCTGAATGTACAAAGTGGTAATAAAAGTCCGCCCCAATCAGTAACCCTATCATATCTCCATCAGTGATACCTGGATCGGCTAAATTGTAACCCCGAGCCTTGATAGCATTTACCTCCATCCCTAATCCTCTCCCTGGTTTGTATATTGATAACTCCTCCACCACAACAGCCCTCAATTTACGCACCCTTCTTCTGTGATGATAGGTTAACTCTACTATTTCATACTCAGTACTACCAAGTGAGCCAGTAAATCCCTGGAGCCTTAGCTGTTCCTTACTGACCCTAATGTAATCAAGCTGCGATAAAGCAGAGCGCAAGATGAAGGTACGTTGCGAACATTGGTCCAACGAAGCTCTTATTTTACTGGTATGACCGTTTCTGTCGGTCAAGGGAATCTGAATGGTAGGTAACAACACTGCATTACGGCACGAAGCCACGGCCATGGTTACTGTTGGTTCAGGGGCCACTGGTTGTCCAGTTTGTTCAAGGCGTGGCGTCGGACACAAACAATTAAAATGTTTCTGTTGGCAGAATCGGCACGGCCTAATTTTAGGGTTAGTACACCCTTGGTTTCCATGTTCTGACGACAGGCACCCGACGCACAATTTCAACTGCCTTGCTCTATTGGCCTTGGCGGGACTGTTCTTGTATTTAGCACACTTTGCCCAAAAATGTCCTGTCTTTAAACACAACTTACATCCATACTTCTGCTTGGTATTGGGTTTCTGATACACTGCATATGCTGCTGTGGCGGTCGCCCCAAACTGTTCTAGTGGATTATGTCTACTTTCTAGATTGCACACTTCAGTCTTAAACACACGAACATATTCATCCACATCCAGCCAGTTGTCCTTTAATTCACGCTTAATCACCTCAGAGAGTGCACTAGGAAGTTTATTATGCAACAGTACTGCACACATTTCACTTACTGTTACATCCATAGAGCGTAATGACTCTAATGCACACTCAAATGACGCGGAAAAATCTTTCAGAGCACTGACCTCCTGGCTAGGATGCGGGAGATTACACAGTTTCGCTATTAGTACAAGCGATATGTGCATAAAAAACAAGGAATTGGGCAAAATTATGTACAAGCATGAAACTTTGCACAATGATAGACCATCATATGGATACAAGTATCAGACGTGGGGCTACTCGAAAAACACGATATTTTAGCCGTGGTGGCCATTTTTGATCTGCCATTACCGGAAATATGATTTTATGCCATATCTAATGAACTAATTAACTTATGACAATAAAACTGGCATCTACTACCAGGTTTTCAGGGTCAAGGATCACGAAGAACACCTCCATAATCATGTAAAATCATTGTAATGCTATGCATTTGTATAATAACCACATAACGCCCATATTTCACAAAATTCAAATCCAAGCTGTGAATGTTACATGAATGATTTTGTTACAAATATCAACTACATTATGCATTCTCATGTTCTAATGGAAAACAATGACAAAGTGCTGTGCAGTTAACCCTCTCCGACATATGACGCGATTTTGAGCCTATTGGGGATACTTTAAAGCCTTTGTTACCATCATTAGAAACCTTTATTCTTACGTGTATCCAGCTCATGCTTTATCAAGATTACTTTCAAACTCCCTTATTGATTCGGAATCGACTACATACTGGGGCAGTGCGTTCCACTCATTTACCACTCTATCACAAAATGAGTTCTTCGCCTTCTCAAGCCTATTTCTTTCTTTGTAAATTTTCTTAGAGTGTCCTCTCGTTCTTGTTCCCTCCCGCATCAAGAAGATACCTTCACACACATCCTCATCGTACTTTCCTGACACTATCTTAAAAGTCTCTATCATATCCCCTCTCTTTCTCCTATATGCCAGTGTCGGAAGTCCCAGTGTCCTCAACCTCTGCTCATAGCCCGCGTTCTTCAACGTTGGTACCAGCTTGCTAGCTCTTCTCTGCACTTTCTCCACTGCTTCTATATCCTTTACCATATATGGAGCCCACACCTGTTTAGTTTAGTTATTTCAACCTCTGCAGTTGTCTTTGAGTTAGCTGTGGGCAGAAAACTAATTTTGGAGAGGTAATTATAAGAGTGAGAGAACTCTATTTCTTATTGCTAATCTGGCAACCGCTGCGTCATAAATGCATGAAAGGGATAAAAGCTGCCTTTATACATCTACGGGCATTTCTGCACCCCTTTTTGCAACCACAACGTATCAGTTCACGTGTAGCTTGATTCGCTTGTGGAAGTGTGGGCCACACTGGCTGCCATCCTTCTTGGTTTGACCAAACCCAGTCTGAAGGACAGGGGAGTTCTGGTAAAAGATTCAGGGTTCTACCCCAGCAGTATGCAGCCTGGAATACACTTCTACGGATGTGAAGCATAAGGGCATCCTTTGTTGGGGGTAAGTCCTCCATGCCGCGCCCTTTCTTGACAAAGAGCTCCATGCGAGCTGCATCAACACTGGTTAGAGCACTGTTGTACAAGAGAACAGTGAAACGCTCTATTGTGGAAATAGTCTCTTCAGTAAGGTCATCTGGGGCATCATCACTGAGTGGAAGGCATCCGTGAGCTTGTCATACGTCTTCCATACATCCCAGGCTGTTTTCTTCCCTCTGCTGGCGAAGCATGACACTGTATCACATCCTGTGTATGCATGGAACATTGGAAGAACCTTGGACTTGACTGGACTGAGTGGTAGGGCAATCAAATGTGTGGGAATGTATCGAAGATGGCGCCCAGTGGCAAATGCTACCCAGAGCTCGGTAACATTGAGTGTGGGAATTATGGAGATGACAAGAATCACCACATCAGTACCCACTGTACGAATGATAATTTATTGATGGCCTTCTTTAACTGCATCAGCTACATGCACAAATAACCGGGTATCAGCTTCTTCATGAAAACAGGGAACTATGTGAACTTTTATCACAAGGATTTGCACTCATGACATTTTCTTTGTATGTTGTGATAACCTTCTTTTCTGTCTGAATTGTTGCAACATGTACGGCAAGAAACTCAAACAGGTCAGCCTTGTTTTTGTCTTCTCTGAGGAATTCCTGCCAATTATGTGGTACAAAAATGCTATCTGCAAACATTCGCCTGACTCCCTTTCCACGCTGGATTCTTGCTTGTGTTTTCAGGCTGTTTTCTGTGTATATGTCCCATACAATATCAACTCTGTCAACCTTCTCCAACTGTGCCTCTATATATGGTATGATTTTCTTCAAGGCATAGTCTTTGAATGTCTTACAACCAGTAGGGTATATCATGTTCACAATTACTGCTCCATCCAGAATAGTTACATCACATTTAGGAGCCTGCCTTTTGCTATCAACCTCATTCTCCAGGCAGCTAGTGAGATCAGATTTTGTTCCTCTATGCAGACTTCCATTTTGAGACAGAGATGGTGGGTAAGATTGATTTTCATGCCTGAAAAACTCTTCCAAATTTCTCTCACGTGTTTGGCATGCTATGTATAGGCGTGAAAATAGAGCACAGTCATTCTTTAAGTGAGACACCTTCAGAGAATCTTTTGATGGCTGTCGAACTGGGTGCTTGCTGAACACAGAGAATCTGTTCTTGATGGGGTCAGATATGGGTTGGTCTCCAACAAGACGCGATGCGATGTATTCCTCGTATTGATCTTGATCAATCTTCTCTATGCTGTTGACTGAATGTATGGCCTCATCCCCAAATACTTCCTTTGTGTCTGTTCTATACAATTCACTACCACTGTCGGCAAATGGATTGCCCATTTCTTCCATTACTTCTACCATTGACTTAACATGGTTAGTGAAGGCTGCCTGGGTAGCTTTGCTTTGTTCATAATGGCAGGTTCCCTCAGGCAAGTTCTGGTGATGTTTCAGAGATGACTCAAATTCACATACGATACAGGCTTCCTCAGGACCTGCAGCCATCCAGCGCTGCAGAGGCTCTGGGTTTTGAGTCAGTCCAATGGCACCACCATTCACGTTTGCATTGTTCTGCTCATGCACCTGGTGTATAGCCATTGCTGAAAATTGGTTGTGTCTTCTGAACTGTAAACCTGCCATTACAGAACTTCTGTAATATCTGAGGATGGCGTTCGCCGAGACTGGCCATGTCACGTACATGCACTGGTAGCCACCTGGCATAGTTGGTGTGGTCCATACTAAAACACCATGCAGCTAGCTTTGTTAGTGCATCAATATACAAGGGGAAGATGCCTTCACAGATAGATCTGATTTAGGCCAGTACAAGTAGCTGCAAATTGAGAGCAATGTACCAGAATCTGAATTGAGGGCTCTGTAGTGATTGAGCTTCACACCACTCTTCCATAGCTGGAGACATGCCAGCATCATCGTTATCAATAAAGTAATTCTGTAATTTTGGAAACAAAATGGCTACTTTTTATGTTTCTGGTATATTGTAAATATTTTTAAATAGCTTAATCAAGTTCTCTGACCCTGAAAACATAGGTTTAGGCACTTTAATTTTAAATATATATTATTTTTTAAAGGAAATGGTGCAGAAAATAGTGTTCCGGTAATGGCGGAAACAAAATGGCCGCCATTTTGTCCACAGGGTAAAATTGCAGTGACCCCACGTTTGAAAATACTAGCAATGACCAAGGGAATAAGTTTACCAAGTTTCACGCTTGTACATAAAAATGCCCAATTTTTGCACATATCGCTTGTACTGCTTTGATGCGATCCTTTTGACCATAACTGTTTTTTAGAATATTGACCGCTGGTTCATAACTTGCAGCGACCAAACTAAACCCACCAACAATTTGTAGAGCCTCACCACTAAGTTGTCCCTTTAGATACGTAAATTTCTGAATGTCAGTTAAGTCCGTTTGGGAGTGAACACTACAATCAAAGAGCTCCCAGAAACCCACCCACTGTATTTACCTAATTGTATTTACCTAATTGTAGTTTACAGGAGTTGAGCTAAGCTCGTGTTGTCCCGTCTCTCCCGTCTGTGTTGGATCCCCGTCAAAAACTGGCAACTTCAGGGAGGGTAGCTTAATACCCTTCTGTTTCCTACTTGCTGCGCTATCATGAGATATTCCAGTAGTGGTTGTCTGGAAAGCACTATCCAACTCAGCTAACTGACTGTTTACTTGATTAACATACTGCATAGTGGTGATGAGCTGGTCTATCAGAGTGAGAACTGAGCGATCTCTGCCATACCCATAGCTTACTCTGACTGTTCCTTTTACTTATATATTTTATAGATCTCAAGTGACGGCGTCTCTTAAGTGGATTGACCTCCCAATCTACCAAGATTGAAAGCCAAAGCGTCACATTTTTCCTTTGCCCCTCAACTTTCTCTTCATAATTGCTGAGGGGCACAGGGCCCTGGGTGGGGCTTTGGTTTCCCGGGCGTTTCCGCACCCTCCTCAGCTCCCCGCCATGGAGTGGCTTCGATCACCCAGGCTTTATTGTGGTCGGCAGGGAGGGTTCTGTGGGGGTGCTTGGTTATGGCCTTGGCCTTGCTCGGGGACTTGGGGCTGTTCGGCCAGGCAGCTTGGGGAACAACAACATACTGCATATCTTTCACTATCTCCTCCTCTAAATGATCATCTGAAAATAAGCTATACAACTCTACGTTATACGACTCGATATCAGCTAGGGCCTTTTCTACAGTGATTTTCACACCCCTAACATCATGCAGTGTAGCAGCATGTTCAATAAAATCAGACAGATTAGAGGTAAGCTTAGTAATCCCTCCCTTCTTGGTGGCCCTGAACCGCCACAATGACTTTATTTTCTCCTCCATTCTTAAAACATTTACAGTAACTAAAGCTTAAGGAACAACAATACTAATCGTCACTGTAGGCTAACCTATTCTAATCTATTCTAAGCCTAGGCTAACCTACTTACATTGATGACGACAGCAACCAAGCAAATTGAAGCATGCAGATCGTGTGCCTCCTGTGAGTTTACAAATGATCAAAGAAAAGGAAATTTACATATATCATATTACTCAACTTTACAATATTTTACTTTACTAGGCTATATTAAATTTTAACAAATTACAAAGTTAATGCCTGAAAAAGAAAGGAAAGGAAAGAGAAAGAAGGACCAAGACTCCTCTGAAGGAGGAACAGCCGCAGCCGTCGTCGTAGTCTTGAGATCTAGCCTATTGCGTTGACTGCTCCTCCTCGGCCCAGTCCTTCTTCTCAAAGAAGGCACGCGCTCTGTCCAGTAGCCTATCTAACACCTTCCGGCTCCCTGGCGCATCTAAATGTACTCCGTCCCACAAGTAGGTCTTACTCATTCCCATGGCAAAGTACCTCTGTTTGGTGAATGGGAGATTTCTCCGCAAGCGGAGGTTCACACCGTTTTTGGCTCTATTATATTCCTCGGGGGTCATACACCTAGGGCTTATTCTAGACTCCAGACTGACCACCAGACAGTGATCCCCAGTCCTTTGCTCGATCTCTTCAGCTAGAGACTGGAGTCCGAGGGCCACCTGCTGAAGGTCAGTCTGCAGGGTCAAATCGTTGCCCCGAGGATCAGGAATGTAAGATCCGGCTTGTAGGTTAGGAGCGCATCCCAGGCCGAGGTCTGCCTGACAGTGTCCACCCTTGCCCCTGGTCTATATATCTGCTTAACAAAAAAAGCAGGGCACTGCACTGGACGTTCCAGCGGAAAATCCCGGACATACGAATGGCCGAAGAGGGCCACCTTTCTCAAGGGCACAGGGTAACCACCAGACGATGGCTCAAACTCTTGGCCGACGCCCCTCCATGCCCTTGCAGCTTCCCCCGGTGCACCCCTCAACATTTGTCTATTGGATCGCCCAGCTCTACACAACGGCGGACAAGTCAGGCCTTACCTAAGGGTAAGGCAGGTTAGTGGATGGATTAGCCGAACACCACTGTAGAAAAATAGTGCTAACAAGATACACAGAGGGCCTCGGAGTCGGACGGATCCTAAGTTGAGTGGTCAATCCTGCAAGTCCTTCACTAAACTGGCTCGGGTTGTCCCTCTCACAGGGAATGGGTCGCTTGGGGGCATTCTGTGTATGGCCTCCCACGTAAGGGGAGTAAGGCGTCCGGCAATAGATATAGATAGAGGAGAAACTGATATAAATTAAATAACTAAACCTGGGAAGATGAGTTGGCCTAGGCTACAAAATGATACCGGTCGGAGGTTGACTTACGTGTTAAAATGTATATGTAGGCTATCTGTGGTAGTCCCAGTAATATCTATGAAGTACTTCTAGTATTAAAGGAACTTAGCTGTAATGCAAAGAGTGTAGGTTAGGTGATGGACATGTTGGGAGGCGAATATCAGGTAAGTTTTGGTGTTATGTGGCAGCAGCTGGCGGTCTGTCTTGGCAGGAACAAGTCTGTGTGAAGTGTGTCTGAGATTCCCTTTTGTCGTGACAATATAAAATATATTTAAGGGTTTTATATCGTCCCCCGTGATTAAATAATAAGGGAAAATAAACTAAGATATAACTGGTGCAACCACAGTAATATTTATCCACAAAGATAAATAAAGTAATGCGTAAAAACAAAAAGGAACCAGCTGCCGTGAACCCGGGAAATTCAAACTACGGTATCTATACCAGGATCCACGACATCCAGTATACTTCTGCCATGAAGTCCGTTTAGCTCTCCTAAAATACCTTCGTTTCTTAGCCTGAGCTCTCCGATATATAGTATAACATATTTTACCCGAGTCGCATTGTTCTTGTATCTCCTGTAGCAAGAGCGTGTGACACGTCTCAAAGCAGTACACGTATTATCCCACCACGAAACCACAGGCCTCTAAGGAGTTCCAGTCGACCGCAGGATAGAAATCAGCGCACTGTTCTGAATTAAATCTACAAGGCACTCATATGCTACTATGTGTGTGTCAAAGGAACTCAGATCCGGAGTCCCCGAGAATAATTCAGAGAATACAATCTAGTCTGCACGCTCAACGTGCCACCTAGGAGGAGCAGTTGGAGGAAGACCATTAAGAGTTTCTATGATGATAGGAAAGTGGTCACTTCCATGCAATGACTGAGAAACCGACCACTGGAAGGAGAGTAATTTTTTTTTTTTTTTTTTTTTTATATATATACTGTACTAAGATCAACGGCAGAATAACTGTGAAGATGTAAAGTGTGGAGGGTAGGGGACCCATCATTGAGCAATGATAGGTTGTTTTGCAGATATATAGCTTCAACTTGAGACCCACGCTCATTGCAAACAGAACAACCCCATAATTGGTTATGGGCGTTAAAGTCGCCCAACAGCAAAAAAGGTGGATTAAGCAGGTCCACAAGGGACTGTAGGGCTCGCGAGTTAATGGCCTCCCCAGGAGGGAGGTATAGAGAACAAATGGTATACATTTTGTCGAATAAGACTCTTACTGCACATGCCTGCAAATCAGTTTGCAGGGGGATTGGGAAATGATAAACACTCCTTTTCACAATAATTGAAGTCCCGCCTTTGGCGCGAAGGTCCAGAGGGGGAGAACAGTAAAATTCATAGTTTAGACCAGGGTTGAACTGAGAAGAACACAATTTGGTTTCCTGCAGAGTACATCCCAGTCATAAAGATTCTTTAAAACCGAAACTTCCTCACTATTTGCACGGATACCCCTACAATTCCATTGTAGAATTTTTGGCATTATTGTCGTCGGCTAAACTATCATCCCCTTTAGGAGGGGGGGCATTAACATCAGAGGTTTTTGGTAGAGACTCCTTTTCAAAATGTCTTCGACATGAGCTTATACAGAGACATGAGCTTATACAGAGATCCTAAGCACAAGAAGGTATAGATACCCAAAAGGAAAGTGTGGCTGCTGAAGAACAAGGCAGTTAGGGATAGGTTTCATAGTGAACTGGAGGAAATGAATAGAAATAAGGAAGCTATGCCTAACGATGTAAATAGTCAATGGAACTTTCTTAAGCATAGCCTTATCGCTGCCACTGACAATAGTCTGTGGGAAAACAAAGGGTCACCCCAGGAATAAGACCTCCTGGTGGTGGAACGATGAGGTAGAACATGCTGTGAAAGAGAAAAGGAGATGCTTCAAAGCATGGAAGAAAGGAGGCAGCAAGGAGGAATACCAGGCAGCTAACCGAACTGCCAAGAGTTATTTACAATGCTAAAAATCGCATTAACCCTTCCTACCCGGGCTACCTTAGGTAAGGACAGCTCGGCAGTAGGGCCGCTACCCGGCCGTCCTTACCTAAGACGGCAGCTTAATAGCCTAATTAAGCTTGGTCTGAACGCCGTGCGTATGACGTATGTCAACAAACCCAAGCATTGCGTCACCACACCTCCGAAAACAAGAAGGAGAAGACTCTTCAATGTTATTGTTCTGACATCAGACGAAATTAGTGTCTGAAAAACCCCCATATTGGCAACATCTCTGCAATATTTGCTCCACTGAAATCGTCATCACAACTGAACCAGTTGACTTACAGAGCTCTACTCGACGCCAAAATACAGATTGAAAACCGCACTACGATTATAGATGAGTGGGAAAGTTCTAGCAGTGAAAATAAACATAAATACGGTAGCCTAGGCCTAGACGTTTTTCAGCCATTTTGCCCGGGTACGGGCGACCGTCCTTAGGTAAGACAGGCCGGGTAGGAAGGGTTAAGGACCTGGTCCTCGAACAAGTGTGTAACACTGACAATCCCAATGGGATCTTCAACCTAGCTAGGCGAGTTAAAAATTACAGTAGGGATATTATAGGTGAACAGTGTGTTAGAAACGATAATGGGAAGATTGTGTATGCAGAAAATGAAATCAGAGAAGCATGGAAGGCACACTATGAACGATTGCTAAATGTAGAGTTTGAATGGGATAAGGAACAGCTTAGTATCGAAAAACCAATATCTGGGCCCCCTCCTTTGATAGCACCAGCTGTAGTGAGCGACGCAATCAATAAAATGAAGGACGGTAAAGCTCCAGGTTGCTCTGACATTGTCGCCGAGATGATAAAAGCCTCAGGGGAGACTGGTGTAAACTTAGTTATTGAGTTGATAAACTCCATTATTAAGGATGAGAAAATCCCAGAGGATTGGCTCTAAAGTGTGATAGTGAATATATACAAAGGAAAAGGGGATGCGCTAGATAGAGGAAATTATAGGGGCCTAAAAATGCTTGACCAAATCATGAAGGTCTGTGAGAGAGTCCTTGAGGGTTTGATCAGTCAAAGCATCTCTATTGATGATATGCAGTTTGGTTTTATGCCAGGACGGGGTAAAACCGATGCATCTTCATAGTCAGGCAGATACAGGAAACATACTTACTAAAAGGCAAGGATCTTTACTTTGTGTTTGTAGACCTGGAGAAGGTCTTCGATAGGGTGCCTAGAGATGTTGTGCAGTGGGCTATGAGGAAACTTGGCGTGGAAGAGTGGCTGGTGCGTGTGATAATGAAGATGTATGAGGATTCGCGAAGTGCGGTGAGGGTGAAGGGAGTACTGAGTGATGAGTTCGCAGTCCGTGTTGGGGTCCATCAGGGTTCAGTGTTAAGCCCCCTCCTCTTTATTATGGTCTTGGAGGCACTGTCTAGAGTTTTTAGAGGCAGACTCCCGTTGGAACTGTTTTATGCAGACGATTTAGTCCTAATAGCTGACAGTGTGCAAGATGCTGAGGCCAAATTCAAAGAGTGGAGAGAGGGCATGGCGAGCAAGGGTTTAAGAGTCAATATTAACAAAACCAAGGTTATGCATTGTTGATTGAGACGAGGCAATGTGGAAAAGAGCGGTACATACCCCTGTGCAGTGTGTGGAAAGGGAGTGGGCACTAACTCAATTCAATGTAGCATCTGTCGATGTTGGGTACACCATGGGAGTAAGAACCGTAGTAGAATAAAGGGACCCCTGCCGAAGGATATGTCAGAAATTGAGAAATTTGAGTGCGTAGTGTGCAAAGGCGAGCTTGTGTTAGGTGATGATCCTGTGGCTGTGAATTTTGGAAATGAGTCTTTGGAGCTGGTGAACAAGTTTTGTTACCTAGGAGATACCATCTCTGCCGGTGGTGGGGCCGAGGCTGCCACTGTTGCTAGAATTAGGTGTGGCTGGGGAAGTTCAGAGAACTGATGCCAATCCTGACCATGAAAAGAATGCCTCTCCCCCTGAAGGGAAAGGTGTATGCCTCATGTGTTAGAAGTGCAATGACGTATGCCTCAGAAACATGGGCCGTTAAAGTAGAGGATGTCAACAGAATGGAGCGTAATGAGATGAGAATGGTGAGATGGATGTGTGGGGCCAGGCTACAGGATAGAATAACAAATGTTGAGCTGAGACGTTTAGGTATAAAGAGTATTAGCGAGGTGATGCGTACAAGTAGACTGGGATGGTATGGACATGTGGAGAGAATGGATGAACAAAATTGGGTGAAAAAATGCAGGTCTGTGATTGTGGAGGGAGCTGCACCAAGGGGTGGACTGAGGAAGACCTGGGATCGGACTATACGTGCCGATCTCAAATCCAAGAACCTGGCAAGTGAAGCAGCCCTTAACAGGGTTGCCTGGAATGCCGCCATTAGGACAAGAGACTAAAACTGCACTTATGTGTGGAACACTCAGTCTTAAAATTATATGTATGTATGTATGTATGTAAAGCCTGCCTAGAGTCAGCACGCCGCCTCTTCAGGTAAGTCTTAACCAGAGCTGGAGAGGTTCCACCCTTGCGAGAGGGAACCCTCGTAACTGGCAAAGAGCTATCCTCTGAGTTGGGCCGCTTTTTAGAGCATTCCTGTGGAGAATGCCTTGGTGGAGATTGGAGCAGCTGGTATTTATTTTGTACATGGACGACCGCGTTCTTATCCATTTTTGTTGTTGGCGCTTCTACTCTGGTTTCCGATGAATTACTCTTCCCAGAGAAGAAAGAAGACCTGGGGGAGGAATTAACGCTACTTCCAGATGAACCTGTGACACCCCTCACATCCGAAGATGAAGGGCCCTTCCTCCCCTTTGGCGAAGAGCCGGGAAGCGTACGACCATCGCGATGATGTGTCCTGTCTTTCTTTGGAAGGGAAGGATGATTTTCAGTACTTGAATGGGAATGTTGTTTGCGACGAACAGAGGCTTGAGGAGGAATAGCCTCACTCCCCGAACTCTGCACCTGTCGCTGCTGCTGTGAGATGATAGGGACACTAGTGACTTTGTCTTGGCCTGTCACTTTAGAGAGGGTAACTGGTGCAGATGATGCAACTGTTGAAGCGTATGAACGCATACCAGGCTTACTCCAGAACAGCAACTCCCGTCTAGCAGCACCAAAACTAATATGCTGTGTATTTGCCAGAACGACTATGTCTACCTCTAGTTTATATACATCACAATGCCAGGAAGAGGGAGAGTGGCCACCCTGACAGTGGTAGCAGTACGCATTTGATTCAGAAGCCTCATGATTGCTTAATGCTGAACAACAGCTGCAACGGATTTAGTTTGTGCAGTATTTCTTAAGGTGCCCATACTCAAAACATTTGTAGCACTGCATAGGTCGATCATGAAATTTCTTAACTCGCAGGGTGAGTGGCCCAATATCAACAGAATTGGGTAAGTAAGACCCAAAAAATACAAGTAATACAGTCCTGCCCTTCAGCTTCCGGGCAGAGGACACAGACTCGGGACACATAGACAAGATGGTTTCTTCAGTGAAGGCATGCAGGTCCTCACTAAATTCAGTACCGTTTGAATGCTTCCTCATTGTTGCAGAAAGCAGTAGAACAAGCGTGAGTAAACAATATAGGTTTGACTCCTGTAAGGAGATAAAGAAAACCTAATATTTAGTAGTGGCCCCATAATCATTGACGAACATGCCTATTACATAAGGCATCCTCTTCAAACACTAATCCGCCGTAGTTTGAATCTACCGCGCAGAGCATTTAAAAAACTGAGGAGCCTTCATCATGAGCGCACGCGACCTCACTCATGGCTTCAGTCATTATGAATTGGGTTCTCACTACGAAAAAACTTCGTAAAAAATAAAAACAAAAAGAAAATAAGAATAACTATCCAATAAGCTTTCCATCATATCGTGGATGTACTTGTGTGGATTTCTGACCAGACGCTGAATCAGGCGTCATTCCTCCTTCACTGACATATCAAGTAAACCAAAATCCTTAATACATCAACGAATGGGAAGGGGACGGTCGGGAGGGCCCCAGTCGTCAATGATTACGGGGCCACTACTAAATATTAGGTTTTCTTTATCTCCTTACAGGAGTCAAACCTATAATTTATTAGTGGCCCCTCCATCATTGACGAACATGCCTGATATCTAAGACTGGAGGGGGACATTCGTAATCATATCATAACTCTAGAAAAGCAGATAATAAAAACAACCACATAGTATTCTTACTTTTGAAAAATGTATTTAATACGGCGTAGGCCGGAAATATACAAGAAAAAGGGGTTCAGGCAGGTGCGTGCTTCAAAGAAGCCTGCCTGACAAAAATAGGTAACCCTGAAGATTCTGAACACAGATCTGTAGTTACAAAAGGCACCCCACTCAACGAGTGGTGACAAATAATAAGTTATAAGTTTATATGTGCACATCATAAACCCCAAAATACATGTGGAGATCAATTGCTAATGAACTCCATTGAACTAATGTTACATTGCTTTCGCAGCTAAAACTACTATAACAACACCGTTGTTTTGTACTAAACTTTGTACTAGCACAAATTCTCTCAGAGAAATTTTCATATCACATTTCAACCTTAAATTGTATCACAGTTCTCATACTCCGGCGGGGTCTAGGGTGTCCTATGTCAACTGACTGCACCCCCCCCCCCCCTTCCTTGAAAATAAACATAAGTGACTGCAGGGCCACCTAGACCCTCTGCCTTAAAGCTATACATGGTAAGGAAGGTTTGTCTAGAGCAACTGACAAGTATCTAGAGAGAAACGTATGATTAGACGCCCACAACTGTGTGGACGCAATATCTTCAACTGAAAAGTTTTTCAGGAAACGTAAAGAGGCCGCCCACTTGCGTAAATCGTGGGCCCTACCCACAACGCCGGGATTACTCTCTTTAATGACTTCTACTAGAAGAGAGGCTAATCGCCGTTTAAGTAAGCGTTTACCCGTACTCGCTACCCATAAAGCACCTTGGGGGTTATGAGGAGCTATTCTTAAATATTTGGTTAGAGCTTGCACTGGACATAAATTATGATGCACCTTTCCCCTTTTTAACGCCGGCACCGTGAATTCAGAAAACACGTGTGCACTATGCTCATTCTTGGCTACAAACGCCGGGGAGGGTGCAATGGAAATTGAATCATTAAGTCTACCAAACCTAAGACAATTAGGTGTGTTGCTCATCGCCGCCAGCTCAGACACTCTGTTTCCGGTGGCCAAAGCCAAAAGGAAAACTGCCTTCTTTAAGATTAAAGCAAAGTCTGCAGTATTTTGATACAGACGAGAATGAAGTAAAGACAAAGCTTTGTCCAGAGACCAAGTAGGCATGAGCTGACGGGGAGGTGGGCGGAGTTTAAAACACGCTCTCATAAATCCTGTTTCCTCCGCCACCGGTATGGATAGACCTGTAAGGTCGAAAAAGGGCACTCTAATCGCAGTTAAGTGATTCTTCAAAGTAACCACAGATAAACGTTTCTGCTCAAACAGATAGTTCAAGTAATTAAAAACCAATGCCACTGAGGGTACAGTTTGTTCCGTTCTAACAATCCAAGAAGTAAAAGCTTTCCAATGAGATTGATATTGTCGCTTAGTAGACTGAGTATATTGATTGAGCAATTTATTGGTCACATCCCTACCGTATGGTGCTAGCCACTTGGCCTCCTGAATGTCCATAATGCAAAAGTCAGCGAGGTCTCTAGGTTGCCAATCGTGTCTAAGTGGAAGTACCCGACCGGGAGCGATACCGGGTCCGGGCACCACATTATTAACTGCTGGCACCACACCTGCGCTGGCCACAGGGGCGCGATTAGCGAGACTAAGCCTCGATAAACTCGTAGTTTGTTCACTACGTGGCACATTAGTGACGCATCTGGCGGCGGAAACAGATAGATGGAGCTCCATCTGTTCCAGTCTGTCACTAGGGCGTCTGGCCCCCCTGCCGGCGTTATCGTCCGGCGGGTGAGGTATAGAGGGAGCTTGTGAGTCTCCTCGGACGCAAAAAGATCCACTTGTGGATGGGAGAGCTCCGCAATCATTAGGTCGAAAATGGGTTGCTTGAGTTCCCATTCTACTGTCGTGCTCTGTCTCCGGGACAGAGCGTCTGCCCAGACGTTCGCTACGCCTGGGAGATAAGATGCGTGAAGATAAATATCTAGACTGCTGGCTAGAACAAAAATCTCTTCCGACACGAGTAGCAACTTCCTTGACCTCGTTGACCCTTGTTTCTGAATACAGTGAACTGCATTCAGATTGTCCATTCTGAAGGCCACCGACTTGCCCCGTAACGCCGGGCCGTGAGCCTGAAGGAAATACAATGGGACTAGTAACTCTGACATTTATGTGAGAGATTTCTAAGTGGGACCAAAGTCCCTGACCCTGGTGCCCCTGATTTGACTGAAATCCCCACCCTATGGTGCCTGACGCATCCGTGTCTACCCATACCGTTGGAGGAGGAGAGGTCCATGACATGATTGAGTGCAATGTTTCCCTCTTCGCCCAGACCGCTAGTAAGGTGTGGATTAATTTTGGTATGGGCCATAATTTTCCCGCCGGTAAGAGTGGGAAATATTTGTTGCCCTCCAATATTAATCGTTTTACTTTCAACCGGCCCAACTTGACAGTTAGCTGAATCCAGTTGAGAGAGCCGACCAGAGACTCCCAGACTCTTCGTGTCGTAGTCAGACTGTGAAGAAACCTGAACAGTTTCCTGCGAAACCTGTTGCGATTGTCCACACTCTGACTCAGAGTGAGAGCGGCGGTGTCCCAGACCAGCCCTATCCACTGAATTACTCTTGAGGGAACAAGGTTTGACTTTACCAGATATACCTTGAAGCCTAGAGTTTTGACATGATTTAAAATGATATTGACATGTTCTTAGCCTGTGCGGGACTGTGCTTCACGGCCTGTGCCATGTTAAACACTGTTCGCCATACATCAGGGGACATTAAAGAAGGTGTAAGTACTGGGGACATTACCACCTGGTTAGCAATGCGATCAGGCAGCTTGCGAACTAATGACATCCTAAGATCCTGTCGTGCTCGCATCGCCTCAAGTAAGGCTGTGCGTATGTCACCTAAGGATTGAATTGACGACTGAAGAATCAGACGCCGGGATAATTCAACTGATCTTCGAGCATCCGCGTCTGCGATTGCCTGAGTAGACCTGAGTAAAGACTTAGCCACCTGTTGAGAAACTATGTACTGTGAAAACAGGCGGAAAGCTTTTCCCCTTAGCCTAAATTCTCTGTCTAGGTGAGAAGGGGTAGGGGTAATGAATGGTTCCTTTAGTTCACAAAGATTAATCTTAGGGGCAGCTAAAAAGGAAAATAAAGCTGACGGAACTCCGCCGGCAGAACCTACCGGCATTGAGAACCATGAATGTGTATCCTGAGGGATCTGGTGGGAAGATTTAGAAGTGAAAGTGGTTGCAAAGTTTTGAGCCTCTACCTCCCAATCCACCCAAGGTCCTGGTCCTAACTGTCCCACCTTCAACACTGGATTAGCTGTCTCGTCTGTGACGGTCTGTAAATCTAGTTCAGGAGTAATAGCCAACAGAGCCTTAATATCATTAAACCCATCCAGCTTAGACCAGTCTGAAAAAAGTTTTGAAGCTGAGGCAGGGGGTAAAGCAGGCTTAGATGCATAAACAAAATAATCCTGATGATAATAACTAGGTATAGCCTTGATATTTACGTCCAAAACATTACCCAAGGCATCCAATGCCCTTAATTTCTTAGACTTATTTCCCTGGATAAACCACTCACGTGGTACCGGGAGTTCCCCTGACAAGGTAGGCTGGGCAAGCTCTGGCTTAGAGGGGTTCAAAGGGACCCATGACTCGTCTGGCCCATAAAGCAGGGGCATAGCTACCTTTCTAAGAGGCGCTTTGTCTAGAGGGGGTGGATTAACATCCGTAATGACCCTGACATTTGACGTAGTGAATGCCGCCGTAGCTGGCTTAGAGCTCCCTGCCGGTGACAGAGTAGGAGGGTTAGGAATCTTAGATAAATCGATTGACGTTATCAGAGGCCGTACCGCAGAACCTGTCAAGGGAGCCCCCAAGTCCATTGTGGGGTTTTCTCGTTGTTGATTAAAGAATTTTGATAGAGCATGAGTAAGTAACCCATCAATTTCTTGTGCTGTAACAAACTGGTTAGGTGCAGAACTTTCAGGTGAATTAGTATTATCATGGGCGGCGTCCAGGCCTGAGCCTGACCCTTGTCCTTCCCTATCTGAAATTAATGACACTTCATCTTGTTCCTCCCGATCCTCCTGAGAAGACCCCGCCGAGGCAGGGGCACCTTGTTTCCAAGATAAATCAGGGATAGAGGATGGGGTCGCCGCGTCCCTGTGGACATCGGCTACTGTGTGACTCGTATGAGTCGGACGTGGATGGTCAGACCCTGGCTGAGCAAATCGCCAAACACCGAGGCTCTGGCCTACGCTCTCTTGAGAGTCTGAAACATTCTCAATTATTGAATATCCTGAACTCTCCATTTCTAGGGTTAAAATATCAATAGGTAAATCTTGTTTAGGGACAGGCGCTTCACTATACTCTGAGGCTGTAACAGAAACATTGTCAGGTGTAGAGGTACGATGAGATGCACTAGACTTAGTAGAATGTCGAGAGGACTTCTTATGGGAATCCTTTTTGGAGGATTTGTGGCTACGGTGTGACCGCGAACTGGACCTAGGTTTGGAAGAATCACCACCATGGCCCTGGGGGAAGCTTCAGTCTTGCACTTCTTACTAGCTGGGGAAGAGGCCCGACTTGAAGACCGTTGTCTGAGGGGTGACCTTGACCTCGATCTCGCCTGCGACGAGGAGGTGGCTGCCGGGGGAGTAGGCTCTCTCGGGCGTTTAAACGTCTCCACAGACGATACAGAATCCTGGCTAGTCTCTGTCGGCTTAAAACCCCTTACTCTAGAGGTACGTTTAGGGGGAGGGTGCTCTGACAGCAACTTATCCCAAAGTGGGACGTTGTCACATTGAAGTGACTTATGTGCGACAATGGTAGTGTAGGCCGACATTTGTTGTCTGACCTCTCTCAACGCTACCGCCGCGGTCTTGTCATTGTCACACAGGACTTTATTGGTTAATTGGGAGCAAAAAGAACAATTACGTGTAACCCAGAGACCCCTTGAACGGTCTAGACATCTAACACACCTTATGCAAAGGGTATGTGCAAAAATTGGGATACCCGCGCAAGTAGGGGTAATGCACAGGGCAAAAACTGGGGTCACATTAGCCATGACAGAGACTGGTGTGAGGAACTACCGCCGGGTCTGTATTGGTCCGCCGGAGCTCAGCTCTGGAAAAATAAAGAAAAATTTCCAGGAATTAATGCTCATAAGGTTAACCCAAGTGTTCGCATACAAGTGTTAATAACCCGCCGGGTAACGGGATGCAAAGACACAGCTAACACATCTCGCCACGCGGCTGGGTATAAAGAGGCTAAACAAGTCTTCTTAGCTAAGAACATGAAGAATACCCTCTGATATAATGGTCCAGTATGGCACTAATAGTCTGTAGGAGGTGGTGACTGTCTCAAGATTCAATTTTGTAACAAAGCCCCCCCTCATAAAGACGCCGGCCCTTGAAATATTTTAGTAGAATAGCCCAGGGCAGGAATATACGAGATCTGATTTTTTAACGAATTGTCCCAAACGATCGTCGTAAAAATAGAAGGCGGCGATACTGAAAGTATCACCCAATTAAGGTTAATCGAAATTGAATTTGTTTATAAATTCCTTAGTTCCTTTACTTAGGGGCACCCGCCGGGTGTGGAAATCGATTTGGTTAAACCTCACTGATCCTTCAAATGCCGTAAGAGTAAAGGCAGCGATACACAGAGTATCACTCACATGGATTGGTTAACTATAAGAGACCTAAGTCGTTTTATCCCACCCTGCTAAGGTGCACCCGCCGGGTGAGAAGTCTAAAAGTTAACCCCACAAGTTCCTGACCCCACTACTTTGTAAAAGATCGCCGGGGAGGAACGCCTAAACAACAGCTAGGTTTTCCCCGTGGTTTGTCGTAAACCAGGTAGAAAAACCTATAAAAAACGAGTGTTCTCACGAACGTCGTTTCTTTATATAACTAAATATATAAGTAAGGATGGGTACAGCCATCCCGCCGGGAATTATAAAGGAGGCCTGAAACCAGGCACCCACAGATACGCAGTCCTGGAGAGCCACAGACACCTCCCCTCGCCGGGGAACCAGCCAGTGTTAAAAACCACGTGTGGCCTAACACTGCTCATCGGTCAGGATTTTTCACGGTGAAACCGAGAAAAACCCGCCGGAAGGCAAACCCCACCCTGAACAGACACCATCTGAACAATACGACACGAGGAGAGACACGCACGACTAACCAAGGTCACAACATAATCCGTGGAATTAGCCAATACACAACTAAACCAGGAAACAAATATAGTCCGAGGAATTAGCCAATACACAACTAAAACCCGGATACACATGACACAGTAGGGCATATTTATAAAATAAATAATAACACTAGACATGTGGCAAAGCTACGAGCGGCTGGCTAGGCCTAGGTAGACGGCATGAAAATAGTTGAAATATAAACACACACTGGAATATCACAACAGGAACCACCGCCAACACACCACCGAAGCGATAACTTCCCAACCCGGGAAGCCTGACACGGACCCAGAAAAAACTTCACTAAGTGAAGAAAAATACGCTGGGAACGTCAGCAAACACACAGCTTACCTCATCAGAAGGATAAAAGGCAGCAATTATTAACGCGTAATGAAAGCCGCCTGCATCACCAACTAAACCAAACTGTGAAAAGTTCACGTGTCCACAACAGGACCACGAGGGTACATCCGAAATAGATGCCCCATACATACGACCCAAAATACATTGCACTGCGGGCAACCAGCCCAGGACACTCCTGCTACGCCTATCCTAACCTTACTCGATACATCCCAGAGTAAACAAATGAGAAAAAACTCACTAGGGACGCCACGAATGCGGAACCAGCGGAGCCTGAAAGGTACGTCCGGGCAGGCTGAGCGCAGAGCAAAGAAGGAGGAATGACGCCTGATTCAGCGTCTGGTCAGAAATCCACACAAGTACATCCACGATATGATGGAAAGCTTATTGGATAGTTATTCTTATTTTCTTTTTGTTTTTATTTTTTACGAAGTTTTTTCGTAGTGAGAACCCAATTCATAATGACTGAAGCCATGAGTGAGGTCGCGTGCGCTCATGATGAAGGCTCCTCAGTTTTTTAAATGCTCTGCGCGGTAGATTCAAACTACGGCGGATTAGTGTTTGAAGAGGATGCCTTATGTAATAGGCATGTTCGTCAATGATGGAGGGGCCACTAATAAATAAATGTTTTTTGCATTAGTCTGAAAGAAAAGAAATGGAATGTATGCTTCCATGCCCGAGAGGATTACCTCGGTAATGCGTTCAGCACTCTCCGAGGGTCCCCGACCACGGAAGCAGAAGTCATTAAATGGGAAATCAAAGAAGTACTGCCGAAGAGCCTCCCAGTCGGCAGCGCCAAAGTGCCACAAGCGCCGCCAGTTGGTAGGATCGGGTGGCCGTATTGGAGAGATAGAACAGGTAACGGATATAAGTTTATGGTCGGAGGAGCCCAAAGGAGAGAAAAGATTGACAGTAGGCCTATACGAGGAAGGGTTATTAGTTAGAAACAAGTCAAGAATGTTGGGCCGATCTCCGAAGCGATCGGGGATAAGGGTTGGTTGCTGAACCAACTGCTCTAGGTCATTTAGGATAGAAAAGACGTAGGCTTGTTCACCAGGCTGGTCAGAAGTATGAGAGGAGAGCCATTGGCGGTGGTGAACATTGAAATCTCCTAAGATGGAGATTTCTGCGAAGGGAGAGATGGATAGAATGTGTTCCACTTTAGAAGTTAGATAGTCAAAGAATTTTGGAAAGTCAGTAGAATTATGGGAGAGATAAACAGCGCAGAAATATTTAGTTTGAGAGTGACAAGAAAGCTTTAGCCAGAGTTGAGAATTCAGAAGAGTCAAAGTTGGGAACACGAGAGAAAGCAAGATTGTTGCGCACATACTATATATTAAGCCCTCCGAATCATAAGGGGACCAACCAACATTTTCTTACTTCTGAGAAAATCAAGGTCAAAGTTTGGCAATGTTCAAAATATGTGTAACTCTTTAACCTGGTAAGGTGCCCTCTTCATATTTTTACTGAAGGTAGCTGAAACACTACTCTTTCATCCGAGCATGTAAAAATAGGGGGTTCCATGTCTATATTTTTAGTAAAAACACCCAAACCAAAATTATCCCCTTTTTTGAATGGCCAAAATGGCCAAAATCTAACATTACCAGCACTTTGACCACAAGTTTTTTCTTTTAAAGATAATAATGCACTGATATTGGGTAGTGTACGTAATTTTCCATCATTCCCACCCACAAGCCTCCAATTTCCATACTCCAGGTAAGGCAGGTAAGTAGTTAATAATTAACAGGTAAGTACAAGGGTATGGGTAAGTGAACTTACTTTTGTGGTTTGTGGTTTTGCGGGAGAGTGAGAGTATGGAGGGATTAACTGAGTGTCGTTTGGACCCCTTGTGTCATGTTATATTTTTCCCAGGATATTGGTGAGTGTTCCCGAAAGGCGAAAAAGTTACCTTAACGTCCAGGACTCTCACTCTTACAGTTTTCGTCTTAAGGGTACCAAACGACTACCAGTGTGTAGGGGAGAAGTTGGGCTATGGCGCCATGTGCTTGGCGCGGAAATTCAAAAAATGTCGGTTGCTCCCCTTAGGATTCGGAGGGCTTCATATGCAACATCCACCTTTGGCTTGAAACCAAGGATAGAGATAGTAGGAGGATACAGAGAAGGATTTGCTGTCAGTAGTCCCAGACACCTGAGTTTCGGTGAGAAAGAGAAGGTCAAACTATTCCTACGATCGTCGTCCAAATTTTCACCTGCGTCGGCCATATTGTCTCTCTCCCCAACCAAAACAAATCAACCCCAACTAACTTTCACCCATAACCAAATTCACAATGCTCTATTATCTAGTCCAACTTGCACCCGACCCCTTCCCCCAAATGACCACGTGCTCACTCATCTATTCACAAGCATTCTCCATTCATTCCTGTTTATCACCACTTCCCTTGCCTGATCTATAGTCATTCCTCTATCATCCAAAGCTTGTCTTACACAGTCTCTCCATCTCAAGGGGGGTCTTCCTGCCCTTCTATCTCCCTTTGTATCTGACTCACATATTCTCTTTGTAAGCCTTTCATCTTCCATTCATTCAACATGACCATACCAGCTCAGCACCCTTCTGTCCACTCTGGCCGACAAATGTTCCTGCAGCCCCACTCTCCTACGTATCTCTTCATTCCTCAATCTGTCTCTACGAGTAACTCCACACATACTCCTCAAGCAGCTCATCTCCATCACACCCAGCTTTCTTCTCTCCTTTTCCTTCAGAGCCCATGTCTCAGCCCCATACATAACTGTTGACACAACAATTCCTTGATACATTGCACTTTTTACTTTCATTCCGAAATTTCTCATCTTCCACATACAGTACAGTACTTCCCATTGTTCCGAAAACCTTCCTTCCTTCACATACTCTCTGTTTTACCTCCATTTCCATACCTCCACTCCTGCTTATCTTTCCTAGATATTTAAAACAC
The DNA here is from genome assembly GCA_032716605.1 of Paralithodes platypus. NCBI lineage: Eukaryota > Metazoa > Arthropoda > Malacostraca > Decapoda > Lithodidae > Paralithodes > Paralithodes platypus. Next base: position 33,302,206 of record CM064480.1, read on the forward strand.
TCTACTTGTTCCAATATTACCCCATCCAGCCTCACATCTAGATTCACCCTACGATTACCCCTTATTAAAAACCATTACTTTACTTTTATTGACGTTCACCTTCAGTTTCTTCCTCCCACAAACCACACCAAACTCTTTGACTATCCACTATGCACTACAAACAGACTCAATTTAGCCCCAGCCAAATCCACCGCAACCCTCCTCACAAGCTGGAAAGTAGAACACAAATACACCCCGCAACTCACCATAAACAACACATCCATAACACACACACACTCACCCAAAATCCTAGGAGTAATATATGATACTCTAATGACATTCAAACAGCACACCACAAAAATTAAAAAGAAACTGACACCCAGACTTAACGCCCTCAGGTCACTTGCCCACACAAAATTTGGACACAACAAAGAAACCACCACCACAGTTTACAAACAATACATAAGATCAGTGATGGATGTTGGTGTATTGCTGAAAAGGGAGGGAAATTAATGGAAGCTACCTATACTGCTGTTTGCGGATGATAAAGTTCTGATGAGTGATAATGAATGGGAGTTGCAGGGTCTGGTAAATGAGTTTGGAACAGTGTGCGAAAAACGGAATTTGAAGGTAAATGCGGGGAAGAGCAAGGTTATGGTCTTCGAAAGGGGTGAAGTCACAGAGTGCGAGGTGAAGCTGAACGGTCAGGCTATGGAGATCGTCAGCTCTTATAAGTATCTGGGCAGTGTGTTGAGTAAAGATGGGACTATGGATGAAGAAGTGCGGGAGAGGGTACAACAGGGGAAGAGGGTTGTAGGAACGCTGAAAGCAGTAACAAGAAATAGGGTGGTCAGTATGGAAGTGAAGAAGTCCTTGCATGACAGTGTGGTAATCCCGACACTGACTTACGGAAGTGAAGCATAGACGTTGGTTGAGAGACTCAGACCAAGAGTGACAACAGTGGAAATGAATTACTTAAGAAGTGCGTGCGGAGTTACATGGAGGGATAGACAGACTAATGAAGAAGTAAGAAGGAGGTGTGGTGTGGAGGTAGATGTGTTGGAAAGTGTGAAAAGGAACAACTTGAGATGGTTCGGTCATATGGAACGTATGGAAAGCGAGAGAATGACTAAGAGGGTGTATGAGAGCGAGGTGGAGGGACAGAGAGGGAGAGGTAGACCGAAGGAGATATGGAAGGATGGAGTGAGGAAGTATAAGAACGAAGGCGGTGCTGGTTGGGGGGAGGGGCGTCGACTGACTGGGTACAGAAGTGCATGGAGGCGGTTCGTTCGTGGCTACCCCTTCGGGGATCACGGCGTCGGGCAATAGATATATAGATAGTGATGGAATACGCAAGCCCGGTCTGGGCTTCTAACCTATACTAGCTGAAACATATCATAAGACCTTACAGACTATTCAAAACAAAACCCTAAAAATCATCACAGGCTGCACAGCTACTACACCTACAGATCACCTACATCAAGAAACCAAAGTCCTCAAAGTCAAAGACCATCTGGACATGAGAGGCACTCAATTCCTGGCAGCAGCCTCCACGAACCAAAACCACCCATTACACTACATGGCAACACACCCACAGACACCAAGAAATATCAAAACAACACCCAGAACACGGTATCACACACAAATACTGTTTTCTCTCCCTCCCTGCCCACCCCAAACCAGCTTCCAGAAGTACATTCATACTCATATCTCTCGCCGTTCCATCCAATCACTCATAGACAACACGCAGCTGCAGGCACGACCTCCCGAAATCCATCCTTCTGAATCCTCCCTTCCTCGCGAGGACTGTGTCCACCTGGCCAGGCTGAGATGCGGACACCATCCAGCTCTTCTGAGCTATCAGAAGAGACTGGATGACTCCGTCGTCGACACCTGCCCGGGATGTAACACAGCACCCCATACCATTAAACACATCATAGAAGACTGCATTTCACACAACCACTTATGCCAACAACATAATCTACACTCATTGAGAGCTCTGTGGGAAAGCCCGATCGTGGCCATGGCCTTCCTTAAGGACTCGGGGCTGTTCGGCCAGTCAGCTTGGGGAACAACAACAACAACTATCCGCTGCAGTTTCTCCTCAGAATCTGCCACCAACGCTGTGTCATCAGCGAACAGCAACTGATTCTACTCCACCCAATCCTCTTCCCATAGTTCTCATTTTCACCTCCCTCACCACACCATCCATAAACATATTAAACAGCCATGGTGACATTACACAACCATGTCGCAAACCTACATTTACCTCAAACCATTCACTCAACTCACCATTTCCTAATCTAACACACGCTCTGCTCATTTCATAAAAACTCGTAACTGCTTTTAACAAATTTCCTCCAATTTCATAAATCCTTAACACCTTCCACATTGCTTCACGATCCACACGATCATACGCTTTTTCCAAATCCATCAAAGCCCAAATTATCTCATTCTTCTCTAAATACTTCTCGCATAACTGTCTTACTGCAAAAATCTGATCCAAGCACCCTCTTCCCCTCCTAAAACCGCACTGTTTTTCTCCTATTGCAACTTCCGTACACTTTATTAACCTCTCTATCAACACCCTGCCATACAGCTTTCCAAGCGGCTCGCTTGGTGTAGTGACTAGCGTCTCGGACTTCCACCCAGAAGGCCCGGGTTTGCGCCCACGCTCGGCGCATTAAAGATTTTTCACAAGCACTGAGTCGTTACCATCCCTCATGAGCAAAGGGATGGGGTAGTAGTACAGGACCCCAATGGAAATACGCCTAATCGGCCTTATTGAGCTATCCTTAGCTAGCATAGCATGCGCTAGCTTTAAGAACTATTATTATTATTATTATTATAACCACTGATAATAAACTAATACACTCATCCCTCTGCTATCACGGGTAATTGGTGCCCTAATTCTACCGCTATAGCGAAAATCGCGATAGCGACACTGAAGAACTAATGGGAATAATTATAGTTGGTGCCGAGGTACCAGACTCGCCCATCTTGGACACCCATTTCCCCCCAAATACAGTACATCCAAAATATACATATTAGAGGAGAATACTTATAAATACATATTATAAGGAGATTACTAACCTCACAGACTATATTTGAAATCAGTCATATATAGTGTAGCCTAACTCATCGGCATAATTTTGCCGCTTTCGTCTGACACGGCGTCGGCGTCAGTACGCTAGACCGGCGTTTGCTGAGAACTTTGCTCCGTTTATTTTGATGGTGGGCATTTATTTTCTTCATCATTACCACCAGGCCCACTGTCCCTATCACTGAATGCATTTAGGAATACTTATAAATACATATTATGAAGAGATTACTTACCACACAGACTATATTTGAAATCAGTCATATATAGCCTAGCCTAACTCATCGGCATTATTTCGGCGCTTTCATCTGACACGGTGTCGGCGTCAGTACGCTAGACCGGGATTTTGATCTGTTTTGATAGCCCTGGGAATTTAATTCCTTCATCATTACCACCAGACTCACTGAATGCACCAAAGGTTATAATAAACACGCAAGATACAAGGTTCGGGCAGAAAAAAGCTTGTAAACATGTAGTTTTCCAACACATTGGTGGCCAGCCTGTCCACCGATCACAGACGCAGATGTTCTGTGACGTCATCGGGCGCCGTGCTTGAACTTTCCCGTCGGTACGTAACCGCTATAGCACCCTTTCAGGACGCGATAAGGAAATTTTCAGGTAGCCGTGATAGCACACAAACGCTATAGCAAAACCTGTGATAGCAGAGGGATGAGTATATTTACCTAATTGTAGTTTACAGTTGAGCTAAGCTCGTGTTGTCCCATCTCTCAGTCTACTTTCATCCAATTTTTTCTTGTCATTTTGTCATTTGTCAATACAGTAACCCCCCGCCATTTCGGACCTCTAATTGTCGGAAACACGTACTAGCCGGATCGCCTTCACGTCTTGGACACGTACTTCCGTTTTTCTGACATTTCCGTCATCGTTCCGACAGTCTCTGACGTTGTCGGATGACGCACCCCCATCCCCGGTGAATGTCCGTCAAAACGGGGCTCTGTCGGACCGCCGATATACAGGCTGCACTCCGAGTCACCCGCCTGGACGAGAAGTGACGTCACGGGCGTCAGTACGCTTTGAGTGGGTAGCCATCTTGTGTGATTTTGATCTCCTCCGCATATATTCCCGTTTTATCATGCCTCCCAAAGCGTAAGGTGACCTCGATATCACTTGAAATGGAGAAGGGAAGTGAGGTGGTCAAGGAGAGTGTGGTGGAGAAGTGGAGAGAGGTGAAGTGAGGTGAAGGGGTGGACCTGCAATGAAGCGGTGAGTGTTGATTCATATTTTTCGACCATCAACTGAACTTATTATTTCATATTCATTACTATATGTGCTATTACTGTACAGTATATTAACCTAAAGTACGAATAGGGTAGCCTAGCCAAAAGTAGCCTAGCCTAGGCCTATTCGTTGTCATGGGTGCACGAAGTTCGTCAAGTTTCCCTTCTGAGGTCGCATTTATTCACTTGCATGAAGTTCGTTCCCGTTTCCCTATTTAACCCATCAGACCCGGAAGGGCTCTTAAACACCCATAAAAAACACACCCTAGCTACCCGGAAGGTCTCTTAAACACCCATGAGCTTAAAGCCTGTAAGCTTGGTGTGCGAGGCGTACGTCCGACGCATGTAAGCAACAGCCGGCTGGACCGACGCCCCGCATCTCCGGCCACAAGAAGGAGTGCGTCGCTTGTTCGTGTGTGCCTGTATGTTATTGTTAAGTATCGAAAAGTAGTGTAAAGTGGCTGTTTTTGCCATAAAGTTATCTCCAATTAAATCATCATCACAACTGAACTAGTTGACTTAGAGAGCTCTACTTAACGCGATTCTACAGGTACGAAACACATCTACGCTTGGGGATGCGCGGAAGGAGTCAGAATAACAAAGATACGGTAGCCTAGGCGTAGACGTTTTTCGGCCAAAACCCCCGGATTTCGGGGAATATTTATGTAATGCGTAGCCGGGGCTGGAGGGTTAATCAACGGTGAAGTTTGTTCTCGTTTAATTTTTGTTTTTTTCGTCGGATTTTTTTCTTTCAGGTCGTTTTTTTTGTCCTCTTTTAGATCGGACACAGCCGGACCACGGACATCTCGGATTTTCGGACATTTCGGACAGGGTGTTCCCCCAATTAGTCCGAAATAGCGAGGGTTTACTGTACATCTATAGGGGAAGCTAACCTTCCTGATATCGTTCTTGCAGGTAGGTGTTTTTACTTTGTAGCTGTGGCCTAGTTATTCCTGTATCCATAATTATTATATCCTCCTTATCCAACCTCTCAAGCCCTAGTGTGCATTTGTACATCATTATCATGTCTCCCCTCTCTCTCCTCTCCTTTAGACTCGGTAGATTTAATTTTTCTAGCCTCTCTACATATGGCAGTTCTCTGAGACTTGGAACCAATCTAGTAACTGCTCTCTGGATTCTTTCTAACTTGTGAATATGCTTTTTAAGATGTGGGGACCACACCACTGCTGGATACTCCAGTCTTGGTTTAATCATACTTTTTATAACTTTTGCTAACATGTTCTCATTCAGGTAGTTCAGAGCAACTTTCATATTTCCGGCCATTGCATACATTCCGTTCTTTATACACTCCACAGCAATACGATCCAAACCTTCTGCTTTTCCCGCTCTAATTTGTTTCACTGCTTCTTTCACCTCATTTTCCTCAATCCTTTCATTCATTCCCTGCCACCTGGGTGGCCTGGGTAACCTATCTCCATCAACCACTGCTTCTATCACTGCTTCTCTTCCATCTCCGGCATTTATTAAAGATTCAAAATACAGTAACCCCTCGCCATTTCAGACCTCTAATTGTCGGAAACCCGTACTAGACGGATTGGCGAAGGCCTCCCGGACACGTACAGTCAGTCCCCCCAATCCGCACCTATATGGGCGGCATTACACGACGGGTATTTGGAATTCGCGCATTGGGGATAACATAACTTATGGAGAAAAATACATATGGGCGGCAGCCCGCATTTCCACCCACATTTGACAGTAATTTTTTGATAAAAATCAATACTAATTGGACAACCAAGCATACACAATAATATAAACAAGTCATTCCTTACATTAAAAATAAATGCTATAAGTAGGTGAGAATAGTGGGGGCTCCGAGGCAGACCCCCGCGACAGGCGAGTTCATAATTATAGCCTAGACGTAGGCTTCCCCGGCCCCTTACCTTTGGATACCTTTGGATGTGTTCGCCGCTCTTCTAGCGGCACCAAGGAGCGCGACGCCCCTCGTTATGGGTCACTGTCACTGGCCCCGTCCCCGGATATACCCATAGATTTCCCGATCGCAGTAGTGCCTTCACCAGTTTATTCTTCCTAGGCATTTTTAAGTTATTGAAGGGTGTAGGAAGGCAGTTGTTACACAATAAATGGGTCAAGTCTCAGCGCACGGACACTTAAGGATATTGGGACTGAGAAGGAAGCGTACGTGTGGTTATGTATTTATTTACCTATTTGTAGTTTACAGGAATTGAGCAGCGCTCGTGTTGTCCTGTCTTAGTTACTTTATAATCAATCCATTTTACTTAGACAAGTATCGTAATGGATATTCCCAGTTCCCAGTATTTTGGACTAACATATCATAACTTATGTTGCCCTATTTCCATATGTGTGTGTGTGTGTGTGTGTGTGTGTGTGTGTGTGTGTGTGTGTGTGTAATAATAATAATAATAATAATAACGGGTTCATTTCAAGCCGGCAGCCAATGGGGCTGAAAATACACAGACTTAACCTAGATCTTATCCTAAAGGATCAACAGACTGATCCTGGCTGCTAACGAGAGCGCCTAAATACTCCCGAGGGAGTAGGACGTGGGCAGGAGACTTTGTAGGCCCTCCGAGGCGGTCCGTCCAGACCTTGCCTTCACGGCCAGGGAGAGTTTTTGAGAGAACTTCCCCTGCCGGCGCGTGGGATCGAACCCCCGACACCAGAGCTAGCGCTCCCAATACAGTGTACTAAGCGCGCTTGGCCACCGTGTGTGCGTATGTGCTTCCTTCTCAGTCCCAATATCCTTAAGTGTCCGTGCGCTGAGACTTGACCCATTTATTGTGTAACAACTGCCTTCCTACACCCTTCAACAACTTAAAAATGCCTAGGAAGAATAAACTGGTGAAGGCACTACTGCGATCGGGAAATCTACGGGTATATCCAGAGACGGGGATGGGGCCAGTGACAGTGACGGGGCCGGGGAAGCCTAGGCCTCCGAGGGGTGTGCGCGCGGAGTAGGGAGGGGGGGTGGCGCAGAATACAAAAAACAGCATTTTTACACCACTCTTCAACTGTGATTAGGGTTTTGTGGGGTCAATACATGTTTTAGGGATTTTGAGTACCTGTTTTACCCCTCGGCGCGGAATAGAGTAAACGCGGACTGAGGATACGTGTATTAGGGGGACTGACTGTACTTCCATTTTTCGGACATTTCCGTCATCGTTCCGACAGTCTCTAACAGTGTCGGAAGATTCTAACAGTTTTCGGATAAATAAGAGCAAATGTCCGTCATAACCGTCCAATGTACGTAGTCTGATATCTCGTATGTTCCCGAGATGTGTCCGTCAGTCTCGAAAGTGTCGGATGACGCGCCCCCATCCCCGGTGAATGTCTGTCAAAACGGGGATCCGTCGGAGCGCCGGTATAAAAGCTAGGCTCTGAGTCACCCACTTGGACGAGACGTGACGTCACGAGCGTCAGTATGCGGTATCTTGTGTTGTTGTTGTTGTGTTAAACATATCCTCCGTGCATATTCCCGTTTATAATGCCTCCCAAAGCGTAAGGTGACCTCGATATCACTTAAGATGGAGAAGGGGAGTGAGGTGGTCAAGGAGAGTGGAGTGAGGTGGAGAAGTGGAGTGAGGTGAAGTGGAGTGAGGTGAAGGGGAGTGAGGTGGGCCTGTTTTCAATGAAGGGGTGAGTGTTAATTATTGGTGGCTCCTTACGTCAATGACTTAAGAGCCTATGATAATATGGCCTCGTTCCGGGCTCCCTCAGAACCCGGGTTAACCTCGATCACGATGGTCGAGAACCAAGATCATCTTAGGGGGTACCCCTTAATCATTCCTAAGGTACGTCATTGAGACGGAGCCACTGAAAAGTAGGAAATAAAAAGGAAAAGAATTAACACAGTTTGAACACCGCGCCTATGCGCATTCCGATCTTACTGAGCTGTTTCCCATACCTTGCCCGGTACCCCCACCCCCCAGGTGCGTTCTCTCTCGATCGTCGCCCAGCCAGATAGGATGTTTTTTTCCTTACCTCCCAGCCCCTCTTACACGCATCAGTTTTTAGTCCCTAGTGAGTCTAATTGCAAATTGAGTTGCATATGCGTTTAGGAATGTATTTATTTTAACTATTTCACTTGTAAACCTGCATAAGTAAGGACTCAGTTCTGGGCTGGTCTACGATCGTGCTTTTCAAGGACGCCACTTTCGCTTTTTTTACTTAGTATTTTTTGTTTCTTGTTTTTTCTATCATACGAGCCTCGGCTCATTAGCTGCAGTGTCTCTCTTTTTTTCTGTGAAAGTGTGTTTTAACATTGTAGCTTGATATTAATTCCTTTAAGTGTTGAATTCTATGTTAGTGTCAATTTCATAGATCTTTAATTCTTTACATGTACCCTCCAAGGTTGTGCGCTGGCCAGGGGTTACTTGTCTTACCATTGTTATTAAACAACTAATTCCCAAATCCTAATTTCGAAAATATTTTTGACCTATTTTCATTCAATGCTTCACACCATATCAACCACAATACCTTCAGTATTAATTCCCAAGTTTTCTATGTGAAGATGAATACATATTGCTTTTACATTAATCAATCAAGAGTGCCTCATCACATATATTTGCCCTCAAGACATTTTGTAGGGCATTATTTTCAGTGAGAACCATCAAATACTTACAGCTGATGGTTTAATATTGTGATGCTAAATTCAATTACAGCATTCGAATAATAGCCTATATTGGACGGCTTATTTAGGCACTCGTATGTTATTATTTTCAAGGGTACCAAGTAGACATACAGCCAATGAGTACCCAAATAATATCTTGATTGAATATATCTCACCGACTTACAATCACGGAACGATGTAAGAAACATGTACAAAGTTACATAATCGCCATTATCACTCGTGCCCGAGTAGGCCTACCCTTACGAGTGCAAAATATGGCGTGTTGAGAATTCTCAAGTCCCGGGGTACCCTAGACCTTATCTCAATAAGGCCCGGGTACCAGGACTGCCGGGTATGGAGACAGTCCCGGGTACCCAGATGGGCGGGGATATTATAATACCATACAAGTATTTGAGAATTCTCAGTTCGAATTCTCAAGTCCCCGGGTACCCTAGACCTTATCTCAATAAGGCCCGGGTACCAGGACTGCCGGGTATGGAGACAGTCCCGGGTACCCAGATGGGCGGGGATATTATAATACCATACAAGTATAAAATCAGGCCCGGGTACATGTTGGCTATCGCCAGTTTTCCCGGCTGACTGTTAAGTCTATGACAAACCCGGGCACCAATATTCCCAGGCGGTATTACAATAACATAACAAATATAAAGTCAAACCCGGCCGGGTACCAACAGGCTATTACCGGTAATACCATAACAAATATAAAGTCAGGCCCGGGTACATGTAGGCTGTGGCCAGTTACCCGGGCAACTGTTAAGACTTGTGATGTTTAAGTGCGTTTCATACGTTTACTATACAGTACTCTGTGTAACTCACCTTTGCCGCCAGCCTGTACAGCAGATATGATACCGCGCCCGTGATTGGCTGGCATTGACATCACTCCCTAGGTATTAACCCTTCCAACACCGCGGCAGATGGGCCGGTACCCGGTTGTCCTTTTAAAATCCGTAAGCTTCGAAAGTCTGAACGCCGTGCGTCCGACGCATGTAAACAAAGCCGGTCATTGCGTCACCGCACCTCCGAAAACAAGAAGGAGACGTCGGATCAATGTTGTTGTTGTATGATATGACGAAATTAGTGTCTGAAAAGCTCCGATATTGTCAACATCGCGGAAAAATTAGCTCCACGGAAATCGTCATCACAACTGAACCAGTTAACTTAGAGAGCTCTACTCAACGCCAGTCTACAGATTGGAAATCGCACTACGTTTAGGTATATGTGGAAAATTTCTAGCAGTTAAAATAACAAAGATACGGTAGCCTAGGCCTAGAGGTTTTTCGGCCAGATCGCCCGGATACGAGCTCCGTCCTTTAGAAAGGCAGCCCAGGCCACGAGGGTTAAAGAAGGTTCCAGAATTTCCAGATTTTGTATTATTTACACTTATCCTTGACGTTGTGGTTACAATTTAGCCAAGTTATTATACTAGAAAGTAGCATACAAACCCCTTTGTTATTTCGCATACAACACACCGAGCATAATATACAGAAACCGCCGAAAATGCAGTGTATAAATATAAAACAATCCACCTCCTGGCAACACTGCACTGGCCTGGTGTGATCTTTAAACTCTCAGATATTATCCTATGTGTGTCTGTATGTGCAGATATAACCATTATCTATGCATTTTTACCTTTCGTTACCTTCGTGCTATTGTTCATAAAGTCGCAGAGTATGCTACACAAAAGAATAATAGCCTATCACTTTTGTTGCAGCACTTGTCATATGACAATTGCTTGGTCACCACTGCACCGTACGGGGTTTTTGGACTAAAAGTAACCTTCATTCCCTGCATATTTTCATGTACAGTATAAACAAGAGTTAGAACATATTCCAATGATATATCCTTGAAAGCAGAGAATAGACCTTTCCAATGACACCTGAATCATGTCTGTACGACCACTGGTTGCTGTGCAATGATATTGCACAGGTGGCGCTAAATCGGTAAAAAGTAGCGAGTTTGAGCGGTTTCCGCTATTCCCAAGTCTGTATGGGAGTTGGAGACGTTGTCACGTCTCCCACTGCCACTTAGTGATGGCTCAGACATGATGGGGGCTGCACGGGACGGTCTCTCACTGCGTATACTTGCTTGCCTGCCTCCCAGTCCTTGTTTAGCATACTCTGCGACCTTATGATATATATGAACAATAGCACGAAGGTAAAAATGCATAGATAATGGTTATATCTGCACATACAGACACACATAGGATAATATCTGTGAGTTTAAAGATCACTCCAGGCCAGTGCAGTGTTGCCAGGAGGTGGATTGTTTTATATTTATACACTGCATTTTCGGCGGTTTCTGTATATTACGCGCGGTGTGTTGTATGCGAAATAACAAAGGGGTTTGTATGCTACTTTCTAGTATAATAAATTGGCTAAATTGTAACCACAATGTCAAGGATAAGTGCAAATAATACAAACTCTGGAAATTCTAGAACCTTCTTTAATACCTAGGGAGTGATGTCATTGCCAGCCAATCACGGGTGCGGTATCATATCTGCTGTACAGGCCGGCAGCAAGGGTGAGTTACACAGAGTAAAGGCGGCTTTCTAGGGCCTTTCCTAGCCGATGCTGAGAGGATTGGGTTCTAGTCAAGTGGTGATGGGCTGGTCTATCAGAGCGAGAGCTGAGCAATCTCTGCCATACCCATAGCTTACTCTGACTGTTCCTTTAACTTATATATTTTCTAGATCTCAAGTGACGGCGTCTCTTCCGTGAATTGACCTCCCAATCTACCAAGATTGGAAGCCAAAGCGTCACATTTTTCCCTTGCCCCTCAACTTTCTCTTCATAATTGCTGAGGGGCACAGGGCCCTGGGTGGGGCTTTGGTTTCCCGGGCGTTTCCGCACCCTCCTCAGCTCCCCGCCATGGAGTGGCTTCGGTCACCCAGGCTTTGTTGTGGTCGGCGGGGAGGGTTCTGTGGGGGCACTCGGTTATGGCCTTGGAATTGCTCAGGGCCTTGGGGCTGTTCGGCCAGGCAGCTTGGGGAACAACAACAACAACAACAACACAGAGTATAGTATGCGTTTTCATACTCAACCTTGAATGTTTACACAGATCAGCTGGACCAACAGTGACCATGTCATGTAAGGGTTCTCTTGTTATTTTGCTCTGTTTAGGTTAAGATTTATGAGGAGCACTACTGTAATATTCCCGGGTAGTATTATAACCCAATAAAAATATAAACACAAGCCCGGCCGGGTACCAGCAGACTTTTGCCGGGTACTCTGACAAACTGTCAAGAATATGACAGACCCGGGTACCAGTATTCCCGGGTGATACTATAAAGGCTATAGCAGGTTACTCTGGAGGCTGCTACCCGTCCGGTTAAAGCTATGACAAACCCGGGCACCAAGATTCCCGGGTGTTATTACATTACCATAAAAAGTATAAAGTCAAGCCCGGGTACTTGTAGACTATGGCCGGCTACCCGGGCGGTATTATAATCCACAACAAATACAAAGATAAACCCGGCCGGGTATCATCAATTTATTACCAGGACAGACCCAGGTACCAATCAGTCCCGGGTACCAATATTCCCGAGTTGTATCATAACAACAAGCATAATGCCATAACAAGACCCGGCCGGGAAGCCAGTTACCGGGTACTCTGGCGACTGTTAAGACGATGGCATATTATTTTATTATATTATATTATATATAGCCGGGTGGATGGGACTCGTTAGCCATGGTCGGCAACTCATCTAGGGAAGACAACCTTATACAAATCCGGGTGGATGGGACTCGTCAGCCTTGGTTGGCAACCTGTCTAGGAGAGTAAACCTGATACAAATCCGTACTGCTTACCCCCCCGCTCTGCCTGCTTCGTTGGTTTCACTTTTGAACACGTGCGGGGGCTGACGGAGGCGGCAGGAGGGGAGTGCATGCCCGCATGCCCACCCTTCCTGCCGCCCCCAACTAATTGTAGTGGGCCCTATCATTTCTCATCCTTTCTGTTTTCCGTTTTTCCCTTCTTCCCGCTGCCCCCTTCTTTGGGAGCACCGTGACTGTCATGAGGTAAACGACCGTACTCACTCTTTGGTTTCGTTGGAGGGTGTTGTGGGTCGGCAATCCCTACACCCGTCGAACTGTGGTACCCGACGTGTTCGAGCGAGGGGAAACTTTTATGCCTAACCCTTGTGCTGGGTCGGCGATCGACGGATCGACGGCCCTTAAGGTGCATTAGTCGGGGTGTATATCTGCAAGAATTCCTAGGGCGGTCGTCCCGTCCTCTAATTGTGGCTCCATGGTGGGTTTGGAATCTGACTCAGATGAATTTAGAAATATTCGTCCTATGGAATCTAAAATTGCCCCCTCTGACGCCGACCCCTGCGAGAAATTGGACTGCCTCAAGGACCCTTCCCCTGCTGCCAACAGTGCCGGAGTTCCCCACTCAGGCATGGCACCCACAGACCTTGGCAAACCTCCTAAGGATACTGTGACGAATTCTCCATCGTCGGGTAGTGAGATCCATCAGGTGATCTCCCCGGCATCAATTCCTATGCACAGTACTGCCTCTGTGATCAATAATAGTGATGACAACCCCACAGTCTCGACTTTCACTTCTAAATTACCAGATTATGATTCTAGCCTTAGCCTACCTCTTCATTCCGTTGACAACCTTACTGAAGAACCTCTCATGCCCTCAGCTGACAACCCTACGGATGCTTCTTGCGTCCCTGACCCGTCTGTGACTCCATCTGTTACCATCTTCCCTCCGGATGCAGGATCTCCTACCTCAATTAAACCTGCTTCTGTACCTCCACGATCTCAACGGGCCGTTAATGCAGGTACAGGAAAAGACCTTGCCGGTATTTCCTCTGCCATTCACACGCTTCACCCGTTCGTACCTTCGCATAACCGACAAAGGCGTAAACGTAACACGTATACCCCTGCTTCGAAGGACACTTATAACGCTATGTTCAGTCCCCCTGATTGGTCACGGTTTTTCACGGTCTCTGGTGAACCTATGGATGATTTCAGTCTATACGATACTCTCGCACAAGATATTGGTGACTTCACCATGCATGCTGTTGGATCGGCCAAGCGCATGATTGAGGTGAAAACACAGGAGCAATCAGAAGCCTTACAAGCGTACCTCGACACCCCCAACGACAGATACACAGGTAAACCAGATGAATACCTGAATCAGTGTACTGGCACGGTTGTGCTCCCTTCCGACTTCGAATTTGCAGATCAGAGCTTTACAGACTCAACCAATCGTATCTTAAAATTATTGCAAAGAACTGACCCCACTGTTGTTAAAGTTGACACTTATACTGCTCCTCAGCGTGGAAATCGGCCCCCACTACGCATTGTCAAAATCTATTTTAAGCGCCATGACCTCCCTATGCTTGTCCGTCTTGCAGGTCGCCAACTGCAGGTACGAAGGTATGTTAACAAGCCGAGACAATGCACAAATTGCTGGAAGCTTGGGCATTCAACCCCACGGTGTCGGGCTCTCAATGCTCGTTGCTTAAATTGCGGCTCAGAACAACATGCTCTCAACAATTGTCAAGTCAGCGCACCCCGTTGTGCAAATTGTGACGGGTCCCACAAAGCCAATGACAGAACATGCCCGCACTTTGCGTTTCATCGTGACGTATTACATTTACAGGCCACAAAAGGACTCCCCTTCCGGTCTGCTGCAGCACAATTAAGGCAGGAAGGTAAATCTCCTCCATATCGACGGTTTGAATCAACTACACCCGCTGACTCCTCTGCCCACCAGCGTCCAGAGCAGCCTCCGGCACCACCTATTAGCCCACAACATTACCCCACCAATGATACCTTCCGTTTAGTTCACCTTAACTCCCCGGACCTATCCACCTCTAACAGGTTCGAGGGATTTACTAACTTGACCGATGATACTGAGTTTTGGAACATGACTGCCGAAGAGAACCTCATGGAATGTAACACAGTACCAGATATAGAGACTTCTCCCCAATCTCGCTCCACCCAGTCGCAGCCTCGGAAAAAGCGTAAGGTTGCAAGTCCTATCCGGTCATTATCCCGGACCTCGAAACTCGGTTCCACCACACAGAAGTGGGTTATGCCTACCCACGATCCGGACTGTGGCTGCCATAACTGCGGCCGATTCTTTCTACTTCAGCACAAGACTTCTACCCGTACAGTACTCACCGAACATCTTCACAAATTTCTTTCCAAGCGAGCTCCAGCGGAAGATGCTCAAATTCACCCGACTCCTTGTTATTGTGTCACCCATATTTGTGAATCTGATCCTACGCCCAAGGACTTGATGCAGAGATTCCTGAAGGACAATAACCTGTTGGATTCTGACTTGACTAATATAGAGCTATCACAATCCCGATTTGATGTTCACCAACCTCCTGTCAATGTGCGTACCACCCTCACCACGCCTGATCCTCCCTGTAACCTTGAGCGACATGTTCCGTTAGACGCTCCCCACTGCCCAGATCCCGATGCTCCCAAACCTAGAGACATTCCCCCACAAACTCCTGCTAATCCTACGACACCATCATCTGACAAACCTTCGATAAAGACTCATCATACCCCGAGCCCCTCACAATCTCCTGTATTGATATGTCACACCAATATCCCACCTGACAAATGTGGATGTCCAATTTGTTTCCGTAATTACATCACACCCTATATCTGTGCCACGGATCCCTGCCTCCTTGCTCGGACGCAGGAATTTGTCACCACACGTACACTTCCCCCTAACCCTGATGAAGATGTTACCTCCGCTTATCTATTTATGGACACTCTGCGCCAAAAACTCCTCCACTGCCCCACCCTTGTTCCTAAACTAGTCACACAATTCACAGCTATTTCTGAAAAATTTACAGACCTTACATCTACCCCTTCACCTTCATCCACACAACCCTCTCCACACTCACAACCTTTACCAGACTCTCTTCAAGAGCCCTCTATTGTCGATGACTCTGACAATCCTATTCTTGATGGCATATAACATTTTGCAATGGAATATAAACGGATACCAAACTCGCCTCCGTATGGGAGAATTACAACGATTACTTAAATTATATTCACCATTATGCATTTGCCTCCAACATGTAGGCAATTTTGTTGTCCCCCCCAGGCATTATACTGTTGCTGCTAGCTCCCCTATAACCCCTTCACATCTCCGAACGGCCATCCTTGTGCACTATAAGTGCGTATTTGTTCCTGTCACCCTTGACCCCAACCCTTTTCAAACAACTGCCGTCTCCATTTCATTACCAGACCTTCCTTCCTTGACTGTTTGCTCCTCCTACAATCAACCCTCCTGTCATTACAATACTTCAGACCTTCATCAACTAGTACAACAACTGACCCCACCGTACCTTATTCTGGGCGACTTTAACGCACACTCTCCCCTTTGGGGCAACCCAAACACAGACATCCCAGGCGATAAAATTGAAAAATATCTCCTTCATTCTACTCTTTGTTGTCTCAACTTTGACACCCCCACCTACAGATCTGCTACCCACTGTACATTTTCCGCTGTTGATCTTTCCTTTGCCTCGGATGACGCAGCTCCCCTATTTGACTGGTCAGTTTTACAGGATCGCTTCTCCAGCGACCACTACCCTATACTCCTTAAGTATTTGTGCCCTGCATCCTCCCCTCAAATATCGAGTTATCATCTCTCTAAAGCCGATTGGACGTCTTATACGCACTCCTCTGCAGACGTTTCGGACTTCTCCCCTACCTCTTCCCCTGCCCACAATTTTGATTATTTTTCGTCCTTCCTGAACTCCATTGCACGCACTCATATCCCGCTTACCTCCTCGCTGACGCACCCTCGCCAGGTCCCTTGGTGGACGCCCACTCTAGCCCAAATGATAAAATTCAAGCATCGTGTGGAACGCCTTCTTAAGCGTCTGAGTGTTAGGCAGTGGCGTTTAAAGACTGTTTCCCCCCGGCTTTTTTCCACTAATCGTTACTTTGACCTTATAACCATCACTATTGAAAAAATTGCCCTTAAAACGTTCTATAACAAGATCTGTGCAGTTGTCAAACGCAGTATCCTTGACAACAAGATACATTCATGGCGATCATATATCTCGTCCTTCAATTCCCGCACCCCTCTCTCTACTTTATGGAAAAAGTTTCGCAGTATCAACGGACGCACTGTACGGCCTCCACTCTCTCCACTCAAAGACCCTGCCTCGGACTCGCTTACACATGACCCCCTTGACATCGCTGCCATACATGCCAAACATTTCTGTCACGTCAGCTCAGACCAGTCATTGCCTCGTCAATTTCTTCGTTATAAATGTATGGAGGAATCTCGCCCGCTATCTTTTCATAGCGGGAAAACACATGAATATAACACCCCTTTTTCAATTCCGGAATTGCGACACGCGCTCGACCTGTGTACAGACACTACTCCTGGCCCGGATGGATTCTCGTACGCTCTCATCCGTCACCTCCATCCACGTGCGCTACAACATCTTTTACAACTGTACAATCAGTTTTGGATAAGTAACTACTTCCCACCGTCTTGGCGGCATGCTTACACTATACCCGTACCGAAGCCTGGAAAAGATCATAGTCTTCCCACAAATTACAGGCCGATTGTGCTTACCTCATGCCTCTGCAAATTAATGGAAAAACTGATCAATCCTCGACTTTTCCATTACGCTGAGTCACATGCCCTCCTATCCCCATATCAGAATGGTTCCCGCCCTGGCCGTTCTACACTGCACTCACTTATTCGCCTTGAACACCAAATACGTGATGGGTTCTCCAAGAACCAACCCACAGTGGCAATATTTTTTGACATTGCTAAGGCTTATGACACAACATGGAGACACAGGATTTTAAAAATGTTACACGATTCTGGCATGCGGGGTCCTCTTCCCTGCTTTTTACAACATTTTCTCTCTAACCGTACATTCCAGGTCAAAAATAATGGTCTCCTATCGGACATTATGTCACAAATTAATGGAATACCACAAGGATGTGCCCTTAGCGGCTTACTCTTTATTATGGCGATCAATAGTGTCATACGCAGCCTCCCACCTGAAATATCGTATAGCTTGTATGTGGACGACTTCGCAATATATTATACTTCTCCCAGTCTGACTCACCTACAACGGCGTCTCAACATTGCTCTAAAATCAATCCACTCTTGGGCATCCACTGCTGGTTTTCAATTTTCTGCTGAAAAGACTACCGCCGTTGTATTCTATAGAAATGTTCGACATTTACGTAACCAGTCCATTACTCTCACCATGGGACATTCTAATATTCAGATCCTTCCACATACCAGGTTCCTTGGTTTAATCTTTGATACTCACCTCAATTGGAAGAGTTACATTGCCTGCTTAAAGGCACGTTGCCTCCAGAGAATGAATGTTCTGAAAACAGTCGCACGAGTCCATTGGGGCGCAGATCGCGCTACGCTTTTACTGTTCTACAGAGCTACCATCCTCTCAGCCCTAGATTATGGTAGCCCTGTCTATGGCACGGCCTCTGCTTCCACATTAGGAACCCTCGACAGCGTACACCATTTGGGCATCCGCATTAGCTCAGGGGCATTCCGTTCCTCTCGTGTCTCCAATATCCTATGCGAGGCTGGGACCTTACCTCTAGCCTATCACCGTCGATTAGTCCTCATGCGTACGGCTGTTCGCCTCTGTCATGACCCAACTCTACTAGGACTATTCCATTCCACAGATAACTATCGTTCAACCATTCCAGTGCCATTCCCACTATTGTCTCGCCAATTGCTCTCCACTTACAATATCACCGTTCCTCCCATAACTCCCCCTCCTAGTCAAATCACTCCGTGGACCCTAAAACACCCTACAGTTTGCTTTCACTTAGCAGATCAACTTGATGCCCAAGCCCCATCTCAACGTCGACATCTCGCTTTACAACATCTTGATGATCACATCCCGGCTGTTTTCATTTACACCGATGGCTCGAAAACTGCGGATGCCGTGGGTTGCGCTGCAGTCTCAGAGCATGGCTTGTCTCAAAGTACCTTACACCATCACTCCACGGTTTTCACTGCTGAATTATGGGCTATTCAAGGTGCTTTAAGCACCATCTCTTCATTGTCGAGGAACTCTCCACGGGTCGTTATCTGTAGTGACTCAAAGAGTGCACTGCAAGCCTTATGTGTATTTGCCCCCAAGGACCCATTGGTCAAGACTATCATCCACACAATACACAAATTACAGTGCGCTAATCGTTCCATCACACTGTGCTGGATCCCCGCGCATGTAGGAATTCCCGGGAATGAGCGTGCAGACTTCCTCGCTAAGCAAGCGTGTCATGATACACCCTCTACTACTTTGCTGCGTTCGGAGGATATGCTCCCTGTCCTCCGTCGCCATGTTTATGACGCTTGGCGAGTTGAGTGGAGAGCGCAACCATTAACTGGCCACCTTCGCTCCATTAAGGATGACATACACTTGTGGCCCTCTTCAATTAATGGTTCACGTGCAGACCAAACCCTATTAACTAGATTACGTTTAGGCCACACGCGCCTCACACATGGTTACCTGATGTCCACCCCTCGTGGTCCACCACCTGAATGCCAACATTGCCATACATCATTGACTGTTTTTCACTTTCTTTGGTCCCGTCTATGCATCTGAAAGACGGAGATTCTTGCTGAACACCTCATTACATGGCATCCTCTCTGACTCAGACTCTTTCAATTTCACCCCTATTCGTCACTTCCTGAGAGCGATAAATTTATACAATGACATATAACTGCTGACATATACGTGACTTTAAACTCTGTACCACCTCCTCCACCACTAGCCTTGAGAGGGCCTAGGCCCAGTGGGCTAGTATAAAATAAATGCATCATCAACAACGTACTGCTTACCTAAGGGTAAGGCAGGTTAGTGGATGGATTAGCCGAACACCACTGTAGAAAAATAGTGCTAACAAGATACACAGAGGGCCTCGGAGTCGGACGGATCGTAAATTGAGTGGTCAATCCTGTAAGTCCTTCACTAAACTGGCTCGGGTTGTCCCTCTCACAGAGAATAGGTCCGCTTGGGGGCATTCTGTGTATGGCCACCCTCGTAAGGGGAGTAAGGCGTCCGGCAATAGATAGATAGATAGATATTATTTTCCGGGTACCCTAAACTTTGTCATACTTTAATAAAGACAAACCAGGGTTCCAATAATGAAATCAAATGGATATTGTTGCCGGGTACTCTAGGTTTGGTCATACTATAATAAAGATGTCATACAATTAAGGCAGATATTATTTTGTCGGATACTCTAGGCATTGTCATACTATAATAGACGTGGTATATTGTGATTTTATTAAGGCCTTCGATAAGGTCCCACATGGGGAAGACAAGATTTGAAGTTTGATTATAAAACAAAAATACAGAATAGTAAAAATGTTGCGTCTGCTACCGCCGCCGCCAACACCGTGAACGACCGCAGCAGTGCAAGTACTGGTACTGAGCTGGATACACAGGCATAGTTTGCCTTTTTCCAGAGGATCTACTGTAAGAAACTGTAAGAAACATAAAAGGTTAATAGAGAAAGTTAGAAGCTATAATATAGGGGAGAAATGTGTGAAATGGATAGAAGCCTTCCTGAAAGATCGGAGACAGAGGGTGCTGGTGAATGGAATAGGCTCGGGGTGGAGGGAAATTACAAGTGGGGTTCCTCAGGGATCTGTGTTGGGACCACTACTGTTCGTTATATTTATCAACGACTTACCTAAAGTTATAACTAATGGAAGTGAGGTATACCAGTATGCGGATGACACTAAGCTGTATAGAAGAGTGAGGAGTAAGGAAGATGTGGGTTTGCTTCAAGGAGATGTGGAGGGCATGAAGGGATGGTCTGAGCATTGGTTAATGCCTTTTCGTCCAAAAAAATGCAAGTACATGCAGATTGGGACAAGCAAGACAGACAAGGTAGGATACAGTATGTATGAAGCGATGGAGGAAGTGAATGCAGAAAAGGATATAGGAGTAGTGATAGACAATAAGTTAAATTTCTCAGAACATTTAGCAGAAAAGATAAACAAAGCCAATAGAATTGTAGGGCTGATAAGGAGGACATTTCTGTCACTTGACGAAGAAATCTTCAGGAATCTCTATACAGCGCTGGTTAGGCCGCACCTGGAATATGCAAAGCAGGTGTGGGATCCATATATGGTAAAGGATATAGAAGCAGTGGAGAAAGTGCAGAGGAGAGCTAGCAAGCTAGTACCAACGTTGAAGAACGCGGGCTATGAGCAGAGGTTGAGGACACTGGGGCTTCTGACACTGGCATATAGGAGAAAGAGAGGGGATATGATAAGAGACTTTTAAGAGTGTGTCAGGAAAGTATGATGAGGATGTGTGTGAAGGTATCTTCTTGATGCGGGAGGGAACAAGAACGAGAGGACACTCAAAGAAAATTTACAAAGAAAGAAATAGGCTTGAGAAGGCAAAGAACTCATTTTGTGATAGAGTGGTAAATGAGTGGAACGCACTGCCCCAGTATGTAGTCGATTCCGAATCAATAAGGGGATTTGAAAGTAATCTTGATAAAGCATGGGGAAGACAAGATTTGAAGTTTGATTATAAAGCAAAAATACAGAATAGTAAAAATGTTGCGTCTGCTACCGCCGCCGCCAACACCGTGAACGACCGCAGCAGTGCAAGTACTGGTACTGAGCTGGATACACAGGCCTAGTTTGCCTTTTTCCAGAGAATCTACTGTAAGAAACTGTAAGAAATAATAGGACAAGCCCGGGTTGCAATAATGGAGGCAAATATTAATTTTGCCGGTTACCCTAGGCTTTGTCATACCATATTAGAGACAGGCCTACTATCAGAATTACGTGCAATACGAGAGCTTAACCTCTGAAGTGCGCATGGGGGGTATGAGACACCACACTCCTGTGCTGACGTATTTGAGCTGTTCCCATCACTAACATAGTTATTTTACCATAAATAGCATTAATACTTATCCATATGTGCCTATTATAGGTTGATTATAAAGGTATTAACCTGTTACAACAATAAAACAAGTGGAAACAGCGTTTGGATGGTCAAAATCGGCGATACAGGCCGGGAGTTACATAATGTATGGCTGAGGCAACCTCACTTCCCACCACTTTTCTCCACCTCTGGAGAGATACTGTCGATCGATACTCTCTCTCTCTCTCTTGCACTCGCTTGCTAACAGTGATGACAATGCCCTGCTTGCAACTCGCTAATGTTAGCACGAAAATATACCACAGAATAAGGGAATAACAGGGAAAATAGGTGATAACTGAAGGAGGGGAGGAAAGTGGGGAAGGAGGGGAGGTGGAAGAGTGATATTTGGCATGGCCCAGGGGCAATAATTTTTTTTTTTTTTTTTTTTTTTTAAATGGATTTTTTTTTTTCCCTGACTCTTAAGAGTCTTCCCGCAGTCCACCGGGGGAACTCTTAAGAGTCCTCCCGCAGTTCCCGGGTTAAGTGACCGGTTACACTTAGCCTCTATGTTGCCAAAGATACAAATATATTAAGTCTTAGCCTAAGACTAGGCTATACCTGAAAAAAAAAAAAAAAAAATTACCGAGTAATTATATCCAGTGATACCGGGTAAGAATTCACTAGGCTATTTCTTACATATGCGGCAACTATAGTTTATTTAAAATAAACGATACAAGGGTAGTCCTTATTTTATTTTGCCAAATTTAAGTAGGCCTAATAATTCTGGTATTATTCCCACTATGCAACATTGACTCCTTGGTATTTTTCACAGGCTCAGGCGAGCTGCTGCTTTACCACAGAAGAATCTTTTCAACGATTAGAACAATCTCTTCTGGCCAAGTGATAACCACGAGAGGATCCGAACAGTGTTCCAGGTTGGGAACTGTGGTGGACCTTACCGTCCTCTCACCTGTTGTTCCCCTCGCTTGGCTAAAAACCCTATAATTTTAGGCGAGTTCATTTTTTACAAAACACTAAACGTTTTCCGGTTCACCGGCTAAGTAACTAAGTCACTAAGTCACTAATCATATTTTTGTTAATAACCATGACCCAAAAACCATTTATACCCTCGGTCACATGAAAACAAGTGTTATTATCTGTGTGGGGTTCGGTAAAGTCGTACATTTCAGGTACTTTAAACTAAATCTCCAGGTATTATGGAGGTAAAGTATGTAAGCTTTTTAGAAATATCCTTTCTATAACCCCAAGCTCCTCCCCTTCTCCTGACAAGAAAATGTCTGGATCTAGCAGGAAAAGACATAGAACATAAGAAAACAAGAGTCTGCAAAAGCCGATCGGCCCACACAAGGCACATCCCTGTCACACCCAACCCCAATTACATAACAACATAAGGTCATAAGATCGCGGGAAACTGCATATGGCCATGCGGCCCACATGAAGCAGCTCCCATTCACACCCAGCCCATATCACCCATATGGGAATCCAACTTATGCTTAAAGCTTTCAACTGTTTCTGAGCTAATTACTGTTCTGGGCAGTGCATTCCACATGTTAACAACTCTATTACCAAACTCTATTACAACTCTATAGGTCGACCAGCTCAAAGTCTTCCAGTAAATAAACAGAAGAAAGGGAGCAAATCTCAAACTAAAAGACGACCTGTTAAGTACCAAACTTCCCCGACTCGACTCGCAGTCATGATTTCAAAATCCTGCATTCTACACCACATATCCCCAGACTGTTGACATTGTCCAATGTGGTCAGTCACCCAGCTAACCCTGTTACATCAAAATACATAAATTACCTGTCTCATCTACTTCCTTGACTGATCCAAGTTATGAGGGTGTCAGTCCCCCTCCACTTTCCCTAGTACAGTTAGCTGATACTATTGAACAGCAATCTGATTAAACCCAGTTGCTTGCTCCACCCACATTAATTCACCCTAAACTGATTCAGGTGAATATGGAAGCTGAAGTACATAAACCCATACACTAATCACCTGTTCAGCCTTCTACGGACTTACCTGTTCGTTTAGATCCTTCTCTGGCAACTCCAGACATTTTGGTTACAGTACGGTTGTTGTTGTTGTTGTTGCTGTTCCCCAAGCTGCCTGGCCGAACAGCCCCAAGGCCCCAAGCAAGGCCAAGGCCATAACCGAGCGCCACCCACACAACCCTCCCTGCCGACCACAATAAACCTGGGTGACCGAAGCCACTCCATGGCGGGGAGCTGAGGAGGGCGAGGAAACACCCGGAAAGCCAAAGCCCCACCCAAGGCCCTGTGCCCCTCAGCAATTATGAAGAGAAATTTGAGGGGCAAAGGAAAAATGTGACGCTTTGGCTTCCAATCTTGGTAGATTGGGAGGTCAATCCACGGAAAAGATGCCGTCACTTGAGATCTAGAAAATATACAAGTAAAAGGCACAGTCAGAGTAAGCTATGGGTATGGCAGAGATCGCTCAGTTCTCACTCTGATAGACCAGCCCATCACCACATGATGGTTACAGTACGGTTGGGGCAATACGGGAAAAAAGTGCTTCCTAAAGATACCCCAGAACCTTTGGTCATAAGCAATGCTATGGAAGGGTGTTATGATTTGGAAACCAGTAACCATACTGAGGAGGGTTGGAGTGAGAATGAGTACCATGGCTCTCCATTAGAACAAAGTGAAGAAGAGTTTCCTGATATAGTCCCTACTCAGAGCCCGCCTGGTGGCTTGTTTGGTGAACTTCAGGTATTTTCTTAAATCTATGCATAAGTTGACAGACAAAATGGAACAGAAATTTACGTTTTTAGATAAGACTATCCGAGATCTCCAAGTAGGTCTCTTGCTCCACTCATGTTACAACATGCCATACCAGACACAGTCTCACTGTCTCATTTACCTGTCCAGCCTAAACAACCTGCTCATGAAATGTTCAAGAAGCCTCCCCCCCTACTAATTGGTGACTCTCGATACTGGAAACAATTAACAGGGTAGCACCTACTAATGCTGACACAGGTCATTCAGACTTGGTGCCAATACCAAATGAGTGGATTATTAATTAAAATGTAAAACTTGCAAACTAAACAAACCAAAATTGGGACAAGGACAATATAAAGTCAAATTAAATTATCAAAATCGCTATGTGGAAACAACACTTACTAAAATGAAATTTATCAAATAAAAGAACACAATCCACCACATAGGGTGTACATTACTACATGAGCAAGTTAATCTGTTTCCCAAGCAAACTAATCGCACACATAACAACGCACTATCGTCACGTTCAAGGAATTAGTCAAATTTGGGAAGTCCGGGACGTTCTGGTAAATTTTACTAAACTCTGCATGAATAAAGAAACTACTGTACATGTTAAATGTCAAAATATTCATTTAAATCAAATTTGCAACATGACAAGACATTAACAATAGTACAAAATACAAATATTGACAAGATATCTATACTATTACAAAATAATATATAAAGTACAGTACAGCACTCACTAACGATAGTGCTATCGGGTAGGTACCTGTAAGCATAGCATGCCTCAAGTGACCCCTATCAATAACTACCCTACAAATAACCTACATTTATCGTACAAATAAACTAAGGAAATCGCAAAAGCAAGCAATTGATACTATCGACAATGAATACATATAATATAAAGACAAATAATTGCAAAATATGAAGAAGTAACAACAGATTTAAACAAAGAGTACTCTTTTAACAAGAACAATTAATTTAAAAAAATCTTCAATATCAATATTAATAATAGAAAAAGAAAAAAGATAAACAATAAATACAGACAAAAAGTAAGCAAAGGTTATACAAGAAACTTCAAGTTAAAAATGCTTGATTAAAATTACTGATGTCAAATTTTAGAATACAGTCACAATAATTGACCCTAAAAAGATTAAATGCATGTAACAATTTACTTGCCTCAAAACCTCTGTCTACTAAGAGTCTGTATAGTAACCTAGCTCTAGCCCAAAAGTCATCTACTTTAGTGCAAATTTTACGAAATCTTATTAACAGGGAATAAAAACAATTATAAGTTATTTTACTATCGATATTACTACTAGGGAAAGGAAAGTTTATTACGTTAAAATTAAAATCATCAACTTTGTGATATACTTTAAGTATGCACTGTTCAATCTCTATATTTATATCAAGAAAATTTTCAACTTTATAATTTACGTTACATTGTGTGAGGGGAATAGAATTAGGATAAATAAGTTTAGCAACTTGATTAAAATTTAACAAATTGCAAACGAGAATATCATCAATATATCTACTATTATTACTTAACAATTTAGCAAGTGCTAATTTTTCTGGGATTTTATTTTTCTTGCTACTGTCAACCAAGTCTTTTATATATTTAAATTCTAAAGCAAGTAAGAATAAATCTGCAATTAAAGGGCTAGCATTTCCACCCATAGGAATTCCTAATATTTGTTTGAAAATGTAAGGCCCGAATCTAACATAAGTATTGAAAAGGAGGAATTTAATCTTTAAGTTTAGTTCTATCAAAATACACTGAACTAGTGGGAGTAGAGCTAAGTGATGCATTATTAAAATATGTATAAACATTTATGAAATAATTACATTAAAACAGACGAGCTTAGGCATCTACATACAAAAGATGCACAAGGCCGATTGCTGGACGTAATCATAAAACCCTTCACATCTCTGAATGCTAAGTACTTTACTTACACACAGACACCCACAGTGCCTTCGGGTAAGCGCTTCAAACCATGGTCTGATGTGAATAAGGCGGATGGACATAACGCCATTAAATCTCTCTAATCTCTCAAAGTCTGTAGGTAGCTCCACAAAAAATGTTTGAGAACAAAAACTCCTATTTCGGAGGCACCCACTCTAGGTTATGGTCCATGGGCTTAATGGGTGACTGAGGCAGAGAAATTGGCCTTGTTCTTGGGGTGATTAACCCCCCCCCCCCCCCCCAATAAACTCCCATTGGAGTATCACCAATTTGCTACTATGTATGTATACAACTCCGACTCTATTCCCCAGGACTTCTGGGAATATCTCAATCTCCAAAAAAGAGTTTGTAAATCAGCTAGTGACCCCATGATTAATACACCTACCCCTGCACTGATTGACAAAGACTTTAGACTGAGTCAAAAGAGCCCATAGGTTGCTGTCAAATTTTATCACACATCAACAACGTGCACAAGCCATGAGGCAAGTAGCAGATTCTATCCCTGAACAAACTCCAGGTCTGCACTTCATCCCTGAACAAAACTCCAGGTCTGCACTTCATTTTATCAGAAGAGCTTCACGTGGTAATTCTCGGATGACCACTGGTAATGCCAAGATTGCCATTTTTGAGGCAACTAGAGCTAGACAGTATCCACTCATCCAATTGTCCAAGAATATGCCCAAAGATATTGCTACTCTGGCTCTCTTTTCACCTCGATTCACATGCAGATTCATTCCCCAAACGACCTGGAATGAGGTTCATGCTCTGTTGCTAAGCCCTTAGAGGGACATGTTTGGGCAGTTTCTGGCAAACAAGCTAACCCCTCCTCAGAGCTCAGTCCAACAATGGACAACTATCTCTAGAGTTTAAAAACATTAATGAACCAAATGTTGACAGACAATGTCGTGACTTAGGTGCCAGAAGGCATGCCAGCTTTTCTATCACACATGTTCCTCTCCCCAAAAAGGGACAGTCTACAACTAAAGCCTACGATAGACAGGTTTCTCCTCAACAAATCAATTCACAATATGAAGTTCAGGATGTTAACTATTTCCCAAGTAAAGCTAATTCTACAACCAAAGGTCTGGATAATTACTCTAGATATAGAAGACTTCTACTGGCACATCCCAATATCAAGAGGTACCAAAAGTTCCTAGCTATCCCATTCAGAATCAAAGCGGCGATGTTCACCAGAATTCCTTTCAGCTTGAAATTTTTCAGAATTTTTCACCAAGATAGTGAAACAATCTCTCCTCCCTCTACTCAAAGACGGTGTAAAAATACTGTTTCACCTTCAAGATTGGATGATTCTGTGGTCTTCCCCATGCCATTACCAAGAACAAACCTTGATAGTCATGCAACATGTGACAAAATTGGTTTTCAGAGTAAATTTAGAGAAATCAAAATCTCACTCCTACACAATCAGCAGAATGAGTAGCATTAATCTGGGATACACAACTTCAGACTATAAAACAAAGTCCAACCAATGCCAAACGTCTTCAAATAAAACTGTTGTTGTTGTTCCCTAAGCTGCCTGGCCGAACAACCCCGAGTCCTTAAGGAAGGCCATGGCCACGGTCGGGCTTTCCCACAGAGCTCTCAAAGAGTGTAAATTGTGTTGTTGGCACAAGTGGTTGTGTGAAATGCAGTCCCCCATGATGTGTCCAAAGGCATGGGGCACTGTGCCACAACCCGGGCAGGCGTCGACGACGAAGCCATCCAGTCTCTTCTGATAGCTCAGAAGAGCTGGACGGTGTCCGCATCTCAGCCCGGCCAGGCGGACTCCGTCCTCGCGAGGAAGGGAGGACTCAGAAGGATGGATTTCGGGAGGTCGTGCTTGCAGCTGCGTGTTGTTTATGAGTGAGTGGATGGAACGGCGAGTGATATGAGCATGGATGTGCCTCCGGAAGCCGGTTTGGGGTGGGCAGGGAGGGAGAGAAGACAGTATTTGTGTGGGATAGCGTGTTCTGGGTGTTGTTTTGATATTTCTTGGTGTCTGTGGGTGTGTTGCCATGTAGTGTAGTGGGCGGTGTTGATTGGTGGAGGCCGCTGCCAGGAATTGTGTGCCTCTCATGTCCAGATGATCTTTGACTCAGAGGACTTTGGTCTCCCGATGCAGGCGATCTGTGGGTGCCGCAGCTGTGCATCCTGTGATGATTTTCAGGGCTTTGTTTTGAACAGTCTGTAAGGTCTTATGATGTGCTTCAGCCAGGTCAGAAGCCCAGGCCGGGCCTGCGCATTCCATAAGTGATCCCATGTATTGTCTGTAGACTGTGGTGGTGGTTTCTTTGCTGCGTCCAAACTTTGTGTGGGCAAGTGATCCGAGGGCGCCAAGTCTGGGTGTCAGTTTCCCTTTCGTGTTTGTGGTGTGCTGCTTGAATGTCATTTGGGTGTCTTATGTTACTCCTAGGACCCTGGGTGTGTGTGCGTGTGCTAGGGGTGTGTTGTTTATGTTGAGTCCCGGGATGTAATCGTGCTCTCCTGTCCAGCTCGCGAGGAGGGTTGCAGTGGACCTAGCTGGGGCTAAACTGAGTCTGTTTGTAGTGCACCATTCATGTAATGTGTCGAGATAGTATTGAAGGAGTCTTGTTGCTGTACTCACCTAATTGTAGTATATAGGATTTGAGCCTAAGCTCGTGTTGTCCTGTCTCTCTCTCTACATTTATCCAATTTTGCTTTAAAAGTTTGGATATTTCTTGCTCCCACCACCTCCCCATCCAACTTATTCCAACAATCAATGCTTCTATACGGGAAGCTGAACTTTCTTACATCAGACTTACATACAACTTTCCTCAACTTACATTCATGACCCCTGGTTCTTCCCTCGTCCCTCACCACAAAATCTCCCTTGTCGATTTTCTCAAAACCTTTCACACACTTAAACATCATGATCATGTCACCTCTCGCTCTCCTCTCCCTCAGCATTGGCAGCTTTAGCCTCTCCAATCTCTCCTCATATGGCAGGTCTCTAAGGCTAGCTATCATCTTAGTGGCAACTCTCTGAACTCTTTCCAGTTTTGTATTATGTTTTATAAGGTGTGGAGACCACACCACTGCTGCATACTCCAGTCTTCATGTAAACAACAAGCAAACACTCTCATCAATCACTTCTCACATGTCAGCCACCTAAAACCTCACAAAGACGACCGACGTGTCATCCGACGTAAGAGACAATTCCCCACAGACCCTGACTATACACCCTTCACCAATCACCAGACAAAGCATATCATCAACAATCTCAAGCACTCACCCGCCTGTGGCCTAGACAACATAAGCAACATACACCTCAGACACCTGGGACCACAAGGCATACAAGCACTCACTAACATATCAAACTACAGCTATTCACACAACACAATACCAGACATTTGGAAGCATGGTATCATCATCACATTCCCCAAACCCAACAAAGACCCCACGCTACCCTCCTCGCACCGCCCCATCACACTCCTTTGCTCCCCCTCCAAAGTCATGGAACGCCTAGTATTACAACTAATTACACCTGACCTACCCCTAGCTCCAACACAACATGGCTTTACGCCACTGCACTCCACAAACACTCTTCTCACAGACCTTACACAAAGAGCTTTCGACGGCATCAACTCAGCTAGACCACCACACAGATCACTATTAGCCACACTCGACATTAGTAAAGCCTTCGATGCCATCCCCCGCCACAACCTAACAAACAAAATCTACAACACAAACATGCACAACAACACAAAAGGTGGCTGGCCAACTTCCTAGCAGGCAGATGTGCACACGTATCTTTTGCCGGTCAGTCCTCTAAAATCAGAAACTTTCCAAACGGAGTCCCACAAGGATCCGTCCTATCGCCCGCACTCTTCAATCTGTACATGCACGATATAACTACACCCAATACGCCCCAAATAAACTTAGCCTCCTATGCAGATGACATAACACTCACATGCACACACCATGACCCAAAAAGAGCAACAGATCTCCTTCAACCCTATCTCAACACACTACATGGCTGGTGCTCTACAAACAGACTTAATCTAGCCCCAGCCAAATCCACCGCAACCCTGCTCACAAGTTGGACAGGAGAACACGAATACATCCCTCAACTCACCATAAACAACACACCCCTAACACATACACACACACACAAAATCCTAGGAGTAACATATGATACTCATATGACATTCAACCAGCACACCACAAACATTAAAAAGAAACTGACACCCAGACTTAACGCCCTCAGGTCACTTGCTCACACAAAATTTGGACACAACAAAGAAACTACCACCACCGTATATAAACAATACATAAGATCAGTGATGGAATACGCAAGCCCAGCCTGGGCTTCTAACCTAGCTGAAACACATCATAAGACCTTACAGACTATTCAAAACAAAGCCCTGAAGATCATTACAGGCTGCACAGCTACTGCACCCACAGATCACCTACATCAAGAAACCAAAATCCTCAAAGTCAAAGACCATCTGGACATGAGAGGCACTCAATTCCTGGCAGCAGCCTCCACGAACCAAGACCACCCACTAAACTACATGGCAACACACCCACAGACACCAAGAAATATCAAAACAACACCCAGCACACGGTATCACACACAATTATTGTCCTCTCTCCTCCCTGCCCACCCCGAACCAACTTCCAGAAGCACATCCATACTCATATATCTCACCGATCCATCCACTCACTCACAGACAACACGCAGCTGCATGCACGGCCTCCCGAAATCCATCCTTCCGAATCCTCCCTTCCTCGCGAGGACAGAGTCCACCTGGCCAGGCTGAGATGCGGACACCATCCAGCTCTCCTGAGCTATCAGAAGAGACTGGATGACTCCGTTGTCGACGCCTGCCCGGGATGTAACACAGCACCCCATACCATTAAACACATCATAGAAGACTGCATTTCACACAGCCACTTACGCCAACAACACAATCTACACTCAATGAGAGCTCTGTGGGAAAGCCCGATCGTGGCCATGGCCTTTCTCAGGGACTCGGGGCTGTTCGGCCAGGCATCTTAGGGAACAACAACAACTCCAGTCTTGGTTGTATTATTGTCCCTATTATTTTTGCTAACATCTCTTCATCTAAATAATTCAGAGCTATTCTCATGTTAGTCAACACTGCATAGGTTTCACCAGTTATTTTATTTATATGCTGTTCAGGTGCCAAGCTGTCTGCCATAACTACCCCTAGGTCTTTTGCTTTCACAGCTTTACTAATTATTTCATCTCCTATGTTATATCCCCAAGAAGGTCTATATTTACTTTTTCCCATCTCAAGAACCTGACACTTACTCGTGTTGAATTCCATTTTCCAAGTTTGACTCCACTCATATAATTTATCTAGGTCTCTCTGTAATTCTTCACAACTACTCCTACTTGTAATAAGCTTCATTAATTTTGCATCATCAGCAAACATAGATATATATGAGCCTATTCCCATTTGAAGGTCGTTGATGAAAACCAAAAACATGATTGGGGCCAACACCGATCCTTGAGGCACTCCGCTTTTTACCCTTTTCCACGAGGAGAACTTTCCTTTTATTACTGTTCGCATTTCCCTCCCAATTAAATAGTTTTCCATCCACTTTAATAATGCTCCCTCAACCCGCCCCACAGTCCTGAGCTTCCACAACAATCTCTTATGAGGCACCTTATCAAATGCCTTCTTGAAATCTAAGTAAATACAATCTACCCACCCCTACCCACTACCAATCTACCCACATTGAGAGCAACCCAGGACCCACGTTCACATACATATGTCCAACTTGCTCAAAACCCATCACTTCGAGTCGCCATACTAAGGGTTCAGTTCTCTGCAATTCATGCGGGAACTGGACCCACTTCACCTGCACAACACTTGCCTCCAAGAAACACTACACAAACACCTGGACCTGTTCCTCATGCCCCTCCCTCTCCCAGTCAAATCCCTCACCTAAAACCCGTCCACCTCTCCTCCCCAACCCACCTAACCTTCCCATATCATCCACTCCCCCCCCTAAAACCCGTCCACCTCTCCTCCCTAACCCACCTAACCTTCCTATACCATCCACATCCTCAACTCAACACACCACACATCCTAATCCATTCCAACCCCCATCTCCTGCTCCCCAATCCCCACCCCCACCTCACCCATCCCAACCCCCAGTCCCTCCCTCACCTCCACCCCCACCATCACCCCCACCCCCACCCCATCCTCGTGCAGCAGCACCCAACATACATCGTGCACATAACATTAACATTCTTCAACTGAACATAGATGGCATCAACACAAAGAAACACGAACTCTCACACTTCATCAAACAACACAACATACACATTGCCATCTTACAAGAAACAAAACTCCGCACAACACAAAAAACACCCACATTTCATAATTTCACCACCATCAGACAAGACCGGGCTGTCGGCGGGGGCGGTGGACTCATCACCCTGGTACACAAAGAAATATCATACATAGTAACCAGTGTACAAACCAAATCACTCCTCCCCCCAAATGATAACACAACAGAAATACAGTCAATTAAAATACGCACTGGTAACAACTCCAACATAACCATCATAAACACATACATCCCTCCCCAAACATCCCCTACAGTACCAAATGAATACAGACCACACTTACAACACATCACAAACACCCCACACATCATCCTGGGTGGTGACTTCAACGCCAAGACGTCGGCCTGGTTTGTCGACAACCCCGACACAGACAGAGGGCTGGTACTACAAAACCAAACCGATAACCTCATCATCCTTAACGACATCCATCAACATACCCATATTCCTCACCAAGCCCTCTATAACCCATCATCTCCAGACATCACCTTTTGCTCCCCAGAACTCGCCCCCACAACATCCTGGAGGGTGGTCAGAACCTTAGGCTCTGACCACCTCCCGATCATTATCACCACCAAAACCAGACTCACCCCAGCTAGCCACAAACACACATACACCAATTATAAAAGAGCTAACTGGGAAGCATTCACAAATGAGACAGAACAACACTTCACAACTCTAAACAGTACACCCATCACTAACATCAACAATGCTGTACACATACTCAATAAAACTATCCAAAACGCTGACAAGAAACACATTCCAAGAGGTAACAGAAAAAGACACAACCCCAACTTCACACCAGAAATTCAAAACCTCATCAGACAACGCGACATACTGAAACACTCCCCAGCACCCCACACACAAGACATCACACAACAAATTCAAGCACTCAACACCCAAACTAACAACAAAATACAAGAACAACAAAAACTAAATTGGAATAACTTCCTACAAACACTTGATCACAAAACAAACCCCAAAAAACTATACAAAACACTAAACAGCATCACACTTTCCAACAGCAACACAACACAATCACATGCTGCAATCACAACAACAGACTCTACTCCTTCATGTAAACAACAAGCAAACACTCTCATCAATCACTTCTCACATGTCAGCCACCTAAAACCTCACAAAGACGACCGACGTGTCATCCGACGTAAGAGACAATTCCCCACAGACCCTGACTATACACCCTTCACCAATCACCAGACAAAGCATATCATCAACAATCTCAAGCACTCACCCGCCTGTGGCCTAGACAACATAAGCAACATACACCTCAGACACCTGGGACCACAAGGCATACAAG
Organism: Paralithodes platypus; assembly: GCA_032716605.1. Classification (NCBI taxonomy): domain Eukaryota; kingdom Metazoa; phylum Arthropoda; class Malacostraca; order Decapoda; family Lithodidae; genus Paralithodes; species Paralithodes platypus. The sequence continues at coordinate 33,336,419 of CM064480.1, forward strand.
CACTCACTAACATATCAAACTACAGCTATTCACACAACACAATACCAGACATTTGGAAGCATGGTATCATCATCACATTCCCCAAACCCAACAAAGACCCCACGCTACCCTCCTCGCACCGCCCCATCACACTCCTTTGCTCCCCCTCCAAAGTCATGGAACGCCTAGTATTACAACTAATTACACCTGACCTACCCCTAGCTCCAACACAACATGGCTTTAGGCCACTGCACTCCACAAACACTCTTCTCACAGACCTTACACAAAGAGCTTTCGACGGCATCAATTCAGCTAGACCACCACACAGATCACTATTAGCCACACTCGACATTAGTAAAGCCTTCGATGCCATCCCCCGCCACAACCTAACAAACAAAATCTATAACACAAACATGCACAACAACACAAAACGGTGGCTGGCCAACTTCCTAGCAGGCAGATGTGCACACGTATCTTTTGCCGGTCAGTCCTCTAAAATCAGAAACTTTCCAAACGGAGTCCCACAAGGATCCGTCCTATCGCCCGCACTCTTCAATCTGTACATGCACGATATAACTACACCCAATACGCCCCAAATAAACTTAGCCTCCTATGCAGATGACATAACACTCACATGCACACACCATGACCCAAAAAGAGCAACAGATCTCCTTCAACCCTATCTCAACACACTACATGGCTGGTGCACTACAAACAGACTTAATCTAGCCCCAGCCAAATCCACCGCAACCCTGCTCACAAGTTGGACAGGAGAACACGAATACATCCCTCAACTCACCATAAACAACACACCCCTAACACATACACACACACCCAAAATCCTAGGAGTAACATATGATACTCATATGACATTCAAACAGCACACCACAAACATTAAAAAGAAACTGACACCCAGACTTAACGCCCTCAGGTCACTTGCTCACACAAAATTTGGACACAACAAAGAAACTACCACCACAGTATATAAACAATACATAAGATCAGTGATGGAATACGCAAGCCCAGCCTGGGCTTCTAACCTAGCTGAAACACATCATAAGACCTTACAGACTATTCAAAACAAAGCCCTGAAGATCATTACAGGCTGCACAGCTACTGCACCCACAGATCACCTACATCAAGAAACCAAAATCCTCAAAGTCAAAGACCATCTGGACATGAGAGGCACTCAATTCCTGGCAGCAGCCTCCACGAACCAAGACCACCCACTAAACTACATGGCAACACACCCACAGACACCAAGAAATATCAAAACAACACCCAGCACACGGTATCACACACAATTATTGTCCTCTCTCCCTCCCTGCCCACCCCGAACCAACTTCCAGAAGCACATCCATACTCATATCTCTCACCGATCCATCCACTCACTCACAGACAACACGCAGCTGCATGCACGACCTCCCGAAATCCATCCTTCCGAATCCTCCCTTCCTCGCGAGGACAGAGTCCACCTGGCCAGGCTGAGATGCGGACACCATCCAGCTCTCCTGAGCTATCAGAAGAGACTGGATGACTCCGTTGTCGACACCTGCCCGGGATGTAACACAGCACCCCATACCATTAAACACATCATAGAAGACTGCATTTCACACAACCACTTACGCCAACAACACAATCTACACTCAATGAGAGCTCTGTGGGAAAGCCCGATCGTGGCCATGGCCTTTCTCAGGGACTCGGGGCTGTTCGGCCAGGCAGCTTAGGGAACAACAACAACAACAACAACAACCCACCCCTCCTTCCCTTGTACAATGCCAATTACCCTATCATAGTAACTCAACAAATTTGTGGTACACGAATGACCTTTTCTGAACCCGAACTGCTTGCTTGAAATTATTTCCCTCTCCTCCAACATACCCACCCATCTTTTTCTAATAATCTTTTCACAAAGCTTGCATATAATACTCGTTAAGGATACCGGTCGATAATTTAGCGGGTCTTCTTTATTTCCACTTTTATATATTGGAGTTATATTTGCTTGTTTCCATTCTAAGGAAAGTTCCCCCTTGTTTAATGAGTGTTGAACAATATTAAAAATAGGTCTCACTAGTTGTTCAGAACATTCTCTTAATACCCATCCAGCAATGTTATCTAGGCCCATAGATTTTCTCACGTCCAATTCTTCCAACAATGATTTTAGTTCATCCTTGTTGACTTCTATCGACTCTAGTCCCTGTATCTCGTTCAATTCCACCACAGATTCTACATAGTCATCCTCCTCCACAAACACGGATGTTAATGTATCATTCATAATTTCACACATACCCACTGTGTCTTCATATAATTGACCCTCTACCCTAAGCTTTGTTATTTTGTCCTTTATTTTTGTTTTTCCGTTGATATAACTATAGAACAGTTTGGGTTCTTTATTACATTTGTTTACTATATCTTTTTCAAAGTTCTTTTTCTCCTCTCTTATCGTCTTGACATAGTGGTTTCTAGCATTCTTATACTCATTCCATTTTTCCTCAGTGTGTCTCCTTCTCACTTTATTCCATGCAGTCCTTTTTGTTCTGGGCAATGTGACATCGCATGTTAAACCACTCTTTCTCCTTAGCCAGCTTTCTATCCTTAAATGTTGGTACATATTTATCTACCCCCTCCCTGTAAATATCTAGTAACATGGTGTATTTTACCTGAATATTCTGTTCTTGCTCAATAAATGACCAATCTATATTTGCAAAGTATCCTCGTAATGATTCATAATCCGCCTTACTATAATTTAGTCTATATTCCCTATGTTCCTTCCTCTCTGCCTTCCAGAAATTCCACTGTCAAATTCAAATTCAATCACAGCAAGATCGCTTTTTCCCATGGGACTCAAATATGTTAGGCTCTTTATTTCTTGGGGGTCTTTGGTGAATAATAAGTCAAGTCTTGATGGTTCATCACCTCCTCTAAATCTTGTATTTTCCGTAACGTGTTGTGTTAGTAGATACCCCATTGTTAGTTCAAGAAATTTGCTACCCCAAGTATTTTCATTTGAACCCGCATCCAAACATTCCCAATCCACCTCCCCGCAATTAAAACTTGTCCCCTGCAAGAATAAGCCTATTTTTCAATAATTTTTACAAATAATTTCTAACATTCGCAAGGTTTCCAAAATTGTGTCTGGGTTTTGGTGCGTGCTTGTGAGTGCCATGTTGTCTGCGTAGGAGGCCATGGTTATTTGAGGTGAATTTGGTATTTACATCATGCATGAACAGACTGAAGAGCGCGGGCGACAGGACGGATCCTTGCGGGACTCCGTTTGGGAAATTTCTAATGCTAGATGACTGACCGGCAAAAGACACGTGCGCACATCCGCCTGCTAAGAAGTTGGCCAGCCACCCCTTTGTGTTGTTGTGGACGCCTGTGTTGTAGATCCCGCTTGCTAGGTTGCAGCGGGGGACGGCATCGAAGGCTCTACCAATGTCGAGTGTGGCAAGTACTGATCTGTGTGGTGGTCTAGCTGAGTTGATGCCGTCAAAATCTCTTTGTGTAAGGTCTGTAAGAAGAGCGCTTGTGGAGTGCAATGGCCTGAAGCCGTGTTGTGTTGGAGAAAGGGGTAAGTCAGGTGTCATCAGTTGTAGTACAAGGTGCTCTACGACTTTGGAGGGGGTGCAAAGGAGTGCGATAGGGCGGCGCGAGGAGGGCAGCGCGGGGCCCCTGCTAGGCCTGGGGAACATGATGACGATACCATGCCTCCAGATGTCCGGCACTGTGCTGTGTGATCAGCTGCAGTCTGACATGTTAGTGAGTGCTTGTATGCCTTGTGGTCCCAGGTGTCTAAGGTGAATGTTGCTTATGCTGTCTAGGCCACAGGCGGGTGAGAGCTTGAGATTGTTGATGATATGCTTTGTCTGGTTGTTGGTGAAGGGTGTATAGTCAGGGTCTGTGGGGAATTGTCTTTTTCGTCGGATGACACGTCGGTCGTCTTTGTGGGGTTTCAGGTGACCGACATGAGAGAAGTGATTGATGAGAGCGTCTGCTTGTTGTTTACGTGAAGGAGTAGAGTCTGTTGTTGCGATTGCAACATGTGACTGTGTTGCGCTGCCGTTGGAAAGCGTGATGCTGCTTAGTGTTTTGTAGAGCTTTCTGGGGTTAGTCCCGTGATCGAGTGTTTGTAGGAAGCCATTCCAACCCAGTGTTTGTTATTCTTGTATTCTGTTGCTAATCTGGATGTTGAGTGCTTGAATTTGTTGATTGATGTCCTGTGTGTGGGGTGCTGGGGAGTGCTTCAGTGTATCGTGTTGTATGATGTGGTTTTGAATCTCTGGTGAGAAGTTGGGGTTGTGTTTTTTTATATTACCTCTTGGAATGTGTTTCTTGTCGGCGTTTTGGATAGTCGTGTTGAATGTGCGTACAGCATTGTTGATGTTAGTGATGGGTGTACTGTTTAAGGTTTCAAAGTGTTGTTCTGTCTCATTTGTGAAAGCTTCCCAGTTAGCTCTTTTATAGTTAGTGTAAGTGTGTCTGTGGCTAGCTGGGGTGAGTCTTGTTTTGGTGGTGATAATGATCGGGAGGTGGTCTGAGCCCAAGGTTCTGCCCACCCTCCAGGATGTTGTGGGGGCGAGTTCAGGGGAACAAAAGGTGATATCAGGAGATGATGGGGTATAGAGGGCTTGGTGGGGAGTATGGGTATGCTGATGAATGTTATTGAGGATATATAGGTTGTCTGTTTGGTGTTGTAAGACCAGCCCTCTGTCTGTGTCGGGGTTGTCGACAAACCAGGCCGACGTCTTTGCATTGAAATCACCACCCAGGATGATGTGTGGGGTGTTTGTGATGTGTTGTATTTGTGGTCTGTAATCGTTTGGTAAAACGATTAAATAAAAATAAAACTGTTCAGAGTATTGCATACCAAGACTATAACCAGGAAACTTTGGGAATCTCCGATAGGCCCTTTAAATTGGGTTCAAAATTACAAGACCCCTAGGCTTCCTCAGGTTGAAGGAACTAATCCGGCCAGGCAACAAAGCCTTCCCTCTAACACCTCACAATTCCCCTCTCTTCATCCCAAAGAGAATTCTACATCACCTGTCGTTGTGGTAAAACCTCAGGTAAAGGGATCAGTGACACATTGGTCAGATCCAACTCCCACTCTATGGGTGGACACAGACACCTCGAGTCTGATAGGATGGGACTATCAGTCAACGGAAGGTCATCAGAATCACGGGAAAGGGACAACATTAAGTCAGTGTCACATCAATACCCAAGAGATAACAGTCCCTCTAATTTTCCCAGAGTTCATGCAATGTCATTGACCTCCAGGTCAATAACACGCCGGATGGACAACTACCACTGTAATTTGCTTGAAGAAACAGGACCCCACCCGGGCCAGGTTTCTCCAGGATCTCTCGGGAAAATATATGCTTTCTAACCCAAAAAACATTCCATATTAATCCATGCAACATATCTACCAGGGGTCTCCAACCTGTGGGCAGATGCTCGGTCCAAGGGAAAGATTACCTCAGCGGAATGGGCTTTCAAACAAAAGGCAGCCAACCACTTAATTCTCCCATTTTTTACACCAAACCGATCTGTTTACATCTCGTAAAATCAACGAAGCTCCAGTCGTACATATCTCGTAATGACATAACACGAGAAAGGGGCCCAGATGCCCTCACAGTGAATTGGAACAGGTGGACATAGATATATGATGTGAGAATCATTCATCACCTCAGGTTTTTCCAGGGTCAAATGGCCTGGGTTCCCCTATGTGGCCTACTCAGGTGTGGCACACTCAACTTACTCAGTGGTACAAAAAAACTCTGCAACCCCTTCCCTGTCCTATTTCCACTTGAAAGAAATTGGAAACCTGCAGACCTCGCTCAATTTTACTAGGTGGACATTCTCAAATCCAAATGGCTACCATCCTACGACAAGGAAATCACGGATACGCTCACTAGTCAATACACAGCGTCAACTTAAGACAGTATAGTTCACACTGTAAACAATTTACAACTTGGAGTGTAGAGTCAATCCAGCAGTCTCCATCGATTGCTTTGTTGCTGAAGCACCTAAATTTCTTAATTGGTTTTAAAAAACTAACAGTTAACACACTTATAAACCACGTATCGGCATAAAGCAACCCTTCTTGTCGCTTACTGGTTTATCTTTGCCCCAGAAAGACTAACAGGGTTTTATGTAGGCTTGCTTTAAGCTCAGACCCCAAATTGTCATTTGCTTCCTCAATGGTCAATTGTGAGGGTCCTAACTTGGCCACAGTCTAGGTCTTATCCTGTGAGACCTCACATAGATAAGATACTTAAAAAGTGTGTGTTTTCTGATGACCCGGGCTATTGGCCATAGTGTCTCAGAATTGACAGTCATGGCAAGGTCTACTAACTGTCTATGTTTTGCTCCTAACAATGACACTGTATTGTTACAGCACCAGAGTCATCACAAAAAATTAGCACCAGGAACATATCCCTACACCTTTCTCTATTCCTGCCTTGACAAGAGCGAAGATACTCCATGCTCTATGCCCTGTTAAAGCACTATATACCTACTCTAAGTCTGTTATTCCTAGGAATAAGACACAATTGTGGTTTTCCCAAGATGGTTCAATAAGGTTAGGAAAGAAAGTGTTGGCATCCTTTTTTGCAAAGATAATTAAGGAAGCTGAGCCCCGGTTGTTTGCAAAAGCCCATGATAGGCACATATGGGCCACTACCATTAGTTTTCCTCAATGGTTTTTCAGTGGAAGATATAACTCAGGCGCTCCTTTGGTCCTCTAGCAATGCGTCCCTAACCATATGCTTGTCGGTACATCTGGAGAAGATCCAAATTACCAAATATAGTGTTAGGCCGGGAACATGCCCCCTGAGGCTAATAAGTATATGGATATATTTATTCAATGCTTTTATTATCAGTGTTATAAGGTAATAGAAGGTGTGTCCTACCATTCACCTTAAATGAAAAAGGAGGGGGCGTGTTAAGTTCCATGACGAGTTGGCAGGACACACAATCCGGAATGGATAGCAGGAGTGTTATTACTAACTAGATCTGTTACATAGCAATATTTATTAGTGGCCCCTCCATCATTGACGATTATGCCTATTACATAAGGCACCCTCTTCAAACACTCAAAAAATTGAGGAGCCTTCATCATGAGCGCACGCAACCTCACTCATGGTTCAGTCATTATGAAATTGGGTTCTCACTACGAAAAAACTTCGTAACAAATAAAAAACAAAAAGAAAATAAGAATAACTATTCATAAGCTTTCCATATAATTGTGGATGTACTTGTGTGGATCTTTGACCAGACGCTGACTCAGGCGTCATTCTTCCTTCTCTGCTCTGCGCTCACCCTACCCGGACGTGCCTCCCCACGCTCTGCTGGTTCCGCATTTGTTGCGTCCCTAGTGAGTTTTTTCTCATTTGTTTACTCCGGGATGTATCGAGTAAGGTTAGGATATGCGTAGCAGGAGTGTCCTGGGCGGGTTGCCCGCAGTGCAGTGTATTTTGGGTCGTGTATTTTGGGTCGTGTGTTTGGGGCATCTATTTCGGGTGTACCCTCGTGGTCCCGTGGTGGACGCGTGAAACGTTTTCGCGGTTAGCTAGCTTTGTGATGTAGGCGGCTTTCACTACGCGTTATTATGCTTCCTTTTATCTTTCTGATGAGGTAGCTTTTTCTTCTCTGACGTTCCCAGCGTATTTTTCTTCACTTAGTGAATTTTTTTCTGGGTCCCGAGTCAGTTCTTCCCTTTGCCGGGAAGTTTATGCTACAGTGGTGTGTTGACGGTGGTTCCTGTTGTGATATAATTCAGTGCTTTTTGTTGATATTACGACATGTTTACTTTTTATTTCCGTCTGCCTAGGCCTAGCCAGCCTCTCGTAGCTTTGCCACATGTACAAGTGTTATTGATTTATGTTATAAATATATACTACTGTGTCATGTGTGTCCTGGTTTAGTTGTGTATTGGCTATTTCCACGGCCTATTTGTGTGTTCTGGATTAGTTGTGTATTGGCTATTTCCACGGACTAATTATGTGTCCTGGATTAGTTGTGCTTTGGCTAATTCCACGGTCTATTTGGTGCGTTCAGATTGAATCTGAACGGGGTGGATTGCCTTTTCCGGCGGGTTTTCTCGGTTACACCATGAAAACCCGGCTGGTTGCCGAGTTTTAATCACGCGTGGTTTAAAAAGGCTTGTTTTCCCCGGCGAGTGGTGGCTTGAGGCTCTCCAGGACTGCGTCTCTGTGGTGGTGCCTGTGTTCAGGCTTACTGTGTTTCCCGGCAGGATGGCTTTACCCATTTAACTAAGTGTTCATGCGGACACTTGTTGAGTTGAGTTTTTCCCGGTTTTGCAAAGCCAGTAAAACTAGGCTGTTTGTTGATTGGTCTTTCCTCCCCGGAGATCTTTTGCAAAGAAGTGGGGATAGGAATAATTGGGGTTAACATTATACTTAAATTCACACCCGGCGGTTGCACCTGGGGAGGGTGGGATTAACTGATTTGCAATTTAGTGTAATTGACCAGACAATTGAGGGATACGATAAGTATCGCCGCCATTCAACATACGGCGATCTAGGACGCTTCGGGAGAAGCCAGATCTAGCATTTTAGACAGGCTTCCCAGTTTTTGATCTGCGAGATAATATGGGGGCCGGCGTCTTTTTATGGGTTTTCTAGTAAACTTAACAAATACCACTGGGAAGACTGCGTCATTTATAAAAAGCCATGCTGGTCTTTATATCATGTCAGAGGATATTCATAAATCTTTTGGACAGGTTAAGATATTCTGAATTCTTTAACTATGAACCTCCCGCGTAGCGAGCCGTGATAGTTGTGTATTACGTCTCGTTACCCGGCGGGTTATTCAACACTTGTGTTCGATCATGTTGGTGTAGCCTTATGAGCATTAATTCCTGGAAAATTTCTTTTTTCCAGGGCTGAGTTCCGGCGGGTCTATAGAGAACCTGGAGTAAACCCGGGGGTGGGTTCGTTTTCCACCAGTCTCTGCCATGGCTACCCTAGACCCTGTTTTTGCTTTGTGTGTTACACCCTCCTGTTCAGGTATCCCTATCTTTGCACACACTCTTTGCATTAGATGTGTTAAATGTTTAGATCGCTCAAGGGGTTTGTGGGTGACGGGGAACTGTACCTTCTGTACTCAATTTAATGTTAAAGTATTGCGAGACAATGATAGACCCGCGGCGGTCGCTTTACGGAAGGTCAGGCAGCTGTTGTCCACTTATGCTACCACAGTGGCTCATAAAGCGCTTCAATGTGATAACGTAATTCTTTGGGATAAATTACTGATTGAGCACCCCCCTATTAAACGTACCTCTAGAGTAATTGTACGAAAGTCGGCAGAGACTGGGCAGGGTACAGTACTTACTCTGGCCCCTAGCACATCTAAGAGACCTCGTGAACCCACGCCCCCGGTGGCAGCCTCCACGTCACGGGCGCGGTCCAGGTCGCCTCTCAGACAACAGCCGCCTAGTCACTCTTCTTCACCAGCGAGAAAGAAGAGCAAAGAGGAAAAGTCCAAGGGCAATTCTAGTGATAAATCTGAGAAGTCCAAGAGCAGTTCTAGTGGACGATCTAAGTCACACCGCAGCCACAAATCTTCCAGGAAAGATTCTCAGGAACGAAAGGCCTACCGGCGTTCGCCGGACCCTCGTGCCTCACTTTCTGCCTCTACTCCCGACTTATCTAGTGTCCAATCTGATCGGGCGGGAGTGGAGTCAGAGACTGTGGTAGGGGTGTTACCGGCGGACAGGTTACCAATGGATATTGTAAACTTAGAATTAGAGAGTTCTGTGGGCAGTGATCGCCCTTTAGAAGAGTCTAGTGGGGGCTCAGTGGTTGATGGTGTATCTGACTCTCAAGGGAGTTCGGGCCAAGGCCTGGGTGTATGGCGGTATTCCCAACCAGGGCATGAAGGCCCACGTCTGGTTCAGGAGCCACAGGTACTGGCGGACGTACACCGGGACGCTGTGATCCCATCATCCATTCCAGACTTAACATGGCAACACAACGGGATTCCGGCTTCGGCGGAATCCTCTCATGATGAGCCAGATGACAAGGATGAGGTGTCTATAATCTCTGACATGGAGGTGCAAGAGTCGGGTTCAGTTCTAGACGACTCACAGGATAGGAATGATTCACCTCTTAGTTCTTCATCTGCTAAATTTGTCACGGCGGAGGAAATAGATGGGTTATTAGCTACTGCTCTAACAAAAAATTTGGCCAACAGCCGGAGACTCCTACAGTGGACCTGGGAGCTTCCATGACAAGTTCAAGTGTTCGGCCTCTGATCGCTTCCATTGCTTTAACTAAGATTCCACACCCTCCCTCTATATCACCTACTATGGTCACTAGGCCTGCTTCGGCGGCACTGACTACTTCTAGTGTAAGGGTGGTAGCGGATGTGAATCCTCCCCCTTTAGATAAAGCACCGTTAAGAAAGGTAGCTATGCCCCTTTTATACGGTCCAGATAATTCATGGGTACAAATGATCACAACTAAGCCAGAGGCGGCGCAGCCCACTTTGTCAGGGGAACTTCCAGTGCCACGTGAGTGGGTAATCCAAGGAAATAAATCTAGAAAGTTACGAGCTTTGGATATTGCGGGTAATGTTCTTGATGTTAATGTTAAGGCCATTCTGAACCATTATCACCATGACTATTTTGTGTATACAGCTACACCTGCACTGCCCCCTGCCTCAGCTTCAAAACTGTTTTCTGACTGGACCAAGCATGACGGTTTTAATGATATAAAAGCACTGTCAGCTCTCACTCCAGAATTAGATTTACAAACGGTCACAGACACAGCCGCTAACCCAGTGTTGAAGGTGGGGCAGTTGGGTCCAGGACCTTGGGTGGAATGGGAGGTAGAGGCTCAGAACTTTGCGACCACCTTCACCTCAAAATCTTCGCACCAGATTCCTCAGGACAGCCATTCTTGGTTCTCTCTGCCAGTCTTTTCGGCCGGCGGAGTTCCATCTGCTTTGTTTTCTTTTTTAGCTGGCCCCAACATCAATCTATGCGAACTTAAAGATCCTTTCACTACACCTTCCCCAGCTCACCTAGACCGGGAGTTTAGGCTACGGGGGAAGGCGTATAGACTTTTTTCCCAATACATTGTTACGCACCAGGTGGCGAAATCTATGCTAAGATCTACTCAGGCAATCGCGGACGCGGATGTCAGAAGATCGATTGAACTAGCTCGGCGGTTAATCCTTCAGACTTCTATTCAGTCGTTGGGGGATATCCGTACAGCCTTGCTCGAGGCGGTGCGGGCGAGACAGGACCTTAGGATGTCCCTGGTGAAGAAACTTCCTGATAGAATTGCGAACCAGGTGGTCATGTCGCCGGTGCTAACTCCCTCTTCAATGTCCCCTGATGTGTGGAGAACTGTTTTCAACATGGCACAGGCCTTTAACCCGTACAGCCCCAGCGACGCGCCTGACGCGTCGGCGATGTATGTAACGCACAGCCCCAGAGACGCGCCTGGCGCGTCACCCTAATTGCGCCGACCGTAACCTCAGGTGTAGCCACTCAAGAGGGCTCAGATTTGTATGGGAACTGTGTACGTATCCCACGCAACCGTGCCGATGGTTGAAAACTCTCAAAGTCCATGTGCGTGCGCGTGAGCATGCAATAACCTGGTTTTTTGGGGCAATTGCCTTCAATTTTTTACTCTTGTAAAATACGTTTTCGGGGGCTCTGTAGGACCATTCTTTAAGCTTTTTGAGCGGTTTTTCGTGGTTTTTCCTTCATTCCTAACCCATTCGCTATTGTTTCTGGAATAAAACCATTTTTTGAAAACCGACCGGGTTCTGGTGAACAAACATTACAAAACTAGCCGGGGCTGGACGGGTTAAGCACAGTCCCACCCCTTCTAAGAAACCTGCTTTTAACTTTCCCAAACCCAAGCCAGTCGCAAAAGCTCAGCCGGGTGGGTCAAAGCCCTTTCATATACCTAAGTCCTCTTCCCCCCAAGGTCAGTACAGGTATCAACAAGGTAAGTTTGCAAGTCATAAAGGACGAAACTATAACAGACCGGGCCAGGGCCCGTCTTCTGCCAACGCCGGCCAGTCGGCTAAGCATCCACCACCACCATCAAAAAACTAAAGTCTCTCTCACTCCCAGGGCCGGTCTCACGGCGGGCGGATCAGAGGGTAGTACAGCCGGCGAACCCTTGTCTGCTAACTGGGTCGTTCCGGACGTGTCACCGCGCATGGCCAGTAAATACTTGGGCGAGGATGGTGGCACGCAAGGGCATCACCTGGCAGTGGCTCCGGCGACCTCGTTTACGTCAGCCGACAAAGGCAAATTTAGTTTCATTAGAGGTGGAGTCACTGATCCAGGAAATGATCACCAAGAATGTCATCATCCCGGTTCCTCAAAATTACCCAGTCTATTATTATCCAAACTCTTTCTAGTGCCCAAAAGGGACAGTGTTCAGATGAGACCAGTCGTAGACCTGTCTTATCTGAACCTCCATATTCACAACGTGTCATTCAGGATGCTGACAGTAAACCAGATCAGGCTAACACTTCCGCCGGGAGGATGGATGTGTTCTTTAGACCTGACAGACGCGTATTGGCACGTCTCGGTAAACAAAAGATTTCAACGGTTTCTGGCCTTAAGAATAAAGCATCAGACTTATGTCTTTCAGAGGATGCCGTTTGGATTGAACCTAGCACCTCGCTTATTCACGAAATTAGTCCGGCAAGCCCTGATGCCCTTGTTAGAGCAAGGGATCAGGATTTTGTGGTATCTAGACGACTGGCTAGTGGTGGCAGAGACGGAACAAGTATGCATATAAATCATGTCAACATAACATTAAATCATGTCAAAACTCTAGGGTTCAAGGTCAACCTGGTAAAGTCAAACCTGGTTCCCTCACGAGTAGTTCAGTGGATAGGGCTGGTCTGGGACACAGCTACTCTCACTCTGAGTCAGAGTGTGGACAATCGCAACAGATTTCGCAGGAAATTGTTTCTGTTCCTTCACAGTCTGACTACGACACGGAGAATCTGTGAGTCTCTGGTCGGCTCTCTCAACTGGATTCAACTAACTGTAAGGTTGGGCCGGTTGAGAGTCAAACGTTTAATATTGGAGGGCAACAAATATTTTCCGCTATTGCCGGCGAAAAAATTATGGCCCATACCAAGATTAATCCACAACTTACTAGCGGTCTGGGCGAAGAGGGAAACGTTACACTCAGTCATGTCATGGACCTCTCCTCCGCCGACGGTATGGGTAGACACGGATGCGTCAGGAACGATAGGTTGGGGCTTTCAGTCAAACCAAGGGCACCAGGGTCAAGGGCTTTGGTCCCATTTAGAAATCTTCCACATCAATGTCAAAGAATTACTAGTCCCCTTATATTTCCTTCAGGCTTACGGCTCTACTTTACGGGGCAAGTCGGTGGCCTTCAGAATGGACAATCTGAATGCAGTTTACTGTATTCAGAAACAAGGGTCAACGAGATCTCGGAAGTTGCTAAACGTGTCAGAATTTTTTTTTATTCTAGCCAACAGGCTGGACATTCATCTTCACGCATCTTATCTCCCAGGCGTAGCAAACGTCTGGGCAGACGCTCTGTCTCGGAGACAGAGCACAACAGTAGAATGGGCGCTCAAGCAAACCATTTTCGACCAAATGATTGCGGAGCCTTACCATCCACAAGTGGATTTATTTGCGTCAGAGGAGACTCACAAACTCCCACTGTACCTCACCCGCCGGACGATAACGCCGGCGGGCGGGCCAGACGCACTGGTGACAGACTGGAACAGGTGGAGTTCCATTTATCTGTTTCCGCCGCCAGATGCGTCTCTAATGTGCCACATAGCAAACAAACTACAGGATTATCGGGGCGTAGTCTCGGTAATCGTGCCCCTGTGGCCGGCGCAGTTGTGGCACCAGCAATTGAAAACGTGGTGCCCGCATCCGGTGTCACTCCCGGTCGGGTTTTTCCCACTTAGGCACAATTGGCAACCTAAAGACCTCGCTGACTTTTGCATTATGGACATTCAGGAGGCCCAATGGCTAGCACCATATGGTAGAGACGTGACCAATAAATTCATGAATCAATATACCCAGTCTACTAAGCGACAGTATCAATCGCATTGGCAAGCCTTTACTTCTTGGATTCTTAGAACAGAACAAACTGTGCCCTCGGTGGCTTTGGTTTTTAATTATTTAAATTATCTGTTCGAGCAGAAACGTTTATCTGTAGCAACGTTAAAAAATCACTTAACAGCGATTAGGATGCCGTTTTTTGGACCTTACCAGTCGCGGAGGAAACAGGTTTTATGAGGGCATAACCTCCTCGGGGAGCTGACCTCCCCGTCAGCTCATACCTACCTGGTCTCTGGACAAAGCATTGTCGTTATTTCATTCCCGTCTGTACCAAAATACTGCAGACTTTACATTACTTTTAAAAAGGGCAGTATTCCTTATGGCTTTGGCTACCGGGAACAGAGTATCTGAGCTGGCGGCGATGAGCAACACACCTAATTGCCTCAGGTTTGGTAGGCTTAATGAGTGTATTCACATTGCACCTTCCCCAGGGTTCATAGCCAAGAATGAGCACAGTGAACACGTGTTTTCAGAGTTCACGGTGCCGGCGTTGAAAAGGGGAAAGGTGCACCATAATTTATGTCCAGTGCAAGCTCTAACCAAATATTTGAGAGTGGCACCTCTAAATCACCAGGGTGCTTTATGGGTAGCAAGTACGGGTAAACGCTTGATGAAATGTAGACTGGCTTCTCTCTTGGTCGAGGTCATTAAAGAGAGTAATCCCGGCGTTGTGGGTAGGGCCCACGATTTACGCAAGTGGGCAGCTTCTTTACGTTTCCTTAAAACAAATTCTGTTGAAGATATTACGTCCACACAGTTGTGGGCCTCTAATCATACGTTTTTGACTCGATACCTTTCAGTAGCTCTAGACAAACCTTCCTTGCCATGTATAGCTTTAAGGCAGAGGGTCTAGGTGGCCCCTAAGTCACTTATTGTTTAATTTCAAGAAAAGGGGGGGGGGGGGCTGCAGTCAGTGTAACATAGGACACCCTAGACCCCGCTGGAGTATGAGAGCTGTGATACTGTTTATAGGTGTTGTGATATGTAAATTTCTCTGTACTATTCATTACAGGAAATTGTGCTAGTACAATTATAGTACAGTACAAACAACAGTGTTGTTGTAAGTAGTTTTTGGGCTGTGAAGCAATCTAATTTTAAGCATTGGTTATATTTTGCAAGATATATCCACTAATTTTATGGGGTTTATATGTGCACATGTAAACTTATAAGTTTTATTTTTTCACCACTTAATTTAAGTGGGGTGCCTTGTTAACTGGCAGATCTGTTCTCAGAATCTCAGAGTTAACCCCTTTTTATCAAGCAGGCTTCTTTGAAGCACGCTCCTGCTTGTACCCCTTTTTGTATATATGTGCTGTATAAAGTTTATGCGCCAAATATCTTTTTTACAAAGTAAGAATACTATGTGGTTGTTTGATTATCTGCCTTTGCTAAAGTTATGATATGATTACGAATGTCCCCCTCCAGTCTTAGCTATCAGGCATAATCGTCAATGATGGAGGGGCCACTAATAAATTATAGGTTTGACTCCTGCAAGGAGATAAAGAAAACCTAATATTTAGTAGTGGCCCCGTAATCATTGACGACTGGGGCCCTCCCGACCATCCCCTTCCCATTCGTTGATGTATTAAGGATTTTGGTTTACTTGATATGTCAGTGAAGGAAGAATGACGCCTGAGTCAGCGTCTGGTCAAAGATCCACACAAGTACATCCACGATTATATGGAAAGCTTATGAATAGTTATTCTTATTTTCTTTTTCTTTTTTATTTGTTACAAAGTTTTTTCGTAGTGAGAACCCAATTTCATAATGACTGAACCATGAGTGAGGTTGCGTGCGCTCATGATGAAGGCTCCTCAATTTTTTATGCTCTGTGCGGTAGATTCAAACTACGGCGGATGAGTGTTTGAAGAGGGTGCCTTATGTAATAGGCATAATCGTCAATGATTACGGGGCCACTACTAAATATTAGGTTTTCTTTATCTCCTTGCAGGAGTCAAACCTATAATCTATACATTATTGCAACTATATAAATGTGTAACTTTATTTTTAATTCTAACTTTGTGATATACGATTACCAGTATTCACACCTCAGTAGTTCTGTTTTTCTGAGACCTATCTATCTATCTATCTATCTATTGCCCGACGCCGTGATCCCCGAAGGGGTAGCCACGAACGAACCGCCCCCATGCACCTGTCCCCAGTCAGTCGACATCCTTTCCCCCAACCAGCACCGCCTTCGTTCATATACTTCCTCACTCCATCCTTCCACCTCTCTTTCGGTCTACCTCTCCCTCTCTGTCCCTCCACCTCGCTCTCGTACACCCTCTTAGTCATTCTCTCGCTTTCCATACGTTCCATATGGCCGAACCATCTCGAGTTGTTCCTTTTCACACTCTCCAGCACATCCACCTCCTTCTTACTTCCTCATTAGTCTGTCTATCCCTCCATGTAACTCTGCACGCACTTCTTAAGTAATTCATTTCCACTGCTCTCACTCTTGGTCCGAGTCTCTCAACCAACGTCCATGCTTCGCTTCCGTAAGTCAGTGTCGGGATTACCACACTGTCATGCAAGGACTTCTTCACTTGCATACTGACCACCCTATTTCTTGTTACTGCTTTCAGCGTTCCTACAACCCTCTTCCCCCGTTGTACCCTCTCCCGCACTTCTTCATCCATAGTCCCATCTTTACTCAACACACTGCCCAGATACTTAAAAGAGTTGACGATCTCCATAGCCTGACCCTTCTGAGATAAGGCTTCTTTAATGGTACCCGCCTTATACATCTTTTTCTTACTGCTATACTCTTATATTTAAACACATGTCACAGTTTTTGTTTGGTCTTCCTAATAGATTCTCGCTTTTTAGCTTGATGAGCATATGAGGGTCCCTCCACCGGTCGTGATATTCTAGGCTCTTACGTCACTGACGTAAGGAGCCACCAATAAATTACGGTTTTGACAACCCGTAAGGGAAGGAAGGAAGAACTAATATTTATTGGTGGCTCCTGAAGTCAATGACGACATTTGCCCTCCCACCATCCCCTTCCCATACACATGCTCAACTTGATATAGACATTAGAGAACGCACCTGGTGGGTGGGGGTACCGGGCAAGGTATGGGAAACAGCTCAGGAAGATCGGAATGCGCGTAGGCGTGGTGTTCAAACTGTGTTAATTCTTTTCTTTTTTATTTCCTACTTTTCAGTGGGTCCGTCTCAATGACGTACCTTAGGAATGATTAAGGGGTACCCCCTAAGATGATCTTGGTTCTCGACCGTCATGATCGAGGTTAACCCGGGCTCTGAGGAGCCCGGAACGAGGCCATATTATCATAGGCTCTTACGTCATTGACTTCAGGAGCCACCAATAAATATTAGTTTTTCCTTCCTTCCCTTACGGGTTGTCAAAACCGTATTCCTTACTAATTGTTCTAAATAAACTACTATACAGCACTGTATGTGCTATTATATAAATATATTTAAATCTAGGGTATGAATAGGGTAGCCTCCAATTTCTTGGTTGCATATATTACGTTGTCATGGTTGCATGAAGTTTGCTCCCATTTTCCGTTCCCCGGTTAACGGCCCGCTCGGCGCCCGGTGAAGTCTGTTCCCGTTTCACTATTCACTATTCGATACTCGTCGGATTTTTCTCTTTCAGGTCGGTTTTTTGTCCTCTTTTAGATCGGACACAGCCGGAGTTCGGACATCTCGGATAATCGGACATTTCGGACAGGGTGTCCCGCCCCCCCAATTAGTCCAAAATAGCGAGGGGTTACTGTACTCGGCATATCTTTTCCTCACTTCAACTCCCACATACATACATACAATAAAATTTTAAGACAGCAGTTTCAGTCTCTTGTCCTAATGGCAGCGTTCCAGGCACCCCTCTTAAGGGCTGCTTCACTTTTCAAGTTTTTGGATTTTAGATCGGCACGTATACTGTAGTTCGATCCCAGGTCTTCCTCAGTCAACCCCTTGGTGCAGCTCCCTCAACAATCACAGACCTGCATCTTTTCACCCAATTTTGTTCATCCATTCTCTCCACATGCCCATACCATCCCAGTCTAGTTGTACGCATCTCCTCGCTAATACTCTTTATACCTAAATGTCTCCTCAGCTCATCATTTGTTATTCTATCCTGCAGCCTGGCCCAACACATCCATCTCACCATTCTCACCTCATTACGTTCCATTCTGTTGACATCCTCTACTTTAACAGCCTATGTTTCTGAAGCATACGTCATTGAACTTCTAACACATGAGGCATACACCTTTCCCTTCAGGGGGAGAGGCATTCTTTTCATGGTCAGAATTGGCAGTAGTTCTCTGAACCTCCCCCAGCCACATCTAATTCTAGCGACAGTGGCAGCCTCGGCCCCACCACCGACAGAGATGGTATCTCCTAGGTAACAAAACTTGTCCACCAGCTCCAATGACTCATTTCCAAAATTCACAGCCACAGGATCATCATTAACCCTCCAGCCCTGGTCCCCTAAGCTCCCCCGTATACCGTGGTACCGGGAGATTCGGCAATTATTGGGCTATTTTAATTCAGCTGAAACTTAATAAAGACAACATGGATTATTATGAATAAAAAAACAAAATGTTCGTCTCACTTTTGTCTGTAGAATGGCATTGAGTAGACATCTCTAGCACCAGTGGTTGCAGAATGGCGAGTGTGCGAAGGAGTGGGTTTTTCCGCGGGAATTTCTTGCCGTGTTCGGATGCTTCGCCCCGGCCCCAGCTAGTGCGCATCTAGTTGCTCGTCGCACCAGTCTTTGCATCCGATAGGCGATTTTAGTTTTTGATGTTGACAATTGGAGGTTTGTTGAGACTTTTAGAGTTAGTTTGAGGACAATCATATAAAAGTATGTGTAGAGGCCTATTAGGGTGTCACTGTCACTGATATTGCTAATTTTCACTCGATACTGTACTTTTTATTACTAATTGGGCTAAGTTATTGTAATATTAGGCACTGATTATTCGTTATCACAGGTGTTTATTATCGATGTCGGTCGCCCAGGGCAGCTTGGGTAGATAAGGGAGACAATGGCCGCCCAGAAAACAATGTGTCACCACGCTCACCCTCACTCATGACCTCATCTTCCTCATCACGCCTTTTGGCCTCCTCCCTGGCTGCCGCGGCCGCCTTTTCCAGTACCGTAAAACGGGGTAACTTCGGACATTTTTCGAGGTTTATTAACAATTTCTCCTGACTGTAAACACATTACAGTATAGAGATTTAACTAGGTCAAGTGATGAGTGGTGATGGTGCGCCATAATCCAGGAAGACTCATAAAATTATCCCCCATAATAAGAGAGCTATATCCTTATCCTAAATGATTTCCGAAGTCATCTTGAAGTGGCTAACTTCGGACATGTATGGATAACTTCAGACATAGTGATTTCTTATGGAAAATGATTGCCAAGAAAGCTGGGATAAGTTCGGACAAACGGAGGAGAACTTCGGACGTACGTTCGTGGCTTTATTTCATTCATTTTTCGGCTCCTACTATTTTATATGAATATTTTATTATTGCTGCTTATTCCTGTCCGATATTTTGGTGGAAAATGCGCAGTCAATACTTTTAGGCCTGTATAATCAGCATAGGAGGGGGTTATATATGATGTTTAACAGATATTCTTTTTGGATCTGTTCTCGTTAGGCATTGAACTCACTCTTAGAAAATATTGAGCAGGAAAAATAACCAATGCTGTCAAATCAATTACTCAAAAATTAACTAGGCCTAGTGAAAATATATAGGTATGTATACTCTATCACTGCATATACATTTTTATGAATTTGAGCATTTTTATACAGTAGGTATAAAGTATGTGTTGGTGTTTCTTTCGGCAGGTAAACAAAAATTTGGACAAGATATACAGTATGTCTCTCCTAATTTATATATCCAGAATGATCCTAAATACATAAATCGGTTAGCATATCATATTATTATGGGTTTTTGGACTCAGAGAATGATTATTTGATCTTTAACCACCATTTTAATGATGGACAAGTATTATGAATTATTTCATAGGGCAAATAATAACAAACAATTTTTTTTTCCATGTCCGAAGTTAATTTTTTTTTTTTTTGGAAAACACAATAGGTTAAATTATAGTGTTCTAGCTAGAGCGTTATACAAGTGTAACAAATTTCCTTTGGTGTATGTTGTCTCTGGTAATTTTACTACAAAATTATATCAGTCACAACATAATTCATACAAACAAATTTCTTCAGGGTGATAGAAGTTTGGCAGGGTAGCGAAAAATTTATAAATTTTCGTCATACATATAATATTTTTTGTGTGTACTCATGTCAGTTCCCTAGGGCTTTTACATGCTCTTCCTTTGCCATTTCTCTAAACGGACCCCACAAAAAAAATAAAAATAAAAAGCGTTCCCATTATATAATGACAATGGCTATTTACTTATTGTCGCCGATGTCCTTAGTTATGACCGCAGTCCGAAGCGACCTGGTTTTACGGTACCTGCTTCCTATAAAAGCGTATCTGGTAGGGCGATTTAGCTGGTGAAGGCTTGGGGTGGCTTCACTCAGGGCAAACTTGGAGGTTGACCTTGAGCTCTCCCACTCGCTCACTTTACCCACTTCACTCTCTTCACCTTTACCAGCTTCCGCGACACCTGTTTCCCCACCTTCGGGATCTGCATTGCTCTTATGTTCACTGGCAAATCCCTTGAACTCAGGTTCTTCGTCACTAGAATAATATGCACTCGGTGAGTAACGAGACGAATGGACACTGCTCATCTCGTCAACATCACTGTCACTACCAGCAAAATCTAGCTCACTTACAGTTTCTTACAGTTTCTTACAGTAGATCCTCTGGAAAAAGGCAAACTATGCCTGTGTATCCAGCTCAGTACCAGTACTTGCACTGCTGCGGTCGTTCACGGTGTTGGCGGCGGCGGTAGCAGACGCAACATTTTTACTATTCTGTATTTTTGTTTTATAATCAAACTTCAAATCTTGTCTTCCCCATGCTGTATCAAGATTACTTTCAAACTCCCTTATTGATTCGGAATCGACTACATACTGGGGCAATACGTTCCACTCATTTACCACTCTATCACAAAATGAGTTCTTCGCCTTCTCAAGCCTATTTCTTTCTTTGTAAATTTTCTTAGTGTCCTCTCGTTCTTGTTCCCTCCCGCATCAAGAAGATACCTTCACACACATCCTCATCGTACTTTCCTGACACTATCTTAAAAGTCTCTATCATATCCCCTCTCTTTCTCCTATATGCCAGTGTCGGAAGTCCCAGTGTCCTCAACCTCTGCTCATAGCCCGCGTTCTTCAACGTTGGTACCAGCTTGCTAGCTCTCCTCTGCACTTTCTCCACTGCTTCTATATCCTTTACCATATATGGAGCCCACACCTGGTTTGCATATTCCAGGTGCGGCCTAACCAGCGCTGTATATAGATTCCTGAAGATTTCTTCGTCAAGTGACACAAATGTCCTCCTTATCAGCCCTACAATTCTATTGGCTTTGTTTATCTTTTCCGCTAAATGTTCTGAGAAATTTAACTTATTGTCTATCACTACTCCTATATCCTTTTCTGCACTCACTTCCTCCATCGCTTCATACATACTGTATCCTACCTTGTCTATCTTGCTGGTCCCAATCCGCATGTACTTGCATTTTTTTGGATGAAAAGGCATTAACCAATGCTCAGATCATCCCTTCATGCCCTCCACATCTCCTTGAAGCAAACCCATATCTTCCTTACTCCTCACTCTTCTATACAGTTTAGTGTCATCCGCATACAGGTATACCTCACTTCCATTAGTTATAACTTCAGGCAAGTCGTTGATAAATATAACGAACAGCAGTGGTCCCAACACAGATCCCTGAGGTACCCCACTTGTAATTTCCCTCCACCCCGAGCCTATTCCATTCACCAATACCCTCTGTCTTCGATCTTTCAGGAAGGCTTCTATCCATTTCACACATTTCTCCCCTATATTATAGCTTCTAACTTTCTCTATTAACCTTTTATGTGGGACCTTATCGAAGGCCTTCATAAAATCGCAATATACCACGTCTATTACATCACCATCTTCTAGAATTTGCATCCAATCATCTACCACCTTAATTAGCTGTAGTACCGTCGACCTCCCCGGCAAGAATCCAAACTGTCTCCCACTGAAAAGTTGGTTTGACTTCATATGATCCATTATTCCTTCTCTAATTACCGTTTCCATTAGTTTACACACAACACTTTTCAAACTGACTGGTCTATAATTCCCTGGGTCATTTCTCTTTCCCTTCTTAAATATAGCTGTTATGTTCGCCTCTCTCCAGTCCATCGGGATTTGTCCTGTATTAAACGATACCTCAAATAACATTTTCAATGGCTCTACTAACATCTCCCCTCCTTCCTTTATGATTCTTGGGTGTATCCCATCCGGTCCCGGTGACTTACTTCTGTTCATTTTTTTCTATAGCCCTTCTTATTCTAGCATGGGAAAACTCTACTAGTTCTAGTGCCGGTGCCTGTTTGATGGGAATAGTAGGCACTGCATCCTCCGACTCCACTGTTAGTACCCCCCCAAAGTATTTCCCCAGCACCTCTGCTTTCTCCTTATCAGTCTCCGCTCTACTCCCATCATTCAACCCCCCCACCAGCTCTGGGATCCCTACTCTTCTTGTTAATTTTTCCTGAATGTACTTCCAGAATATTTTTGGATTATCCTTCACATTTCTAGCTATCTCTCTCTCCCTCTCCTTCACCCCCCTCCTTGTTTCCCACCTTATTTTATTGTTTATTTGTCTACGTTCCAGATCCACTTCCTTAGCCTCTATACTAGACCCCCTGTTCTTTTTTAACAATTTTAATCTTTCCCACAATCGTTTCTTTCTTCTAATCAATATCCAAAGCTTTCTTTTCATTGGCAATTCTGGGTTAGTTCTTTTCCTCAATTTTGTTTTATCCTTATATTCCCTTACTGGTACACTTTTGGATACAGCATTCTCCAGTTTGACTCTAATTTTCCTCCACATTCCTTCAGCGTCTTCACCGTTCAAATATTCCCCCCAGTCAATGTCCAAACACCGTCTCAGCAGCTCATAATCTGCTCTATCATACATGTATATTTTTCTATTGCATGTATACCTTTCACGCAAGGTTCTATCTATTCCTCCGGGAGAAAGAACATCCTTGGCGAGGGGCTGTCGTGTAATACAACGAGCCGGGGCGGGCGTCGTAGGAGGCACCGAATCGGACACAGCGGAATCAATTTTGTTGGTAGTATCCATAATGGTGTCTGGCTAGAGACTGATGCTGGGCTGTAGTACGAACGTGGTGGCGCTGCGTAGCGCATGTAAACAAACAAAATCTATGCGCGTGTTTCGAAAGCACAAATTCAAGCAATGGCGCTCAACAGGCCATCCAAGTTCCACGGCGCTAGTTCGATTTGGCCTCCTTTAGAGCCCAACCGGGTACCGAGGGTTAAACACAAGCTCGCCTTTGCGCACTACGCACTCAAATTTCTCGATTTCTAACTTATCCTTCGGCAGGGGTCCCGTTATTCTACTACAGTGCTTACTCCCATGGTGCACCCAACATCGGCAGATGCTACACCGAATCGAGTTAGCGCCCACACCCTTTCCACACACTGCACATGGGTATGCACCGCTCTTTTCCACATTGCCTCGTCTTAATCTACAATGCATAACCTTGGTTTTGTTAATATTGACTCTTAAACCCTTGCTCGCCATGTCCCTCTCTCCATCTCCTGAATTTGGCCTCAGAATCTTGCACATTGTCAGCTATTAGGACTAAATTGTCTGCATAAAGCAGTTCCCACAGGAGTCCGGATCTAAAATCTCTAGACAGTGCTTCCAGGACCATAATAAAGAGGGGGCTTAACACTGAACCCTGATGAACCCCAACACGGACTGTGAACTCCTCGCTCAGTACACCTTTCACCCTCACCGCAGTTCACGAATCCTCATACATCTTCATTATCACACGCACCAGCCACACTTCCACACCAAGTTTTCTCATAGCCCACTGCACAACATCTCTAGGCACACTGTCAAAGGCCTTCTCCAGGTCTATAAACGCAAAGTAATGGCCCTTGCCTTTTAGTAAGTATCTGCCTGACTATGAAGATAGCATCGGTTGTACCACGTCCTGATCAAACCCTTAAAGACTCTCTCACAGACCTTCATGATTTGGTCAAGCATTTTCAGGCCCCTATAATTTCCTCTATCTAGCGCACCCCCTTTTCCTTTGTATATATACTGTATACTATTACACTTTTATGCCAATCCTCTGGGATTTTCTCATCTATAATAATGGTGTTTATCATCTCAGTGACTAAGCTGACACCAGTCTCCCTTGAGGCTTTTATCATCTCAACGACAATGTCAGAGCACCCTGGAGATTTACCCTCCTTCACTTTATTGATTGCGTCGCTCACGACAGCTGTTGCTATCAAAGGAGGGGGTCCAGAAATAGTAATTTTCAATGTGATCAATTTATCTTACTGGATTTTTTTTCCGGTTTTACAACAGTAGAGTATGTATTTTTTTTGTTTTTCCCCATTAATTTAACCAGACCACTGAGTTCTGGTCTGAACTTTCAGAGGGCTTGCCCGAAAGATTAAGTGATAAGAAAGTATATCGGGTCAAGTATTAAAATGGACAGTATCAGTAAAAATTGTCAATGAGGAATAAGGAGAGACGTAAGAAGGTGATTATAAGTTAAAATGAGTGTAAAAGGGAGCAAACATTAAGGAAACGTAAAAGTGGGGTTAAAGGAAAAGAAGGTGTATCTGCTAAAATATCAAAATAATATTTCATATAAAAATATATGGACTTGGAGCATGAATACGTAGGACATTCAATTAAAAAATACAGTCGACCCTCGCATGGGCGGACCCCAGTTGACCGGACTTCGGTTTGTGCGGACCCAACAGCCGATGCGGGCAAGTCCCAAAAAGTCCGGACAAATCGGGCAAAAGACCGTTAATTTAAAAGTTGTCCGGTATTTTAATAGTTCGTGTTTGTCTATCGCTCACTTCCCCCTCTACAATTCTCTTTCTATCTATCTTTCTATCTATCTATCTCTCTAATGCATCTACCTAACTCCCTTATACATTAACATAACTATGTCTTATTTGGTCTTTTTTTAATCTATGAATAATTTCTAATACGATGGAATTGAAAACAATATTACCCTTGTAACACACAAATAATAAAATGAAAACGAGAGTAAATAAAAATGTCTCTTTTGTCTTTCAGAAACATAAGTCCGTCTCATATATGTTGGTATTTTATCGCTCGCACGCCCCTAGCCACTCTCTCTCTATCTATTTATCTCTCTAATGCATCTACCTAACTCCCTTATACATTAACATAACTATGTCTTATTTGGACTTTTTGTAATCTATAAATCATTTCTAATGCGATGGAATTGAAAACAATATTATCCTTCTAGCACACAAATAATAACATGAAAAAAGAGTCAATAAAAAAAATCTCCCTGGTCTTTTCAGAACCAATTAAGTCCGTCTCATAATAGTTCGTGTTTATTGCTAACTCCCCCTCTGCAACTCTCTCTTTCTATCTATCTATCTCTCTAATGCATCTACCTAACTCCCTTATATATCAACATAACTATGTCTTATTTGGACTTTTTGTAATCTTTGAATAATTTCTAATGCAATGGAATTGAAAAATATAATATCCTTCCAGCACATAGATAAACAATACATAAGATAGTCAAAATATTTCAACCCTCTTGCTGTGCAAGGCGCCGAGCTTCAGGGACCGAAGATTTGCGTTTGATAGATTTTTTTTTTTTTTTTTCCCACGGTATACACAAAATGATGGGGAACTATTGTAACATGTTTTTAATTGACATTTGTGTCGCTTTTGCTGATTATGAGTTGGTGGGAAAAAAAAATCTTTAATTCCATCATATCGGAAATGATTCACAGATTATATAGAGACCAAATAACATACACTTTTAAGTGTGTTCAATAGTTTTGCATTATCAATAGGGTGTAGCACAAGGCTTATCAACATCATCACAGTAATGGGGTCGGGGTTGGGGTTGAGGCTGGGACGGGGAGGGGAGGGAGTAGGCCTACAGCGGCGGAGAGAGATATATATATATATACAGTATATATATATTTTTTTTTTTTTTTTTTTTTTTTTTTCATGTGAAATTTATCATATTAACCCTCCAGCCCCGGGGGCTATAGCTTGCGACTGTGCTGCGGTACCGGGTGTTTTGACGATCTTTGGGCTATGTTAACTACTCTGTAAGTCAATGAATATATCATGTAATGTTGTGAATAAAAAAGAATAATGTTCCACAAACCTTCCTCTGTCAAATGGCGTTGAGTAGAGGTCTCTAGCCCCTCTGGTTGCATAATGGTGAGCGCGGGAAGACGAGTGCTTTTCGGCGGCAAATTCTTCCCGCGTTCGGACGTGTCGCCCCGGCCATGGCTACGACGCACCTAGCCGCTCGTCGCGCCAAAGTATTTATCTCCCTTAGACGATTTTAGTGTTTGATATTGAGAATGTGATGTTTATTTGATATTTTCTAGTTATTTTGAGGCCAATTATATAAAATATGTTTATTAGGGTATCACTGTCACTGATATTGCTAATTTTCACTCGATACCGTACATTTTATTAGTAATTGAGGTAGGTTATTGTTGTATTAGGCACTGATTATTCGTTATCACAGGTGTTTATACTTTGGCCATCAAATATTAGGTCTTGTGTCACTTTCACTTTGACAAATATGCTTTAGAGAGTGTCACGGTCACTGATAATGCTCATTTTCACTCGATACCGTACATTTTATTAGTAATTGAGGTAGGTTATTGTTGTATTAGGCACTGATTATTCGTTATCACAGGTGTTTATTATACTTTGGCCATCAAATATTAGGTCTTGTGTCACTTTCACTTTGACAAATTGCTTTAGAGAGTGTCACTGTCACTGATAATGCTAATTTTCACTCGATACCGTACATTTTATTAGTAATTGAGGTAGGTTGTTGTTGTATTAGGCACTGATTATTCGTTATCACAGGTGTTTATTATACTTTGGCCATCAAATATTAGGTCTTGTGTCACTTTCACTTTGACAAATATGCTTTAGAGAGTGTCACTGTCACTGATAATGCTCATTTTCACTTGATACCGTACATTTTATTAGTAATTGAGGTAGGTTATTGTTGTATTAGGCACTGATTATTCGTTATCACAGGTGTTTATTATACTTTGGCCATCAAATATTAGGTCTTGTGTCACTTTCACTTAGTTATATGATTTGTAAACATTTTATATACAATTTATTGTGTCTTTTTTCACTGATTTATATATTTCTATAGGTTCTAATCATATGAATGTCACTTGGTATATACATATGTGTCACTTTCACATATTATTATGGTGTAATTGTATTTGTATAAATGTTTTCATAATACATGACTTTTGTATAACAATAAATTGGTTTACTTCCACTTTTTGCCTATATATATATACTGTACATATTGTCATTATCTTTGGCACTTTCACTATGATTATTAGAACTCCAGCTTGGAGTGGTAATCAAAGAAGCACTCTAAAGCACAGAGTGCCACCTTGCACTCCACACACTCCATGGTTGACTTTTTACCTGGCCTCGGCCTCACCCTGCTGTTGTAGCAGACATGGCACCGCTTCTGCTGTGTTCTTCCTGATTCATTCTGAGGCAGGGAACCAAGCCTGTGCCTAATCAAGTATTGAGCACACTGCAAGCGGTCAATAACGGCGGGCCCAGGATGTGCCACTGCCCTCTGTGGCATAGCATACTTCTCCAGGAGCTCCGTCAACACCTGCTTTTGGAACCTCCGCAGGCTATTGAACTTCATGGGTGTGTTCACATTCCGAAGCTTGTATATATTGTAGGCATTCAGAACTGACATGTCCACCATATGCAGAAAGAACTTTTTGTACCATCTGCACGAGGTACGCAGGCAGTCAATGAAGCCTATCTGCATGTCGGACTTGTCCACCAGCCTCATGTTGATGTTGTAGTCCAGGACAGCATCGGGCTTGGTCACCCTGGCCTGGGTGCGGCGATCCACCTTGCCAGTCTCCACCATTTCCCCCTTGTGGATGGTGGTCAGGAGGTTGACCTTCCGCTGGTCGTGCCAGTGGATAGCCAGAATGGGCCCCGACTTCTTCTTCAACACATCACCTTTTTTGGTCTTTGGAGGGAAAGGTGGCATGCCCTTCCTTTTCCCTCGTACTGTGCCTACAGTCCCCATCTTGAGCTCATGCAGGTACTGTGAGAGAGTGGGGGACGTGTAATAATTGTCCGTGTAGAGGACGTGATTCTTGTGAAAGTAGCGGTCCATCATGGCTTGCACCACTGCTCCGCCAAAGCCAATGAGGGGGTCCACAAGCAAGTCCCCTTCCTTCCCGCTGTAGACCAGGAAGTCCAGGACATAGCCAGTTTGGCAGTCGCACAGCACAAAGAATTTTATGCCAAAGCGATGTCTTTTTGAGGGGATGTACTGCCGGAAGCTGAGTTTTCCCCGGAACAGCACAAGAGACTCGTCAATGACGACCTTGCGGAAGGGCTTGAAGTAGGAGGTGAAGCGTTCTCGCATCATCTCGTACAACGTCCTAATCTTCCACAGCTTGTCACCGAGGTGGACGTCGGTGTTGGTGACAAGATGGAGCGCTGCGAGGATATCAAGGTACCGGTCGCGAGACATATATTTCCCGAAGGCAGGGGTGGATATCAGATCATTGGTGATCCAATAGTCAGGCAACCTATGCTTCTTGACATGAGGCATTAGCATGGTGAGTGCCAGGAACACCATGAACTCTTTATGAGTCACTGGGATCCACTGCCTTATGTGGCCCTTGGTCACCTTGCCCAAAAAGTGGACCTGGAATTGGTGCTGCTTATTTGTCTCTTTGACAACATAGCCTACCACCTCCTCATCAAAGAAGGCCTCAAATAGTTTGTGTGGTGGAGCATTGGGGCCTGCAGGAAAATTGGGGGTAATGCCTGAACCCTCCAGTACCTCATCAAAAGCTGGCACATCAGGGTTGTATCAATCCCCATCAACTACGTCTTGCCACTGAAAAACGTAGAATGGGTCTTGTCTACGCTGACGAGGAGCTCCAGCTGGTGGCCCAGCACGCCCACGGCCAACTCGGGAGGCGCGCGCCCTAGGGCGGCCAGGGCGGCGGCCAGCACGACGGGCAGCACGACGCCGGGCCAAGCGGATGGGTCGAGGGTCGTCGATGTCCATATAGTCATCGTCAGAGTGGTCATCTTGCCCTGACGGTGGACGTATGTAATCATGGCCAGAGTCTTCAGAGAGGTGCCCTTCATCATCAGTGGCCCCCACATAATCTGGCGGGGAACCAGTGATGCGTGGGCGGCGTGGGGGTGGGCGAGGTGGGGAAGGAGTGGCAGATGAGGCTGTGTCCCCCCGAGGTCCTGGGCTCCTTGGCCTGCGACGAGTGACAGAAAGCAATGTTTCACTGTCACTAGGCCCAGGTATTGGTGATGCGAGCTCAAAGACTTCTTCAGGAAGACATGTTGAAGGCGGGAGAGGTGGGGAGGACCGTGGGGAAAGTTGCGGGGACATATGGCTGGGGCCGGCAGGGGTGGACGCCGCGGGAGTCTCGAACAAAACTCTCTTACTTTTCTTAATTTTTTTGGTATATTTCCTACCTTTCCCCTTTTCGGCAGCAGTATGTCTCCTGTCGGGGGACCTAGGAGGCAAATAGGCCGAAAGTGGGGGGTCCTCAACCCTTGGCAATGGTGGGGGTGGTGGGGAAGAATGCAGGGCATCCGGGTCATCTTGGGTGGCGTGGGTAGATAAGGGAGACAATGGCGGACGAGAAGGGTCACCACGCTGACCCTCACTCACAGCCTCATCCTCACCAAGTATTTTTGCTTGTTCCCTAGCTGCTGCGGCCGCCTTCTCAAGTATTTTCTGCTTATACAAGTGTAGCTTGAAAGGCGATTTACCTGGGGAAGGGCTTGGAGTCGTGTCACTTATGAGAAATTTGGTGAGTGACCTTGAACTCTCCCACTCACTCACTCTCTCAAGTTCACTGTCTTTAGGTAAACCAGCTTCCTCAACAACTGGTACATCACCTTCATCACTGTCATGTTCTCTCGCAAATCCCAGGAATTGCTCTTCTTTCTCACTCTCATGGCCATAATCACTCGACTTATAATTACTGGAGTCGTCACTGACTATATCATCAACACTATACTTGGCATCAGCACGCTCATATAGTCTCAATGTCGTCTCAATACCTCAGGGAGATAACACATTTAGGCGATGGCGTCGGGGTAAGGCGCGACGAACTAGCAAGGGCGTCGTAGGAAGCACGGTATCGGACACAGCGGAATCACTATTTGGCGTACTCTCCATGATGGCGTCGGGGTAGATACTGTTGCTGTGGCGTCGTTTACGCCGGGTGGCGCCACCTACCGTCCCATGATACCAAAAATGTACGCGCGGCATTCGAAAGCACGCACGCAAGCAATGGGCGTTCAAGAGCCCTTCCGGGTTGCGTGGACCGAGGTTGTTATGGGCGTTCAAGAGCTCTTCCGGGTTGGAGGGGTTAATGACAATTACGACCCTTATTATGTTTTCAGGGACAGTACAGCACATAGTAATTACAGTAATATTAACACAATAATTAAAAGACACAGGCTTCAATTCATCCTAAAATCACTTAAAACCGAGTGAGAGAACATTGTAAACCGGACACAAATCTATTTCCAATGTCCGGACTTTTTCAATGTGCGGACAAGGATCCCCCCCCCTATTAGTCTGCACATTCGAGGGTTGACTGTATGTCGAATCATGAGTTGGGTATCACAAGTAGTGCACTGAAGAACTGGTTGTGGAGGAGATATCAAGTAACAAAGAGTTAATCGGGTATGGCCAATATGCAGCCATGTCAACTAGACCTCAAGATGACGAGTGGGCTGAGACGAGGTCTGCCACATGTGAGCAACGAGTTTGATAAAACTTAATTTATTTGTAAGAGGTTGAGAGGCCCACAAAGATTGCCAACGTTGATTAATGATAGGATTTAAAGATGTTAACCGATCTTCTACCGGCACTTTGTTGTGAGTAACAGGGAAAGCAACTGCCGCCTGATCAGCCAGCTCATTGCCTCTAAGTCCAACATGAGCAGGTACCCAGCATAGCCTACCTGGGCCAAAAAATGTTGGACATGTAAATCTTGAAGAGAACATTATAATTTGGCAACAAGCTTATTACGAGGGTTGTAGCCACAAAGAGCCTCAACTGTATATTGTTTTGTATTGGCAACATTTTTCCGTCTGTGTACTCATACCTCATGCTTCCCAGTACCCTGGAAAGAAGCAAACATCCATCCAGTTCCTAAAAAAGGTGCCTCTTCAGATCCATCAAACTACAGACCAATAGCTATAACTTCCACTCTTGGCAAAGTTTTTGAAATTATATTAAATAATCACATAATTAAGCATCTGGAGAATAATAAATTAATCAGTGATAGGCAATATGGTTTTAGACGATGTCGATCAACTGCAGACATTCTTTGCCTTCTTACGCATCAAATCAACCAAGCTACAGACCAACATGGTGAAACACATACAATAGCACTGGATATATCAAAGGCATTTGATAGAGTCTGGCATCAATCCTTATTGTCGAAGATGTCACACTACGGCCTTGCATCATTAGTTCCACTAATTTCTTCTTATCTTCATAACAGAAAAATACGTGTAATGGTAGATGGCCTTTATTCTCAATTTCACTCAATAAATGCTGGTGTTCCCCAGGGATCAGTTTTGGCCCCAACTCTGTTCCTCATTCATATCAATGATCTCATATCTACCACTCATAATCCAATACATTCCTACGCAGATGACTCAACACTCCACAGTTCCTTCACATTTACCAATTCTTTCACCCAACCCGATCTTATAAATTCAAAAATAAACACTGCAATTTCTCTGAACCAGGACCTTTCTAGAATTAATGAATGGGGACAAGAGAATCTAGTTTCCTTTAATGCACAGAAAACCAAGTACATTCAATTTTCTAACCGACAGAATCTCACTGACTCCCATATATTTTTTAATGATGTAAATATTCCCACTTCCCCTAGTATTGACATTCTCGGTGTAACATTAACTACTAACTTGAGCTGGACACATTATGTTAGAAGCATTGCTAAGAATGCCTCTAAAAAACTGGGACTCCTGTACAGAGTTCGAGAATTCTTCACTGACGAGCAGTTGGCCGTAATATATAAAAGTCATGTGCGCTCTCAGATGGATTACTGTTCACCTCTGTGGGGTGGAAGTGGAGTGGTTGCATTGAGGCAGTTGGACAAAATTCAAAATAAAGCTATTAGATTAATCAATAACCCTGCAATCACACAGGACCTTCCTACATTAGCCATACGAAGAAACGTTGCATCCCTTGCATTATTCTACAGATATTTTCACAGCAATTGTTCCGAGGAACTTGCTTCAATTGTGCCGCCTCTCCACATCTTTCCCCGTAGAACTAGGGCAGCTGAGAGCGCCCATGAATTTACACTTTCTCCTCCACAATGCAGAACTTCTGCTTATCAGAATTCATTTATCCCCAGAGCTACTACTCTTTGGAATTCACTTCCCTCGAATTGCTTTCCACAAACTTACAATCAACAAATGTTTAAATCCAGTTGTTACAAACATTTTATGAATGGAGGATGCCTTTAGGCACATGGACCTTTTTGTTTTATCTGTGTTTTTCCTTCCTCCGTTCATTGTCTCTTAAAAAAAAAAAAAAAAAAAAATGCACTCCGTGAATCACTAAACAGTGCACTCCCTGTATACGCGCTTAAAGTCGTACCGCGTATTTTCCGCGGATACGTGGGCAGTGTTTAACATGGGTTTCAATGGGAAATAGACTTAGGTCGTACCAAGCTCACCCATCTTGGACCCTCAAATACACTATTTTGACCTACCTAATGACATTAATATGTATCAAATGATTAACCCTTCTTGCCCGGGCAGCATTTATAAATGTTGATAGTCCTACCCGGGCGATCTGGTCAAAATACGTTGTATGTAAACATAGGCCTATTTTTGTTAATTCAATAGCTAGAGAATTCAAACAAATCTCAAAATGTAGCCCTTACTTGTATTTGTAGACTGGTGTTAAGTAGAGCCCAGGTGAAGGTATTGAGGGATAAGCCTTTACAACGGAACCTCATATCTACATTCTACTTTTCTGAAGAGAGTAGAGAGGGGAGAAGGGGTGTTGGAGTGGCTTTGTTATGTGTGTTATTAGTCTATTTATTGGTGGCTCCTTACGTCAATGACGTAAGAGCCTAGTTCCGGGCTCCTCAGAGCCCGGGTTAACCTCGATTACGACGGTCGAGAACCAAGATCATCTTAGGGGGTACCCCTTAATCATTCCTAAGGTACGTCATTGAGACGGAGCCACTGAAAAGTAAAAAAGAAAAAGAAAAGAATAAACACAGTTTGAACACCACGCCTCCGCGCATTCTGATCTTCCTTGTTTCCCATGAACGTGACTCATTCCTCCTCCTGCCTAGGAGCGACCTCTCTCGACCGACGGCCATCAGGAAACAACACAAATCCCTTGCTCCCTTATTCAGTTTCCATAGCCCCTCCCAAACGCATCAGCTCTTAGTCCATAGCGAGTCTAATTACATACAGTGGTCCCTCGCGTTTAGCGGATTTCAGCTTGGCGAAACACAGTATTGGCGATAGGTTGGGTATGGTACCAGAATCCGAATTTGGCGCTTCAAATACACTTTTGGCGAGAATACTGACGTCACGGAATGGCGTCGGCCCAGAATGCGCCGCCCGCAAGCTAGTCTCACCAGGCCTAACTCTAAATAATTCATGGTAAATAAAATCTGTTATCTATTATCTATTGTCTTTTCTATTGCTGTTAATGTTTCATGTAGGCTACAGTAGAGCGCCGTATTGAGAGTTACTCTTAGGCCGAGGCTAGGCTATAGATAGGCTTAGGCCTACTCACAAAACCCTAACTGAGCTGCTTGGATAGCGAGAATATCCCAGGTATATTTCATAAACGTATATGAACAGAGTAATCTTGACCAAACCGATTTGTGAACCTCATATATCTTGTGTTTTGCTTTGTTTATTGTGCCGAACAGTCTGCGACACACAAACACACACGCGCGCATCAGCTGACTCAGGGGCCCAATCGATAAATATAATTAATCAAAGAAGTGACCACGGATCCAAAACCAATTCATTATTTTGCTCAATCGAAATGCAGTTGGTATAGAAAATTCTAGTCTTCACCATTCACAAGGTAAAAGTGATTTATGCCTCCTGATATATATCTAAGCTAGGTTAGACCATTTCTTGGTCTGGCTAGCTAGTGACTTAGCAACTTATTGCTAAGGTTATGTGGTTATTCCTTATCAATAAGACTATTCACAAGATAACAATGAATTCTGCTGCCTGATATACATCTAACCTAGGTTAGGTCAATTCTTTGTGGAGATATATAGGCTAGGCTTATGTCTTCTAGCAAAAACAGAGTAAGCAGACGGCGCCGAGTGTGTCGGCGATCGACGATGCGCATGGCGGGCGGTTTGAAAAGGCCCAAAAGGGTGAACTCGGGCCTCGTCAAAGACTAATGGATAATTTTCCCATTTAAAGTACTATTCGCGTTTGGCGAAATTCACTTTTGGCGATGGTTTGGCTAGACTAATGAATTCGCTAAATGAGAGGGACCACTGTAGTGAGTTGTTTATGCGTTTAGGAATGTATTTTTCGTAATTGTATACCGATAATTGTATAACTTGTAACCTGAATAAGCAAGGACTTAGTTTTCCAGGCTGGTCGTCGTTCGTGTATTCAGGACCACTTTGCTTCAACTAAATGTGTTATCATACGAGCCAATTGGCTCTTTAGCTGCAGTGTCCCTTTTTTTCTGTGAAAGGGTGTATTAACATTGTAACTGATATTTATTTCCTTAAGTGTTGAGTGCTATGTTAGTGTCAAATTCATAGAATGTTATCCCTTTACTTGTACTCCCCATGGTTGTGCCCAAGCCAGGGGTTACTTTCATAACCAATCACTGCTAAGTTACTCATTAACCCTTAACCCCTACAACACGGAAGGGCTCTTGAACGCCCATAAAAAAGCATAAAACAGGTACCCGGAAGGGCTCTTGAACATCCAGTGGTTGAAAGCCTGCGAGCTTCGTGTGCGAGGCGTCGGTCCGACGCATGTAAACAACAGCCGGCTGGACCGACGCCCTGCATCTCCGGCCACAAGAAGGAGAGCGTCGCTTGTTCGTGTGTGCCTGTATGTTGTTGTTAAGTATCGAAAAGTAGTGTAAAGTGGCTGTTTTTGCCATAAAGTTATCTCCAATGAAATCATCACAAATCAACCAGTTGACTTAGAGAGCTCTACTCAACGCCATTCTACAGGTAAATAACACAGCTACGCTTGGGGATGCGCGGGAATGCGGGAAGCAGTCAGATTAACAAATATACGGTAGCCTAGCCTAGACGTTTTTCGGCCAAAACACCCGGGTTTCGGGGAATATATATATAATACATAGCCGGGGCTGGAGGGTTAACCAACGGCACACGACATCTGTCGAGTTAAATAAATTTGGACTATGTGGCGGTGCACGACAGCTGTCGAGTGCCATTTTCAGCACGTAATGTTGCTGAGAGAGAGAGCTGAGCGGTGGGACGAGCGTAGTAACCTTATGACCGCTCCCCACGACCACCGTGGACGTAATGAACTGTATTCTACTTTCCTCCCCCTCCTCTCACTCGCTACACAGGGAATTATGTAGGGAAATTACCATATTTTAGGTTTTTTGCACTCATGTTGCACGATCGTTGCAAGAGAACCAGTGGTCGTACAAGGATGGTTTGGGTGTCATTGGAAAGCTCTGTTTATGCCCTTTCAGGGATAGATACTTGTTTTACGCTCTGGGTCTTGTTTATGCATGAAAATGAGCATGGAAACAACCCTATTTAGGGTTAAAAAAAAAACGCTGGGCGGCACAGTGTAAAATACCCTAACACCCGCTCTTTGTTTGTTAAATTTATCACTTATTGTAGTAAATAGATGGTTCTTCCCATATCAACTGCAATACCTTCAGTACCTACCATCAAAACCTTCTATGAGATGGTAGTATTATTAATGCCTCACATTATTCAATCAAGAGTGCTTTTTCATACAGTATTTGCCTTCAAGACAGACATATGCATTATTTTCAGTGTTAAACACCAAATATTTATAGCTGATAACATCATTTTGTGATGTCAAATACCGTACAT
Source organism: Paralithodes platypus (assembly GCA_032716605.1). Classification (NCBI taxonomy): domain Eukaryota; kingdom Metazoa; phylum Arthropoda; class Malacostraca; order Decapoda; family Lithodidae; genus Paralithodes; species Paralithodes platypus. The sequence goes on from CM064480.1 coordinate 33,372,835, forward strand.
ATACAAACTTTTACAGTAGCCTATTTCACTACTTTAGGCACTCGTATTTATTTTTCCAAAGGGTACCAATTAGGCCTACAACAAGTAGCCAGAGTACTCGAAATAATACCTTGATTGAATTTATCTCACTGACCTACAAAGATATAATAATTTAAAAAAAGCATATTTATATCTCACTGACTTACAAAGATATACAAAAATTTAAGTTATAAAATTAAAAAAAAACATTTATATCTCACTGACTTACAAAGATATAAAACAATTACAAAACATGTTTATATCTCACTGACTTGCAAAGATATGAGAATTAAAAAAAAAAAAAACATGTATAAGTTACATAACGGATTGCTAATTAACACTCGTGGCCGAGTAGGCCTAACCTTATGAGTACAAAGTCCGCCGGACCCCTTTTCGAAAATTCTCAAGCCCCCGGGTACCCTAGACCTTATCTAGCCCCAGGTACCAATACTACCGGTAAAAAACAGTCCCGGTCACCACTAGGCTACGACCGGTCACTCTGGAGACTGTTTAACAAACTAAAGACAACCCCGAGTACTAATAGGCCTTAGCCGGGTACGCGGGAGGCTGTCACAACAATGACGATCCCGGAGTCCAGGACAAGCCCACTGGCAACAGTCCCGGACTCCAATAAACCATTTACCGGATAATCTAGGCCTTACCTAAATCTGACATAAATCATCTAACGCCAGGCAAAAAACAGAGGCAACCGAGGACCACCAACGATAAGGACCGAAGACAGCGAGGACCGAGGACAGCCATGAACATAAATGTAGATCCGACAAGAACCAAAAATATTATTATTAACCCGTTGAGCCCCGGCTAGTTATAATATTTTGTTCACCCCAGTCCCAAGCCATTTTCACTTATTTTTTTTGTTTGCTACAATGGAAGACAAGGATGAGAAATGAAAAAAAAACAAAAAAAAATCACCTCTGACATTTTTGTTGGGGGGGGGGGTGGGTGGGGGGGGCTGGGGGGGGGGGGGAGCTTCAAAAAAATTTGTTGAGCCAAAATGGAAGAGAATGGTGAGAAATGAACACACAAATAAAAAAAAACTCATTTCGGTCATTTGGGGGGCGTGGGGGGGGGGGGGGTTTCAATAGTTCGTCTCCCCCGCATGACCACCCGCCCGGGAGCACTAGGGTGAAAACTGAGTATGGCATTGTACGGCATACATCCTAAGGAGTATCTCACATAAATCTCAAGCCTCTAGCTCCCATACGACCAGAGTAATGAAGGTTCAAAGTGTCGGTAAACTAGGGGTGTAAACTATCCCCACTAAGCCCACCACCACCAGCCGCGCGGCTGTCTCGGCCCGCTCACACCTACTGGCCCGGCTCCCCCACACACTACGGTACCGCCCCCTCCTATTCTCCCGCCATTTCCTACCTTACGAGCCACGTAAGTGTTTTTTATATGTCGGACGCACGTGATGCGTCGCTGGGAGTTGGTGATCAAAGACTGCCGACGCAACACGTGCGACGCTGGGTCTCAACGGGTTAAAGAGCGTTCCGTGAGTTCTAAAATAACAAATTTAAAGGTTTTCTATGCAAACGCTCGTAGCATACGCAATAAATTTTCAGATTTAGAGGAGCTAGTGTTTACAGAAAATTATGATGTGATTGGCATAACAGAATCTTGGCTCAATACAGAATATAGAGACTTTTCAGCAGAATATTCACTTCCCGGTTATGTAATGTTTGAGAAAAGCCGAATAAATAGAAATGGAGGTGGCGTTTTACTTTATATCAAAGAAAGTCTTAACCCTACCCTCTTGTCAAAACCTCAAATTGTGAACGTCGACACATCTTTTGTGCTAATAAAGAATAATAAAGGTACAAAAATAATACTTGCGTTAATATACAGTACAGACCTCCAGCTCAATCAGTGCAAACTGACCAAGAAATTTACGAACAAATTGCAGATGTAAGTAACTCACAAGATACCGTAATTTTTGGCGACTTTAATTTACCTGTGACCAAGTGGGGCGATACTCTTACTTCACACTCCGGACATGACTTGTATACGAACTTGCAAGAGAGTTTGCTTTATCAATTTGTTCGAACGCCGACCCATGGTAAAAACGTTCTTGACATTGTACTTGCAACAAAAGAAGAATTAATAGAGAATTTGAATGTTGGTGATGAATTCAGTAACAGCGACCATCGTACGATAACTTTCACTTTAAAGTTTACTAGTAACGAACCAAATAGTAACATCGAAAAAGTCCCTATTTTCAAGAAAGCAAACTTTCATAAACTTGGAGCTATGTTTAAAGAAACTGACTGGAGCTTTTTAATTAACAATAACGACATAAATACATCTTGGAAGTTATTTGAAACCACTTACCTAAAAGCAGTGCAAGACTGCATACCATCGAAAATACGGCGTCCAGGCCATAATAATAAGCCCAAATGGTGGAATAAATATATTTCAAACTGTCTGCTTGCTAAAAATTTTGCTAATGATAGATTAAAATCCTCACAAAATGACGAAGAACGGGTGAAATTTGTAGAGCTACGACGCAAAGCCAAAAAGTTAATTAAGCAAAGTAAAAAGACCCTAGAGTTACATATTGCGAATCAAAGTAAAACAAACCCGAAAGAATTCTATAGTTATATTATTTTTATTAATCTCACCACCACACCCCCAATGAAATTAATTAAAGTATATATGATCCACCGGGATTCGAACCCGGGTTATCACACACATATTTTTGCCACCTTAACCATTACACCACCAGGACGGTTAAAGGTTTATGCACACGCCTACGACTTATTATCCATTCTCGAATACTGGATATTAATCTAATCATGTTCATATTCCCAACCGCACTATGGTAGCCTACTGTTTAAGTGAGAGGAAAGAATATTCATGGGGCACAGATCATATAGACCGGCCTCTCGAAGAAATATCCCTAAACCTACTAATAATATTATTTTTATTAATCTCACCACCACACCCCCAATGAAATTAATTAAAGTATATATGATCCACCGGGATTCGAACCCGGGTTATCACACACATATTTTTGCCACCTTAACCATTACCATTAAAGTAGTTACTTCAACTGTTGGACCGTTAGTCGATGAAAATGGAGAATACACCAAAGACTAAGTACAAATGAGTAATGCCCTCAATACCTTCTTTGCATCAGTTTTTACAACAGAAGACCTCAGTGATATCCCTACACCATCGCCGATTCAGATTGATAATTCAGATGTTCTAAGCAATATCACCGTTACAGAGAGAGAAGTATTGAACTGTTTAGAAAAACTCAAGGTAAATAAAATGCCTGGACCTGATACAATCTCGCCTAGAGTTCTAAAGGAAGCTAAGGATGAGCTCTCCAAACCACTGACATTACTATTCAATAAATCCTTGCAGTCTGGAACTACAGTGGTGCACCAACTTTCGCGGCCAATAGGGACCGCCGAAAGTGGCGCGAAAGTGCGATTAGCGAAAGTTGGGGCATTGAGGTAATGGGAATTAATTTAATAGGGACCGGGCATGTACGAAAACTCACTCCCAAGTTGAACAAACCTAGGCAACCAATGACAAAGAATTTCTATACACCAACGAAAACTGGAATTGGTACACTTACTTACAGGTACTCAATATTTTAATGAGTCTATAGTGCTGATTAGCAAGGCATAATAATGAATTACAGTTCTTATACTTCTTCTGAACCACCGCCATAGGCCTATGCAATGTTTTGGTAGAGTTCAGTTAGCGAACTTAGCGTTACGGTACGATACTGATGCTCCAACCGTATATGATACTATGAGGCGCATTTTGGCTCGAGCCAAAACTCAAGCAAAAATGCGCCTATAATTTGAACCAAGACATCAGTTTCAGTTAAGGCCACTAGATGGCATCATGGCGCCGCTTGAACCCAAAACAGTGCATTTGCAAATGGCGCCTATGGCGGTGGCACAGGTTAACCTTATAACCTTATGTCTAAGCAGTGTAACCTATTATAATGCTTTGCTAATCAGTATTATAGACTCATTAAAGTATTGAATATCTGTAGGTAAGTGTACCAATTCCAGTTTTAGTTGGTTTAGCAATTCTGGGTCATTGGGTGACTAGGCTAGGTACGTTCAACATGAGTAGGCCTATTTGTAAGTACAAATAATTTTATTGAGTATTTGTAAGTATGTGTATTGATTAGTTATAGTCATTGGGTGACTATATACTGGTATTGGGTCGTGTTTCGACACAAACATTTATTTTTCCTCTACCGAATCCTCTTGCTTGTGGCTGAATAGGCCTTCATTTTCGAAGCTCGGGCGCGAAAATGCGAGTTTTTACCGCCAAACTCAAATCGGCGGGATATTTAGACACTGCCGCGAAAGTGCGATCCGCGAATCGAGATGTAGCGAAAGTTGGTGCACCACTGTATGCCTGATCAGTGGAAGCTAGCCAACGTAACACCGATATTCAAAAAAAGGCAGCAAATCCCTACCCAGTAACTATCGTCCAATTAGCTTAACCTCAGTTGTATGTAAAATGCTAGAAACGGTCATAAGAGACACTCGTAAATCACTTAGAGGAAAATAACATACTTAAAAGATACTCAACACGACTTTCGTAAAAAACGTTCCTGTTTAACAAACCTCTTAGACTTCTTCCACGATATCCTCAACCTCTACGATGAGAGTAAAGCTGTAGATATTATATACCTTGATTTTCAAAAGGCCTTTGACAAAGTTCCCCACAAACGTTTACTGCTAAAACTAAAAGCGAATGGAATACAAGACGGTGTGTTGAAATGGATAGAAAATTGGCTCAGTGACAGAAAGCAAAGAGTAGTCATAAACGGTAAGGCATCTAAATGGACCAATGTAAGTAGCGGGGTACCCCAGGGATCGGTACTAGGACCAATTATCTTTCTAATTTACATCAACGACATAGATGAGGGTCTCACCTGTACAATCTCAAAATTTGCTGACGATACAAAAATTGCAAATAGATACTCTCAAAAGAACAAGTTGACGATATGCAACACAATCTAGATAAATTGTCATGTTGGGCCCAAATTTGGCAAATGAGTTTCAATGCGGATAAATGTAAAGTACTACATATCGGATACCTAAATGAGAAAGCAAACTATTCGATGAATGGCACTCAGCTTAAGAATGTAAACAGAGAAACCGATCTGGGAGTAACAATATCGAGTAACCTAAAACCGAGTCAACAATGTTCAGAAGTTGTTAAGAAGGTAAACAAAATAATTGGCTTTATAGGCAGGTCATTTGAGCATAAATCCAAAGAAGTTATCCTAACCCTTTACAATTCCTTAGTCCGCCCTCTTCTGGAATACTGCGTTCAATCCTGGTGCCCTTATTACCAAAAAGATATAAACAAGCTAGAACGAGTTCAACGTAGAGTTACCAAAATGATACCTAGCCTAAAGAACAAACCATACGAAGAGCGTCTTAGAGAATTAAATCTATTTTCTTTAACCCAGCGCAGATTAAGAGGTGACTTAATTCAAGTTTTCAAAATCATCAAAGGCATCGACAATATGAACTGTAATAAGTACTTCACTATCGACCAATCTAATTACACGCGGGGAAACGGTTGCAAAATTATTGGTCAATCTTTTAACTCGCACGAATCTAAGAATTTCTTCTTCAATCGAGTTGTCAACTTGTGGAATGGGCTTCCCCCCCCCCCCGAGACGTTATAGACTGCAGCACCGTTGATTCATTTAAACTCCGCCTAGACAAATATCTCGCATCAAACCCGCGACTGACTGCGTTTGTAAATGAATAACTTTATTTTATCCTCCCCTCAGTTACTAACCCATCTGTCCCCTACTAACTTCCTAATCCTGCCACGGACATTAGTTCCCTTTCCAATGTTCCCTTACCCACTCTAAACCACTGTTTGGACACTTGATCCTCAGTGTTTTGGAGGACAAGCAGCCTAGAAGGGTCACTAGACCTGTTGTTGCTTGATTTCCTTTGTACTCCTTTGTACCTACACAGCCCCGAGTACTAATAGGCCATAGCCGAGTACTCTGGAGGCTGTCACGACGATAACAAACCCCGGTACCAAAACAAGCCCACCAGAAACAAGGCACGGACACCAGTAGGTCATTTACCGGCCACTCTAGGCCTTACCTAGACATGCCCAAATAGAAATTATTTCCGGGTACTCTAGGGTTACTCATACTATAATAAGGATGTCTTAACATATTAGAGACACTCCAGGGTACCAATAATTAACACCACTATCAGACTTACGATAGATACGAGAGCTTAAATAGTACTTCTATCTAGTTAGTTTATTTAAAGTAAATAATACAAGGCTAGATACTACTTTGCCCAAGTTAAGTAGGCCAAATAAGTATTATTGCCATCTCTTTATGCAACATTGACTCCTTGGTTTTTTATTCACAGGATCAGGTGAGGTGCCACGGTGACCAAAGAAGAATCTGGACAACTAAACCAAGTGATACCCACAGCAACAGCTAAATTTACCCCATTAAAGAACCTATATCCTTAAGGCGAGTTCACTTATCAAAACACTAGAAGTTTCCGGTTCATCAGCTAAGTGTAATCTCATTAATATATTTTATTAATTTCCAGGGAACAAATACAAGTTTTTCTTTCCCGGTCTAAAAGAACCCTTTGTTTCTTATCTCCCTGCTCTTCAGGTCCGTATGCACCTGGAGAAGAATATAAGGATTGCTTTGCAAGAGGAGTCCTCAAACTGGAAGACCAGAACTCATTCATAGGGTTCCCCTCCCCGGGTTCCACATCAGCCAAGATGAACAAGATTACTCTTCAGGAAATCGACTCCCCCGTGGACATTAACATCTGCTCACACAAGGGTTGTACCAAACTAGCCCTCACAGCCCATAGACGCTGCACCTCTCACGTAAAATGTATCAATAGGACGAGTGCTACGTGGAACTCTAAAGTATGTGAGAAGTGCGATTATTATGTGTCCATGTACCATGACCCAAAAACATTTCTAGCCTCGGACACATGCAAACAAGTGTTATTAACTGTGTGGAGTTCAGTAAAATCCTACATTTCAGGTTCCCTCAAGAAAACACCAGGTATTACTGATGTAAAGTATGTAAACTTTTTAGAAATATCCTTGCCTGCCCCTCCTTCTGATAAGAAAAGGTCTGCATCTGACAGGAAAAGAAAGAGTTCAACCAGCTCAGAGTCTTCCAACAAAAGACATAAGGAAGCAAGCAAATCCCAAACTAAAAAGCCACCTTCCCCACATCCCTCCAATCCTCAAACATGTACTAAGGTGGCTGATCACTCTACCCCTGTTACAGCCAAACATAAATTACCTGTCTCAGCTACCCCCTTGACTGATAAAAATTCTGAGGACAGTCCCCCTCCTATCTTCCTAGTACATTTGGCTGATGCTAGGGAACAACAATTTGAGTCAACCCCATTACTGGCCCCTCCCACTGTATTTCACCCTCAGATGACTAAAATGAACATTGAAGCTGAAGTACATAACCCCAGAGACTACTCACCTATTCAGCCTTCTTCGGACTTACCAGTTCATTTAAATCCTTCTCTGACAGCTCCAGACTTTTTTGGGTACAGTACGGTTGGGGCAATACATGAGACAGTACTACCTAATGATGTCCCAACACCTTGGGACATAAACAACGATATTGTAGAGTGTGTTGATTTAGATTCTAATAACCATTTTGAGGAGGTTTGGACTGACAATGAATGCCAGAGTTCTTCTTTAATGTAATGTGAAGAAGAATCTCATCAGTCTGACATAGTCCCTACACAGAGCTCTCCTGGTGACCCTTTTGGTGAACTTCAGGCATTTCTTAAATCTATGAACAATGAGTTAGTAGGTAAATTTGAACAAAAAGTTGATCAAAAATTTGCATCTTTAGAAAAGGCTATCCTAGAGCTCCAAGGTAAGTCTCTGGCCCCATCCATGTTACAGCCTGCCATACCAGACACAGTTCCACTAGCTCAAATACCTGTCCAGCCTAAACAAACCACGCATGAAAAATCAACCACTCCCACAACTTCCTCTCAGACTAGTCTTCAAGCTGCGGGTGTCCCCAACAACCTCTTCCTATCACATATTCACCCCCCACCCATCGAGCAGTAACCTGAAATGATCAAGAAACCTCTTCCTCTACTACAGTATTTGGTGAATCCAGATACTGGAAACAAATACCAGTAACAACACCCGACAACGCTGACAGAGGCCATCCAGACTTGATACCAGTACCTAAGGATTGGATTATTGAAATGGACGAGCTTAGACATCTACGTGCAAAAGACGCACAAGGCCAAGTACTGGACGTAATCATAAAACCCTTCCCATCTCTGTTGGATGCTAAATACTTTACCTACACACAGACACCCGCGGTGCCTTCGGGTAAGCGCTTCAAACCTTGGTCGGATTTAAATAAAGCGGATGGACACAATGCCATTAAATCCCTCTCTAATCTCTCAAAATCCGTAGGTTGCACCACAAAGATGTTTGAGAACAAAATCCCCATGCTAGAGGTCTCAACTCTAGGCTATGGCCCATGGTCTGAATGGGTGTCTGAAGCAGAAAAATTTGCCTTGTCCAATGGGGATGCTACCCCCTAGAAACTACCACAAGAGGATCACCAATTTGCCACTATGTATACAACTCCGACTCCATTCCCCAAGAATTCTGGGAATATCTCAGAGCCCCCAAAATAGTGTGTAAACCAACTAATGACACCATGATCAATACACCTACCCCGGCACTGATTGACAAGGACTTTAGGCTACGGCAAAGCGCCCATAGATTGCTGTCAAGTTTTATCACACAGCAAAAACTTGCACAAGCCATGAGGGAAGTAGCATATTCTATCCCCGAACAAAACTCCAGGGCTGCACTTCATCATATCAGGAGAGCCTCACTTGTTAACTCACTGATGACCACTGGAGATGTCAAAATTGCTATTTTTGAGGCAGCAAGAGCTAGACAGGATCTACGTATCTACTTGTCCAAGAATATGCCCAAAGATATTGCTACTCAAGTTCGCCTGTCACCACTATTCACATGCAGATTGATCCCACAAACGACCTGGAATGAGGTCCATGCTCTGTTACTCAGACCTGAGACGGCTGCTTCTAGAAAGTCTTCTACATACTGTACATGCAGAAACACCCTACTAAGTTCCACTCTCATCCTCAATCACAACGGGGAAAAGATAGACCCCATTTCCCCACATACATTTCAGCCGAATAGGGGATACTCATCAAACAGTAGAGGTCACAGGGGACACTACCAGCCCAGAGGTCGAGCTGCACCAAGAAGGTATCAACCACCATCCTACACACGACCTCAGCAAAAGCAACAGAACTATGGGTCACAGCAGAGACCCCAACAGACAAGTCAACACAAACACCAGAGACCACAGGGTCATCATCAACCCTCCAGCACTCATCAACCTGCCCAAAGTGCAAAAAAATAGATTTTCGAGAGGCCATCAACAGAGAACTTGCCCTACATCCGACAGGCCAGTTCAGGGTAAATTCTCGTCATTGGCCTCAGAGATCTTGGGCAAAGAGAGTAGTAAAGAAGGGTCTTACATGGCTCTGGTTGACAAGACCCCACCTCAGAGCTCAGTCCAACAAGATACAACTATCCCCAGAACTAGAAACAGTAATAAACCAAATGTTGACAGACAATATTGTGACTCACGTTCCAGAAGGCATGCCAATTTTTCTATCCCGCATGTTTCTCGTCCCAAAAAGGGACAGTCTACAACTAAGACCTGTGATAGACATGTCCCTCCTCATTGGGCGGGTGCCCAACCCCGAAAGGGGTTGAAATAGGGGAGCTATCCCCCCGCCAAAGGCGGCTTTCTAGGGCCTTTCCTAGCTGATGCTGAGAGGATTGGGTTCTAGTCATGTGGTGATGGACTGGTCTATCAGAGTGAGAACTGAGCGATCTCTGCCATACCCATAGCTTACTCTGACTGTTCCTTTTACTTATATATTTTCTAGATCTCAAGTGACGGCGTCTCTTCCGTGGATTGACCTCCCAATTTACCAAGATTGGAGGTCAAAGCGTCACATTTTTCCTTTGCCCCTCAACTTTCTCTTCATAATTGCTGAGGGGCACAGGGCCCTGGGTGGGGCTTTGGTTTCCCGGGCGTTTCCGCGCCCTCCTCAGCTCCCCGCCATGGAGTGGCTTCGGTCACCCAGGCTTTATTGTGGTCGGCGGGGAGGGTTCTGTGGGGGCGCTCGGTTATGGCCTTGGCTTTGCTCGGGGCCTTGGGGCTGTTCGGCCAGGCAGCTTGGGGAACAACAACAAATCAATTCACAATATGAAGTTCAGAATGTTAACTATTTCCCAAGTAAGGCTAGTTGTACAACCAAAGGTCTGGATAATTACCCTAGAACTCAAAGACGCCTACTGGCACATCCCAATAGCAAAGAGGTATCAAAAGTTCCTGGCCGTCCCTTTCAGAAACAAAGCAGTAATGTTCACCAATATGCCTTTCGGCCTGAACATAGCTCCCAGAATTTTCACCAAGATAGTGAAACAAGCACTTCTCCCTCTACTCAACGACGGGGTGAAAATACTCTTCTACCTAGACGATTGGATGATTCTCGGGTCTTCTCCACTCCTATGCCAAGAACAAAACCTGAAAGTCATACAACATGTAACAAAGTTAGGCTTCAGAGTAAATTTGGAGAAATCAAATCTCACTCCTACTCAATCAGCAGAATGGGTAGGATTAATCTGGGATACACAACTCCAGACTATACAACAGAGTCCAACCAATGCCAAACGTCTACAAATGAAACTGTTCAGAGCATTGCATGCAAAGACTATAACCAGGAAACTTTGGGAATCTCTAATAGGCTCGTTAAATTGGGTCCAAATTACAGTGCCCCTAGGCCGCCTCAGGTTGAAGAGATTAATCTGGCTAGGCAACAAGGCCTTCCCCGTAACTCCTCACAATTGCCCTCTCGTCATCCCAAAGAGAATCCTACATCTCCTGTCGCTTTGGGCAAAATCCCAGGTACGGGAATCAGTGACACATTGGTCAGATCCACCTCCCACCCTATGGGTAGACACAGATGCCTCGAGTCTGATAGGATGGAGCTATCAGTCTACGGAAGGTCATCAGAACCACGGAAAATGGACCACATTAAATCAGTATCACATCAATGCCCAAGAGCTAGCAGTGCCTCTATTTTTTCTCAGAGATCATGCGATATCATTGGCCTCCAGGTCAATTGCATTCCGGATGGACATGGCCTCTGTAATTTGCTTGAAGAAACAGGGCTCCACCCTGTCCAGGGTTCTCCAGGATCTCTCAGAAAAGATATTCTTTCTAGCCCAAAAACACTCCCATCATAATCCACGCAACATACCTACCAGGAGTCTCCAATCTGTGAGTGGATGCTCTGTCCAGGGGAAAGAGTACCTCAGTGGAGTGGGCTCTCAAACAAGAAGTAGTCAACCACTTAGTTCTACCATTTTCACCTGTGGTGATGGGCTGGTCTATCAGAGTGAGAACTGAGCGATCTCTGCCATACCCATAGCTTACTCTGACTGTTCCTTTTACTTATATATTTTCTCAATCTCAAGTGACGGCGTCTCTTGCGTGGATTGACCTCCTAATCTACCAAGATTGGAAGCCAAAGCGTCACATCTTTCCTTTGCCCCTCAACTTTCTCTTCATAATTGCTGAGGGGCACAGGGCCCTGGGTGGGGCTTTGGTTTCCCGGGCGTTTCCGCACCCTCCTCAGCTCCCCGCCATGGAGTGGCTTCGGTCACCCAGGCTTTATTGTGGTCGGCGAGGAGGGTTCTGTGGGGGCGCTCGGTTATGGCCTTGGCCTTGCTCGGGGCCTTGGGGCTGTTCGGCCAGGCAGCTTGGGGAAAAACAACAACAACAACAACAACCATTTTCACCTCAAATCGATCCGTTTGCATCTCTTCAATCAACAAAGCTCCAGGCTTACATATCTCGGGATCTCAAGACACGAGAAGGGGGACCGGATGCCTTCACAGCGGATTGGAACAGGTGGACATCGATTTATCTCTTTCCCCCACCAGACACCTCACTGATGTGCAGAGTAATCCATCACCTCAGGTCGTTCCAGGGTCAAGTAACCCTGGTTGCCCCAATGTGGCCTACACAGGTGTGGTACACACAACTTACTCAGTGGTGCAACAAACCGCTGAAACTCCCCCTGACCCATTTCCACTTGGAAGAAATTGGAAACCTGCAGACCTCGCTCAATTTTGCTATGTGGACATTCTCAAATCCAAGTGGCTACCGTCCTACGACAAGGAAGTCACAGAGAAGCTCATAAACCAGTACACAGCTTCCACGTTAAGACAGTATAGCTCTCACTGGAAACAATTTACTACGTGGATTGTAGAGTCAAACCAGCAGACTCCATTGGTTGCTTTGTTACTGAAACACCTAAATTACTTGTTTGATGTTAAAAAACTAGCAGTTAACACACTTAGAAACCAATTATCAGCAATAAAGGAACCCTTCTTTGCACTCACTGGTTTATCTTTACCCCAAAAAGACGAACAGGGTTTTATGAAAGCTTGTTTTAAACTCAGAGCCCCAAATCGTCAATTGCTTCCCCAATGGTCAATCTCGAAAGTCCTAACTTTACTACAGTCTAGGTCTTATTCAGTGAAACCAAATTTAGACAAGAAACTTAAGAAGTGTGTGTTTCTGATGGCCCTAGCCACTGGCCATAGGGTCTCGGAGTTAGCAGCCATGGCAAGGTTTCCAAACTGTCTACGTTTTGCCCCTAATAATGACTCTGTACATATTGCCCCTGCACCAGATTTCATCGCAAAAAAATTAGCACCAGGAACGTACATATTGCCCCTGCACCAGATTTCATCGCAAAAAATTAGCACCAGGAACATATTTTTACAACTTTCTCTATTCCTACCTTGAAAAGAGGAAAGGTGCACCATGCCCTTATGTCCAGTTAAGGCACTATATACCTACTTTAAGTCTGTTATTCCTAATAATAAGGCACATTTGTGGGTTTCTGCATATGGTTCAACAAGGTTAGGAAAGAAAGTATTAGCATCCACTATTGTAGATGTAATTAAGGAAGCTGAACCTCAGGTAATTGCAATAGCTCACGATGTACGCAAATGGGCTACTACTATTAGACTCCTCAACAACTTCTCAGTAGACGATATAACGCATACGGGTCTATGGTCCTCTAGCAATACATTTCTCTCCAGATATTTGTCAGTACATCTGGAGAGACCAAAATTACCATGCATAGCTTTAAGACTAGAACATGCCCCCTGAGGCCAATAAGTAGACTGATATATTTGTTCAATGTTTTTATTACCAATGCTATAATCTATTTAGAGGTGTGCCCTACCAGTTCTCCTTAGATGAGAAAAAAAAAGGGGGGGGGGGGGGGTGTTAAATTTCCATGTCAAGTTGGCAGGACACACAATCTGAAATATATAACAAGAAGGTTATTTATATACTACATTATATCTGTTACATAGCAATGCCTATATATTATTGCAACTATAAATGTGTAACTAGATGTTCATTCTTAATTTTGTGATATACGTTTACCAGTATATATTCACATATCAGTAATTCTGTTTTGTCTGAATTAAGGCTTCTTTAATGGTACCCGCCTTATATTCTTCAGCTTACATTTACACCTTTTATAATTAAACACAGGTCACAGTTTACATATTCGTTGTTACTCTTCCTATTAAATTTTATATTTTTAAGCTTGATGAGCATATGAAGGTCCCGCCACCGGTCGTGATATTCTAGGCTCTTACGTCATTGACGTAAGGAGCCACCAATAAATTACGGTTTTGACAGCCCGTAGGGAAGGAAGGAAAAACTACTATTTATTGGTGGCTCCTGAAGTCAATGACGACAATTGCCCTCCCTCCATCTCCTTCCACTTCACATGCCCAACTTGATATTTACATTAGAGGTCGCTCCTGGGCAGGAGGAGGAATGAGTCACGTTCATGGGAAACCAGGAAGATCAGAATGCGCGGAGGCGCGGTGTTCAAACTGTGTTTATTCTTTTCTTTTTATTTTTTACTTTTCAGTGGCTCCGTCTCAATGACGTACCTTAGGAATGATTAAGGGGTACCCGCTAAGATGATCTTGGTTCTCGACCGTCGTAATCGAGGTTAACCCGGGCTCTGAGGAGCCGGGAACTAGGCTCTTACGTCATTGACGTAAGGAGCCACCAATAAATAGTAGTTTTTCCTTCCTACCCTACGGGTTGTCAAAACCGTATTATACATTGTCAAGGTGTCCCCCGACTGGGTGCAAGCATGTGAAACATGCCAGGACGTACTACAACACCCACTAAATGTCCGCCTGGGCTGGGATCGAACCCAGGTCAAGCAGATTCACACGTGAGCATGCTCACCACTCGACCGCCGCGGCTCTCTAGGTCAACTGGTTCAGGTGATGGTGATGGGCTGGTCTATCAGAGTGAGAGCTGAGCGATCTCTGCCATACCCATAGCTTACTCTGACTGTTCCTTTTACTTACCGGTATATGTTTTCTAGATCTCAAGTGACGGCGTCTTTTCCGTGGATCAACCTCCCTACTGCCAACCTAAAAGTTGGCAGATTGGGAGCCAAAGCGTCACATTTTCCCCTTGCCCCTCAACTTTCCCTTCATAATTGCTGAGGGGGCACAGGGCCCTGGGTGGGGCTTTGGTTTCCCGGGCATTTCCGCACCCTCCTCAGCTCCCTGCCTTAGAGTGGCTTCGGTCACCCGGGCTTTGTTAGTGGTAAGCAGAGAGGGTTTTGTGGGGGCTCTCTATGGCCTTGGCCTTGCTCGGGACCTTGGGGCTGTTCGGCCAGGCAGCCTGGGGAACAACAACAACAACTGGTTCAGGTGTGATGACGATTTCCGTGGAAAGAGTTTTGCCGCATATTTTGCCATATGCGTCCGAACGCTCCACTGCGGCCCGGCTACCACGCACTACTGCACTTATCGCACCACCCGCAATTATTCCGAGAAGCAATTTGAGTGTTTTTATTGGAAATTATGTAATTTTTATTTATTTACTGTGCCATTATAATAATTATTATGTAATTTACACTCAAAGTTGTTATTACGTAACACATATTATTACATATTAACCCTCGTGGCCCGGGCTGCCTTTCTAAATGACGGAGCTCGTATCCGGGCAATCTGGCCGAAAAACGTCTAGGCCTAGGCTACCGTATATTTGTTATTTTAACTGCTAGAAATATCCCACGCATCCCTAAACGTAGTAAGGTTTCCAATCTGTAGACTGGCATTGAGTAGAGCCCTCTAAGTCAACTGGTTCAGTTGTGATGACGATTTCCGTGGAGCGAATTTTGCTGCGATGTTGACAATATCGGAGCTTTTCAGACACTAATTTAGTCATATCATACAACAACAACATTGGTCCGACGTCTCCTTGTTTTCGGAGGTGCGGTGACGCAATGAACGGCTTTGTTTACATGCGTCGGACGCACGGCGTTCAGACCAAGCTGAATAGGCTTTCAAGCTTACTGTCTGTTAAAAGGACACCCGGGTACCAGCCCATCTTCCGCGGTGTCCTTTTAAAAGGACACCCGGGCTGGAAGGGTTAAGGTAAAAAGACTGCCAGCCAATCAACGCACTCCCTTTAACCTTCCCTTTAAACCAGCTGAGTTTGACATTCTGGACTCTTGCTGTAAACATGCCACACCTTCCCGGCCGACCAATCAGAAGCCTCCGTTTTCGGAGCCGACAGCTACGTGTACAGCTTCACCTTTAACCCGTAAACGGCGGAAAAGCTCATAAGAGGTTTTACTGGGCGACGGCGGCAAAGCTCTTAAGAGGGAGGCCTAAAAAAAATGTTTAACCCTCCTGGCCCGGGCCGGCTCTCCAAAGGACGGAGCTCGTATCTGGGCGATCTGGCCGAATATCAACAAAAGTAATATATTACCTACAGTGGGCGGGTGCCCGACCCCGAAAGGGGTTGAAATAGGGGAGCTATCCCCCCGCCAAAGGCGGCTTTCTAGGGCCTTTTCTAGCTGATGCTGAGAGGATTGGGTTCTAGTCATGTGGTGATGGGCTGGTCTATCAGAGTGAGAACTGAGCGATCTCTGCCATACCCATAGCTTACTCTGACTGTTCCTTTAACTTATATATTTTCTAGATCTCAAGTGACGGCGTCTTTTCCGTGGATTGACCTCCCAATCTACCAAGATTGGAAGCCAAAGCGTCACATTTTTCCCTTGCCCCTCAACTTTCTCTTCATAATTGCTGAGGGGCACAGGGCCCTGGGTGGGGCTTTGGTTTCCCGGGCATTTCCGCACCCTCCTCAGCTCCCCGCCATGGAGTGGCTTCGGTCACCCAGGCTTTATTGTGGTCGGCAGGGAGGGTTCTGTGGGGGCGCTCGGTTATGGCCTTGGAATTGCTCGGGGCCTTGGGGCTGTTCGGCCAGGCAGCTTGGGGAACAACAACAACAACAACATTACCTACAGTAGAGTCACGCATCTCACGCATTTTGATCCCACGATTACGCATCCCACGGTACTATCCAATGGCTACCTGAATTCTCATCCCACTATACAACCACACGAGTCCCACGGGTGCGCACCGACGCATCGTGGATAGCATTTGTTGGCGGCCATGTTGATGACGCACTCCCGGGCTTCCCGCTCAGTGTTCATATTGTCCCAGCTGTGAACTACTCAAGGTTACCTGTTTTTTTCTTTGTGATTACCCATCCCGCGGTCCGACCCACGAACAATGATGGCTTCCCAGGGTAGTGGGGGCCCCAGTGGTCCGAGTGGGGAAAGAAAGGAGCCACCTAAGCGACCAGGAAAGGCCAAAGAAGACCAAAACAAACATCATCGGTGTGGCCAAAAACTGAGGAAGTATAGTGTAGAAGAGAAGAAAAAGATTATTCAAATGATCGAAGAAGGCTACAGAAACTGTGATATAACGAAACGAATGAACTGTCCAGAAGGAACTGTGAGAACATTTAGAAAGAATAAGGAACAGATGAAGAAATCGTTGGCTGTTGCTGAGAAATATTTTGGTGGTGAAGGTGGTGGTGCTAGTCGGGCAGTGGTGGAGTACAGTGAAAAAATCAAGTGCTAGCTATAACTGAACATTATTTGTTATAATAATAATAATAATAATAGTTCTTAAAGCTAGCGCATGCTAAGCTAGCTAAGGATAGCTCAATAAGGCCGATTAGGCGTATTTCCATTGGGGTCCTGTACTACTACCCCTTCCCTTTGCTCATGAGGGATGTTAACGACTCAGTGCTTGTGAAAAATCTTTAATGCGCCGAGCGTGGGCGCGAACCCGGGCCTTCTGGGTGGAAGTCTGAGACGCTAGTCACTACACCAAGCGAGCCGCTGTGGGTTAAAGTGGGTTCAGAGGCGAGATAAAGAGAAAGCAGGTGTTGCAGGCCCACAAATTAGAGCAGAGGCACGTAAGATTTACGATGCACTATGTAAAAAAAGAAACATACAAAATCCAGTGCCTTTTAATGCCGCAGTTGGTTGGCTTCAAAAGTTTAAAAAAAGGTGTGGGGTGAAGCATGCTGTGTACCAGGGTGAGGTGGCTTCTGCTGATGAACCTGCAGCCAACTCTTACCCTGCAATTGCTCGCCAAATGATTGAAGACGGAGGTTATTGTTTGGACCAAATATATAATTGTGACGAGACAGGACTGTACTGGAAGCGAGCACCAAAATCCACATTCATCTCAGTAAAAGAAAAGCAAGCAAAAGGGGTAAAAATGGCAAAGGATCGCATGAGTGTTCTCCTGACTTGCAATGCGTCCGGAACTCACCGAATGAAACCTTTGGTAATTTATAAGTTTGCCAAGCCTCGCGCCTACAAGAACTGTGACATGAATCGTTTGAATGTGTACTAGAGTCAAACTCGCAAGGGATACATGACCACACCCCTCTCCATCTCCTGGTTTGATGAGCATTTTGTCCTGGACGCTAAAGCCCATTGCAAGTGCCAAAACATCGATTTTAAAGTCATTTTGTTTTTGGATAATGCGCCTAGCCATGCAAAATATCTGGTTGGTCGCCACAGTGCTGTGCAAGTCTGCTTTCTTCCCCCCAATACTACCTCCAAAATCCAGCCAATGGATCAAGAAATCATTGCTAATGTGAAACTTTTATTTTACAAGCAAATGCATGACAAGATGAACCGAGACACCGATTCACAAGAGGAACTGAAGGAAATTGAAGAGATGGAATCAAGTGACTCAGACGAACCTGGCGGACTTGGTGACTTGGTGTAGTGACTAGCGTCTCGGACTTCCACCCAGAAGGCCCGGGTTCGCGCCCACGCTTGGCGCATTAAAGATTTTTCACAAGCACTGAGTCGTTACCATCCCTCATGAGCAAAGGGATGGGGTAGTAGTACAGGACCCCAATGGAAATACGCCTAATCGGCCTTATTGAGCTATCCTTAGCTAGCTTAGCATGCGCTAGCTTTAAGAACTATTATTATTATTATTATTATTACTCCACTTCTTCCGCCGCCTCTCCCCCTGCCTCACCCTCTGCCTCACGCTCTGCCTCTGCCTCGCCACCAACTTCCAATACGGCCGATGCTACTCTGACTGTAAAATAATTTTGGAAGCTTTTCAATATTCGTCATGCAGTAGACTTCTTTGTTAAGGCTTGGAACTATATTTCAGTGGCCTCTATTAAGCATGGTTGGAAGCCACTGTTACCTCACTTAATAGTGGATGATGCTGCAGGTCAGAATCTGATGAGGGCAACTCTTGAGTCAGTGAGGAGTGTTCAAGCCCCCGGATTCAACCAAGTCAACGAGGAAGACATCGAGGAACTGATTCACAACCCATTAAGGCCAGAACAAACAACAGAAGAGATGATAGCGGAGGACGAAGTGGAAGAGACAGAGCAAGAAGAACCACAGCAAGTTGAAAAACAGAAAGAAGCAACATCTCAGCAACTGTCTGTCATCTTGGGACTTTGTGAAAACCTGAAGGAACAGCTTGAAGGCACACCCGGCATCTCTGATTCTCGTGAACAGTTCCTGGGATACATTCAGAAAATCAGCACAAGTTTCCATGACCTCTACAATGTCAAAATAAACGATCGCCACCAAGCCTTAATGACTCGCTACCTGAAGAAGAAAGATGATGATGAGGCAGAAGAAGAAAGATGACGATGAGGCAGAGAAGAAGAACGAAGATGATGAGGCAGATAGAATAGAAGCTCTACAGGACGCCGAACTTGCTGCCATCGACAATGATTTCACGGGCTTTGGCGGCGACGGTGGGGTGACAGAGAACGAGAGTGGGGCCACGGAGGGTGGTAACTAACATCCGCCTCCCGTCTATCACCACATCCATCACACTAAGCACCTCATCAACTTTTCTAAGGGTTGTGTTTGTATTTTACTTACCTTTCTTTTCATTAAAGCAACTTACCTTTTGATTATTGGCATGTAAAGTGAAGGTCAATAGTCGCCCGACGATAGCCTCCAGTACTTTTGTAATTTTCCCCATTACTTTAATACTCCGCATCCCACGAATTCCGGTCCCACAGCAATATTTCGGTACCAATAAATCGTGGGATGCGAGATTCCACTGTACATTAATCAAACATATATAGAAATGGGCGTCTTACCTTGCTGCGGAGAATGGCGTTGAGTAGAGCTCTCTAGCTCAACTGGTTCCGGAGTGATGGTGATGGAAGTGGAGGTAACTTTTGTCGCGTATTTACCTCGGCGCGTCCGAACACTCAACCGCGGCCCCGGCTACGACACCCAGTTGCACTCGTCGCTCCACCCGCAATTATGCCGGGAAGCGATTTGATAGTGTTTTATTGGTTATTATGTAATTTATTATAGTTATGTTATTTTCACTCAATAAAGTTATTTACATGAACTTATTTGTGTCTCTGTCACTTATTACTTTGTTTTATTATTATTATTATGATTATAGTGTCACTTTCACTGGACTTTGATAATTGATAGTGTAATTTTCCCTTTTATGTATTGTTAGGTAAGCTAATAATATATATAGTGTCACTGTCACCTGTTCATATTGTTATGAAGGCACTTATTATTACTTGTGTGTGTCTCTTTCACTTATACTTAGTTTTATTATTATTATACTGTCACTTTGACTGGCCTAGGCTTATTGAGTGTCATTTTCACTTATTTATTGTTAGAAATATATATTTTAGTGTCACTTTCACGTGTTCATATTGTTATTGAAGGCACTTCTTATTACTTATATGTGTCCTTTTCACTTATACTTAGTTATATTATTATTCTTAGCCTACATTTGAGTGTCACTTTCACTGTTGTCACTTCCACTTCAAAAGTTTATTAGAGTATGGAAGTCGTTGTTGTTGTTGTTCCCTAAGCTGCCTGGCCGAATAGCCCCGAGTCCCTGAGGAAGGCCATGGCCACGATCGGGCTTTCCCACAGAGCTCTCATTGAGTGTAGATTGTGTTGTTGGCGTAAGTGGTTGTGTGAAATGCAGTCTTCTATGGTGTGTTTAATGGTATGGGGTGCTGTGTTACATCCCGGGCAGGTGTCGACAACGGAGTCATCCAGTGTCTTCTGATAGCTCAGGAGAGCTGGATGGTGTCTGCATCTCAGCCTGGCCAAGTGGACTCTGTCCTCGCGAGGAAGGGAGGATTCGGAAGGCTGGATTTCGGGAGGTCGTGCATGCAGCTGCGTGTTGTCTGTGAGTGAGTGGATGGATCGGCGAGAGATATGAGTATGGATGTGCTTCTGGAAGTTGGTTCGGGGTGGGCAGGGAGGGAGAGAGGACAATAATTGTGTGTGATACCGTGTGCTGGGTGTTGTTTTGATATTTCTTGGTGTCTGTGGGTGTGTTGCCATGTAGTTTAGTGGGTGGTCTTGGTTCGTGGAGGCTGCTGCCAGGAATTGAATGCCTCTCATGTCCAGATGGTCTTTGACTTTGAGGATTTTGGTTTCTTGATGTAGGTGATCTGTGGGTGCAGTAGCTGTGCAGCCTGTAATGATCTTCAGGGCTTTGTTTTGAATAGTCTGTAAGGTCTTATGATGTGTTTCAGCTAGGTTAGAAGCCCAGGCTGGGCTTGTGTATTCCATCACTGATCTTATGTATTGTTTATATACTGTGGTGGTAGTTTCTTTGTTGTGTCCAAATTTTGTGTGAGCAAGTGACCTGAGGGCGTTAAGTCTGGGTGTCAGTTTCTTTTTAATGTTTGTGGTGTGCTGTTTGAATGTCATATGAGTATCATATGTTACTCCTAGGATTTTGGGTGTGTGTGTATGTGTTAGGGGTGTGTTGTTTATGGTGAGTTGAGGGATGTATTCGTGTTCTCCTGTCCAACTTGTGAGCAGGGTTGCGGTGGATTTGGCTGGGGCTAGATTAAGTCTGTTTGTAGTGCACCAGCCATGTAGTGTGTTGAGATAGGGTTGAAGGAGATCTGTTGCTCTTTTTGGGTCATGATGTGTGCATGTGAGTGTTATGTCATCTGCATAGGAGGCTAAGTTTATTTGGGGCGTATTGGGTGTAGTTATATCGTGCATGTACAGATTGAAGAGTGCGGGCGATAGGACGGATCCTTGTGGGACTCCGTTTGGAAAGTTTCTGATTTTAGATGACTGACCGGCAAAAGATACGTGTGCACATCTGCCTGCTAGGAAGTTGGCCAGCCACCTTTTTGTGTTGTTGTGCATGTTTGTGTTGTAGATTTTGTTTGTTAGGTTGTGGCAGGGGATGGCATCGAAGGCTTTACTAATGTCGAGTGTGGCTAATAGTGATCTGTGTGGTGGTCTAGCTGAGTTGATGCCGTCGAAAGCTCTATGTGTAAGGTCTGTGAGAAGAGTGTTTGTGGAGTGCAGTGGCCTAAAGCCATGTTGTGTTGGAGCTAGGGGTAGGTCGGGTGTAATTAGTTGTAATACTAGGCGTTCCATGACTTTGGAGGGGGAGCAAAGGAGTGTGATGGGGCGGTGCGAGGAGGGTAGCGTGGAGTCTTTGTTGGGTTTGGGGAATGTGATGATGATACCATGCTTCCAAATGTCTGGTATTGTGTTGTGTGAATAGCTGTAGTTTGATATGTTAGTGAGTGCTTGTATTCCTTGTGGTCCCAGGTGTCTGAGGTGTATGTTGCTTATGTTGTCTAGGCCACAGGCGGGTGAGTGCTTGAGATTGTTGATGATATGCTTTGTCTGGTGATTGGTGAAGGGTGTATAGTCAGGGTCTGTGGGGAATTGTCTCTTACGTCGGATGACACGTCGGTCGTCTTTGTGAGGTTTTAGGTGGCGGACATGTGAGAAGTGATTGATGAGAGTGTTTGCTTGTTGTTTACATGAAGGAGTAGAGTCTGTTGTTGTGATTGTGTTGTGTTGCTGTTGGAAAGTGTGATGCTGTTTAGTGTTTTGTAGAGTTTTTTGGGGTTTGTTTTGTGATCAAGTGTTTGTAGGAAGTTATTCCAATTTAGTTTTTGTTGTTCTTGTATTTTGTTGTTAGTTTGGGTGTTGAGTGCTTGAATTTGTTGTGTGATGTCTTGTGTGTGGGGTGCTGGGGAGTGTTTCAGTATGTCGCGTTGTCTGATGAGGTTTTGAATTTCTGGTGTGAAGTTGGGGTTGTGTCTTTTTCTGTTACCTCTTGGAATGTGTTTCTTGTCAGCGTTTTGGATAGTTTTATTGAGTATGTGTACAGCATTGTTGATGTTAGTGATGGGTGTACTGTTTAGAGTTGTGAAGTGTTGTTCTGTCTCATTTGTGAATGCTTCCCAGTTAGCTCTTTTATAATTGGTGTATGTGTGTTTGTGGCTAGCTGGGGTGAGTCTGGTTTTGGTGGTGATAATGATCGGGAGGTGGTCAGAGCCTAAGGTTCTGACCACCCTCCAGGATGTTGTGGGGGCGAGTTCTGGGGAGCAAAAGGTGATGTCTTGAGATGATGGGTTGTAGAGGCCTTGGTGAGGAATATGGGTATGTTGATGGATGTCGTTAAGGATGATGAGGTTATCTGTTTGGTTTTGTAGTACCAGCCCTCTGTCTGTGTCGGGGTTGTCGGTGTATGGAAGTCGTTGAAGCAGGTGCCAGCACACAGTCCAACTTGACACTCGAGGCATTCCCAAGTGGTTTTTGTCACTTTTCGGGGTCTTCGTGTTGTGTGGCTGCACACATGACACCTCTTCTGACTCCTAACTTTACTACCTGGTGCTTTGAGAGGAAGGGCGTTGAGCTGGTGCTTCCTGAAAAATTCAGCACACCCCGTTCTGTCCAGCTGGCCTGGTCCTTGTAGTGGCCTCCCTGGTGTACCCGCATGTTTAGCCAGGAGCTCAAGTATCACCTGTTTGTGGAACTTCCGCAGGGACTTGTACTTCTTGGCTCCTGGAGTCCTCAGACGGTAGATGTTGTAGGCATTGAGGACCGACATATCTACCGTATGCAGGATAAACTTCTTGTACCACCTGCAAAATGTTCGCAGGCAGTCGATGAAGCCCATCTGCATGTCGGACTTGTCGATGAGGCGCATATTTAGGTTGTAGTCCAGGACAGCAGCTGGTTTCTGGACGGGGTTCTTGGTTCTTTGGTCCACCTTCCATGTGGCGACCATCTCGGCCTTGTGGCATGTGGTGAGGAGGTTGACCTTGCGCTGGTCATGCCAGTGGATGGAGAGGATGGGGCCACTCTTCTTGTGGAAGATGTCCGCCTTCTTTGTCTTGGTTGGGTAGCCAGGCATGCCCTTCCTCTTGCCCTTGACTGTGCCGACAGTTCCGGTCTTGCGGTCATGGAGGTACTTGGTCAGGAGAGGAGACGTGTAGTAATTATCTGTGTAGAGGATGTGGGTTTTATTGAAGTGCCTCTCCATCATCTTCTTCACTGCAGCACCACCAAAACCAATGAGGGGGTCAGTCACAATTTCTCCACCCTTGCCGCTGTAGACTATAAAGTCCAGCACATACCCCGTCAAACAGTCGCAGAGGACGAAGAGCTTGATGCCGAAGCGGTGTCTCTTGGACGGGATATACTGTCGGAAGTGCAGCCTACCACGAAACAGGACCAGAGGCTCATCGAGGCACATCTTCTGGAAAGGAATCAGGTAGGTGGTGAACCGATGACGTATCATGTCATACAGCTTCCTGATCTTCCATAATGAGTCGGGAAGGTAGACGAGATAGGAGAGGATGTCGAAGTACCTGTCCCTGGACATGTACTTGCCAAATGCTGGAGTCGTTATGATGTCGCCAGTGATCCAGTAGTCTGCCAGAGCGTGCTTCCTGATATGTGTCATCAGCATTGTGAGTGCCAAGAACACATATAGTTCTGCCACAGTGACAGCTCTCCATGCCACCATCTTGGCACTGGTCTTCTTGCCAAGAAAGTTGGCACAGATCTCATGATGGTTGTTGGTCTCCTCGACGAGGTATTCCATGACTTCATTGTCATAGAAGCCACAGAAAATTTCACTGGGGGTAGCAGCTGGGCCACAGGGAAATGTTGGCGACACCCCGGAACCAATCTGTACCTCGTCAAAGGCAGGACAATCTGGCTCAAAATCAGCCCCATCTGTCCACACAAACAGGTCGGATGCTGATGCTCGAGCACGTGCAGGTGCAGCAGGCACACGCCCTGGACGCCCTGGCACACGCCCTTGGCCACGCGGACGCCCTGCACGCCCACGCCCAGGGGCAGTGGCATCGGCAGACTGACCACGTCCACGACCTCACCCTCTCGCTCGTCTTGTCGGGACTTCCTCTTCCTCTTCCTCCTCAGGCGACGTCAGGTCATCTGGGGCAATGGTGGGGTCGTCAGCATCCTCTTCAGGAGACAATTCGGGTGAAGAAGTGACCGGGCGTCGGTGGTGTGGGGCGCGGGAGGCTGCGGGAGCTTCAACAATGGGAGCCTCGGCCTCGGGAGTTGGCTCCTTTTGCGGCGAGCCAAGGGCTTCTCCGCATCAAATAATGCTCTGCGGTGTGTTGAGGGCTGTGGCACACTAGTAATACCACTTGAAGAGGCCCTTTGGTCATCCTGAAGGAGAGATGAAGCTGAGGGCTGTGGGTGACCCACGCGGCGTCCCGGGTCAAGGCGTCGGGACAATGGAATGCGGGTGGTTGCTAGCCCAGGGTCGGCGTCACTATCACGGTCTTCAGCTTCCCTATCCTTTTCTGCGGCTGCCCTGCGTGCTTTTTTAGCTGCACTTTTCACCAACGATTGTTTATAGAAATATTTGCCCACTTTCAAGGGCGTACGGGCAGGTAAAGGGGAAGGTCCTGGGCTACTAGGGCTAGGCCTAGGCTGACATAGCAAAGATGGCGAGGGGGTAGGCCTAGGTTCTAGCACACTTGAAAGTTCAATGGCACCTTCCTGAAACACTTCCACATCAGGATCATCACTACTGTCTCCCCCCTCAAATAAATCCACATTATCGTCGTCTCCAAAACCAACGAAATCGTCATCTTCGCTTGCACTTATAAATTGTTCTTTGTCCACCAAGCTTTCGCCACTGCTCTCTTCACTATCAAAAAGTTGTCGCTGTATAGCGCTATCACTCAACAAACGCTTAACTTTCTTTCGTTAAGCTTTCTTCTCGGTTGCAACAGGCGTCGAAGTTGCGAGCGGGGTAGCAGTGGGGCCTGCGGGAGGTTGCAGCGAATCGGACACGTCGGAAATCATTTTTTCAGTATAACTCGCTATGGCGGCCACGTACGAACTGATAACACTAGTACTGTAGTTGAGGCTTGGTGGCGCTGCGGTCGCTCCTACAATGCAAAATTTGGCCGCGCGAATTTTGAAGCACGCTTTCAAGCACAGGGATTTTAAAAGGACACCCGGGCACCTGCCCTTCTTTTGTGGTGTCCTTAGAAAATGATGCCCGGGCTGGAAGGGTTAAACAGCCCCAGTAGCACTAAAAAAAAAAAAAAAAAAAAAAAAAAAAAATTTTTGTTTTCCCTATACCTCATATCACTCCTCCACATCCCCTCCTTCCTCCCTTTCCCCTCCCCCTTCAATTATCATCTATTTTCCCTGTTATTCCCTAATTCGTTGGTATATTTTTGTGCTAACATTAGCAAACTGTGTGGAGGATGTGCTTACGTGCCTAGCGGGTGTGTTACATAACCGAGTGTGTGTATGAGTAGGCTCAGTGTGGCTTGAGGCCTCGTGGAGGGAGGGGTTGCCTCAATTTTCTCCATAATTCATGAATGGGCTGGTCCATCTATATTCGCAATTTTGACCAGAAAAATTATATTTTCACTTGTTTTATTGTTGTTACAGGTTACTATCTTCATAGTGAAGGTAAAATAGGCTCATATGAATAAGTAATAACGATATTTATCGTAAAATGACGATTATAGGCCTGAATGGAGCCAATATGCTCGCCCATGGGCAGCTAGTTCAATACCCCCCCTCGCCGTTGAAGGGTTTAACTTGCTCTCGCTCTCTCCACAGGCCATTTCCTCTGGTTGCAATAGGTCTAATGCATCAGTGCCAGCCCTATACTCCCGTAAGCCACTAAAAGACATTCGCAACCAGCTTCCAGGAACTTATTATGGAGAGAAAAGAGTTAAAGTGAATGAAGGGAATATTCGAGCCACGCGGCCAAAGCAACGACTGGCCGAGCGGGCGGCTCAGCCAATCACAGCGGCGGAAAGCGGGAGGCGGGGCTATATCAAGGGGGTGGGGGAGGCTGCAGAGTTCATTCACCTCTCGGACTCCACTGAGGCTAACTTCTTGCAACCCACATTCTTTCCCTCGCTTGGGCACCCATGGAAACTTGGATCCACTTGTTCCAGCCTTCCAGCCCACTCCTCTAGTTCCAGTAAAGTCCACCTCGGGCCTGGCATCAATCTCCCCTACTAGGCGGATACACTTTCAGTATCCGGCCGCCCGTCGTCACATCGCTGGCTTGCACACCTACAGCCAAGCGATTCAAGAGGGACGACAAATAGTAGATGGGAGCGAAGATTTCCAGTTGAGCTATTGGCCGGCTCTGAGGTGGTGAAGTTGTTCCAGTAGATACCTAAGACTGTCATATATTTTTAAAGGACCCATATTGGGCCCGAACCAGATTTCAAGAAAGAGAGAAAATGCTTGACAAACCCAGTGGTTCCAACCAATAATAATTGATGTGTTCTTATAGGACAAAATAAAGAGAAAGATATTAGACTTATGAAAATAAATAAAATTATGATGTTAAGAGAATATTAGTTATTCTTGACAGAGATGGCTCCATGCCATTTAGCTATCAATAGTATAGGATCTTATAGGGCAGCAAAAAAACACATTAACATTAAAGTAGGAGGGGATGATTCATAAATAGATGAGCAACTATAGGGCTCAGGGGAATAAAGAATAGTTGCAGTTAGATCAGCTCTAGTTTGATAAATAGATAAGGAGGACACTATACTTGATTTATTTCCAGCTGATACTCTAGAATTGTAGATGTGGCAACTGCGCGGTAGTGTCTCGTGATTGGTTGGAGTGAATGTGTTTCATTTCGTAGGTTGCTTGTGATAACAATTAAAATTACTGTTTTATTGTAATTATTTGACTCATCAAATCTACAAAGTATAAGTGTCTTCTATTATAAATATTGTAAATGCCGTTTAGCATTGATATTCTACAATACAAACAAGCATTAACCAAAAATACATCTGTACCCTACCCAAGTCAACTGCTGCCCAAACGAACATTGACACTTCAGTACATGAATTCTATTTGAAAATTAAATGACAGACTGTTTAACCACATATAAAAGATAGTATAACACTTAAGTACATGTAATATAAGGAATGTACTACATTTAAAGTAGCCTATATGTTCAGGGAATTAGTAAATGTGGTGGTTGGGGAGGGAGAGGGAGAGGCGGGAAGTTTAAATCTGTTAACCAGACTCTGCTACCAAGCTTTTCCTTCATGTAAATATATTCATGGGCATACACATTTTAATGTAGCCAATAATATTGTGTGTATTTTACTTGTACGAAAATTGGGAAGCCTGAAACTCACAAGTGGTTTATAGGCTTGGTGAGGCAGAGTTGTTTAGGGTACGGTCCTGGGTAAGCAACAGGAGAGTATCTTCATAACTGTAGGCTACCCAATTTTCGTACAAGTTAAATCCACACAATATTATTGGCTACATTAAAATGTGTATGCCCATGAATATATTTACATGAAGGAAAAGCTTGGTAGCAGAGTCTGGTTAACAGATTTAAACTTCCCGCCTCTCCCTCTCCCTCCCCAACCACCACATTTACTAATTCCCTGAACATATAGGCTACTTTAAATGTAGTACATTCCTTATATTACATGTACTTAAGTGTTATACTATCTTTTATATGTGGTTAAACAGTCTGTCATTTAATTTTCAAATAGAATTCATGTACTGAAGTGTCAATGTTCGTTTGGGCAGCAGTTGACTTGGGTAGGGTACAGATGTATTTTTGGTTAATGCTTGTTTGTATTGTAGAATATCAATGCTAAACGGCATTTACAAGATTTATAATAGAAGACACTTATACTTTGTAGATTTGATGAGTCAAATAATTACAATAAAACAGTAATTTTAATTGTTATCACAAGCAACCTACGAAATGAAACACATTCACTCCAACCAATCACGAGACGCTACCGCGCAGTTGCCACATCTACGATTCTAGAGTATCAGCTAGAAATAAATCAAGTATAGTCCGTATGATAAAATAATTTGTTTTTGTTATAAAGGAAACATTGTCAATCATATTGTTTAAAAGAATATTTCGTCGGTTCCGTGGTAAGCGTTACGAGTATTAAGTCAAGGACAATATTGTAATCATAAAAGATATGTAGAGTATTAAATGGTGAATATTGTTCATGTAGGTGTTTTGAGATACTGATCATATCAAGCCATTTGTTGAGATATATTATTGGAATAGGTGGTATACGGATTTATTGGTAATAGGGTTAGGAGAATATATAATATAATACCGCATTTTCCTTTACCATCATTATCTCCGATAGACTGGAATTGGTGTCGTATTTCACACCCAAATGCCATAAAAGGGTGTCCAATATCAAGCCAACTCAACCCTGCTCCTCCACAGGGTTGAGCAAGTAAACAACTGGTTAAAGTCAAGCCGATTCGGGCTTTAAGTATATATCTGTAAGCAAGTCATCATATTTCATTGGCGAGTGTTAAAAAATTCTATCAATCTAAATGTAGTCTTAAATTAGCCCAAACATACGCCAAAATAAAGATATTCACGATCATTCGAAATTGGGCTTTTGTGTATTTCCTCTTTAGCAAGTAAGTGTTTATACTTATAAGAGTGTGCAAACTATAAATATGTTCTAATGTATAACTAAGAACCCCATATATACGAAGCGTTTGTTGACGTTCTTAAAACAAAACAAAAGAACAACAGCTTGCGTTCGCTTATACGATATCGGGAAAGTAATCCTTCTTTATTAAACCCTCTAAGTAGCATATTATCATTTATTATGTAAATGTTTGTTAAACTAATGGAACTGAAATTGTGTACTTCGACTTCCAAACCAATCTGATGATCTCTGAACTTTGAAATAATTGTAATAGTTTCGAAATCTGACCTTGTTCATTATAACGGAATGAAGGTTCTTGGTACGATGTTGCCAATGTAGCTGCTACCGCTAAATCCAGCGAATCACTTACATCACTTCCATCTAGCGACATCAAGATGTGATGAATTCTAGCGATATTCAAGTTAGTTTCCCTATTTTAAGGAATTGGAGAGATGTTTCGATTGTTAAAGATTATTCTAGATACTTCAACATATGTTTTCTAGTGACATACAAGTTTTTAGTGTCTGGTGACTATCTAGCGATTTGTCAATGCTATTCTAGCATACATTTGTGATTTAGTTTATCTTGAATTTTTGTCTAAATTTGCCCTATTTCTCCAGAAGACTTCCTACATGGTATAGTGTATTGTTCTAGTGATAATTAAATATTATATAGGGCTATTTTAAGTTGGCTGATGAATATGAAGCAGTAATATGCTGGACGATGAGAACACTGTATGTAAACATGCCTCGGATATCACTGATAATTTTTGGCATTTTCTGCCAAAAGCCCAATGGCTTATCAGTGGTGGTAACACAAAATGCAGCATAAGTGTGTTCTAGATAGGGAGATAGAGGTCATATGTAGTAATGCCCTGGTCTCTTGAGTAGACATATTAGGGCCCGGTAAAGTTATATTATTTTGGAGTTTAGTTGATGTTGATATTTTATGTTGCCTTTATGGACTTGGAGAAGGCCTATGACAGAGTGGATAGAGAAGGTTTGTGGAAAGTACTTAGAATATACGGAGTAGAGGGCAAGTTGCTGAAAGCAGTGAAGAGCATGTATGAGGGTGCAAAGGCGGCAGTACGTGTGGAGAGTGAGCAGAGCGAGTTCTTTGACCTGAATGTTGGTTTGAAACAGGGGTGTGTGATGTCCCCGTGGTTGTTTACTGTATATATGGATGGAGTTATGAAAGAAATACTATCAAGAGCAGTGGATGTTGGTGTATCGCTGAAAAGGGAGGGAATTGAGTGGAAGCTACCTATACTGCTGTTTGCGGATGATACAGTTCTGATGAGTGATAATGAATGGGAGTTGCAGGGTCTGGTAAATGAGTTTGGAACAGTGTGCGAAAAACGGAATTTGAAGGTAAATACGGGGAAGAGCAAGGTTATGGTCTTCGAAAGGGGTGAAGTCACAGAGTGTGAGGTGAAGCTGAACGGTCAGGCTATGGAGATCGTCAACTCTTTTAAGTATCTGGGCAGTGTGTTGAGTAAAGATGGGACTATGGATGAAGAGGTGCGGGAGAGGGTACAACAGGGGAAGAGGGTTGTAGGAACGCTAAAAGCAGTAACAAGAAATAGGGTGGTCAGTATGGAAGTGAAGAAGTCCTTGCATGACAGTGTGGTAATCCCGACACTGACTTACGGAAGCGAAGCATGGACGTTGGTTGAGAGACTCAGACCAAGAGTGAGAGCAGTGGAAATGAATTACTTAAGGAGTGCGTGCGGAGTTACATGGAGGGATAGACAGACTAATGAGGAAGTAAGAAGGAGGTGTGGTGTGGAGGTAGATGTGCTGGAAAGTGTGAAAAGGAACAACTTGAGATGGTTCGGCCATATGGAACGTATGGAAAGCGAGAGAATGACTAAGAGGGTGTACGAGAGCGAGGTGGAGGGACAGAGGGGGAGAGGTAGACCGAATATGAGGTGGAAGGATGGAGTGAGGAACTACATGAACGAAGGCGGTGCTGGTTGGGGGGAGGGGCGTCGACTGACTGGGGACAGAGGTGCATGGGGGCGGTTTGTTCGTGGCCACCCCTTCGGGGATCACGGCGTCAGGCAATAGATAGATAGATAGTTGAGAATATATCTAGTGTTCTAGATAGGGAAATAAAGGTCAGATTTATTAATGCCCTGGTCTCTTGAGTAGACACAGTATGGCCCGGTAAATCTATATTATTTTGGAGACTAGTAACGTGCCTTTGGATCGAAGTCGAAGTGAGTCAATACCTGAATAGCGGGAATCCAAATACTGTAGGTGGTAACGGGAGCTCTCGAGTTCCAACGTACAATCTATTGTGGGTCGACGAAATATTCAATCTGTGTATTGAACTCATTTCGGCCCGAACAGAGAAATAGTTACTAGGTTAGTATAAAGCTATTAGTAAGTTTGTTAAATAAAGTATACGAACTTCTAAATAACTGTCGAATTATTCCCCACCTTAGTAGTATAATTAGAAAAAGAAAATAAGTACTACACATATTATTGGGTATTTTCATGATGTCAGAGTTTTATTTATGTATACATTTTATGTGTCACTTTCACTTACTGATAAGGAATATGAACATGATCAGATTAATATCCAGTATTCGAGAATGGATAATAAGTCGTAGGCGTGTGCATAAAGTTCATAAACCTTTAACCGTCTTGGTGGTGTAATGGTTAAGGTGTCTAAAAATCTGTGTGTGATAACCCAGGTTCGAATCCCGGTGGATCACATAATTATATGCTTTCATTAATTTCATTGGAGGTGTTTGGTGGCGTTTCACTTTCACTGGCTAAACAGCACTTTTTTTTTAAAAGAGTGTTACTTTCACTTGTTCATTCTTGTTATGAAGGCACTTATTATTACTGTTATTTGTGTGTCTTTCACTTTTACCCATTGTTTTATATTATATAACCTACATTTTAGTGTCAGTTTCACTGACATTGTCACGGGCACTTCAAAAACTATGTAAAGTGTGAAAGTCAGTGAAGCACTACCCAGCACACACTGCCACTTCACACTCGAGGCATATCAATGTGGTTTTGACAACTTTTTGGGGTCTGCGGGTTGAGTGGGCACATACATGGCACCTCTTCTGACTCCTGGCAGTACCACCTGTTTGTTTGGGAGGAAGGGGGGTGAGCTGGTGCTTCCTAAAATAGTCTGCACACACCAGGCAATCCAGTTTGCCTGATCCTGCTCTTGCTTTCCCGGCTACAGCATGCTTAGCCAAGAGGTCTGCTATCACCTGTTTGTGAAACTTGCGCAGCGACTTGTACTTCTTGGGTCCGCGAGTCCTCAGTCGGTAGATATTGTATGCGTTGAGGGCTGACATGTCGACCGTGTGCAGAACAAACTTTTTATACCACCTGCAGGATGTTCTTGGTTGTTGTTGTTGTTGTTGTTGTTGTTGTTGTTATTCCCCAGGCTGCCTGGCCGAACAGCCCCAAGGTCCCGAGCAAGGCCAAGGCCGTAGAGCGCCCCCACAAAACCCTCCCTGCTTACCACTAACAAAGCCCGGGTGACCGAAGCCACTCTAAGGCAGGGAGCCGAGGAGGGCGCGGAAATGCCCGGGAAACCAAAGCCCCACCCAGCAATTATGAAGGGAAAGTTGAGGGGCAAGGGAAAAATGTGACGCTTTGGCTCCCAATATGCCAACTTTTAGGTTGGCAGTAGGGAGGTCGATCCACGGAAAAGACGCCGTCACTTGAGATCTAGAAGATATATAAGTAAAAGGAACAGTCAGAGTAAGCTATGGGTATGGCAGAGATCGCTCAGCTCTCACTCTGATAGACCAGCCCATCACCATCTTGGTTGTTGTTCTTGTTGTTGGTTGGGTATACTGGCATGCCCCTCCTCTTGGCCTTGACTGTGCCAACAGTTCCGGTCTTGCGGTCATGGAGGTACTTGGTGAAGATGGGCGACGTATAATAATTATCAGTGTAGAGGATGTGGTTCTTGTTGAAGTGTTTTTCCATCATCTTCTGCACGAAAGCACCGCCAAATCCTATGTCGGGGTCAGCAACTACCTTGCCACCACTGCCGCTGTAGACCACAAAGTCCAGAACATATCCCGTCTTGCAATCGCAGAGGACAAAGAGCTTTATGCCGAAACAGTGTCTCTTCGACGGGATATATTGGCGGAATTGCAGCCTCCCCCGGAACAGGACGAGAGACTCGTCGAGGCACATCTTCTGGTAAGGAATGAGGTAGGTGGTAAACCGATGGCGTATCATGTCGTACAACTTCCTTATCTTCCAAAGCCGATCAGGAAGGTGGACTGCCATGTTGTTGGTCAGGTGCAGATAGGACAGAATATAAAAATATCTGTCCCTGGACATAAATTTCCCGAAGGTTGGGATTGAGATCTGGTCACCGGTTATCCAATAATCTGCCAGTGCATGTTCTTTGACGTGTGTCATCAGCATAGTAAGTGCTAGGAAAACAAAGTTCTGACAGAGTGACAAGTCGCCATGCCACCGTCTTGGCATTTGTTATCCTGCCAAGAAAGTTTACACAGATGCTATGATGGTTGTTGATTTCCTCCACCAGGTACTTCATCACCTCATTGTCAAAAACCCCACAAAAAAGTTCACAAGGGGTTGAATCTGGGCCACAAGGAAATGCTGCAGTCACCCCTAATCCAACCTGCTCCTCGTCAAAATCAGGCACATCTGGCTGAAAACCTGCCCCATCAGTACATACAGTACATACATACATACATACATAACATTTTAAGACTGAGTGTTCCACACATACGTGCAGTTTCAGTCTCTTGTCCTAATGGCGGCGTTCCAGGCAACCCTGTTAAGGGCTGCTTCACTTGTCAAGTTCTTGGATTTGAGATTGGCGCGTATAGTCCGATCCCAGGTCTTTCTCGGTCCACCCCTTGGTGCCCTCCACAATCACAGACCTGCATTTTTTCACCCAATTTTGTTCATCCATTCTCTCCACATGTCCATACCATCCCAGTCTACTTGTACGCGGAGCTATCCCCCCGCCAAAGGCGGCTTTCTAGGGCCGTTCCTAGCTGATGCTGAGAGGATTGGGTTCTAGTCATGTGGTGATGGGCTGGTCTATCAGAGTGAGAGCTGAGCGATCTCTGCTATACCCATAGCTTACTCTGACTGTTCCTTTTACTTATATATTTTCTAGATCTCAGGTGACGGTGTCTCTTCCGTGGATTGACCTCCCAATCTCCCAACCTAGAGGTTGGCAGATTGGAAGCCAAAGCGTCACATTTTTCCTTTGACCCTCAACTTTCTCTTCATAATTGCTGAGGGGAACAGGGCCCTGGGTAGGGCTTTGGTTTCCCGGGTGTTTCCGCGCCCTCCTTGGCTCCCTGCCATGGAGTGGCTTCGGTCACCCAGGCTTTATTGTGGTAGGCAGGGAGGGATCTGTGGGGGCGCTTGGTTATGGCCTTGGCCTTGCTTGGGGCCTTGGGGCTGTTCGGCCAGGCAGCCTGGGGAACAACAACAACAACTTGTACGCATCACCTCGCTAATACTCTTTATACCTAAACGTCTCCTCAGCTCAACATTTGTTATTCTAACCTGTAGCCTGGCCCCACACATCCATCTCACCATTCTCATCTCATTACGCTCCATTCTGTTGACATCCTCTACTTTAACGGCCCATGTTTCTTAGCCATACGTCATTGCACTTCTAACACATGAGGCATACACCTTTCCCTTCAGGGGGAGAGGCATTCTTTTCATGGTCAGGATTGGCATCAGTTCTCTGAACTTCCCCCAGCCATACCTAATTCTAGCAACAGTGGCAGCCTCGGCCCCACCACCGGCAGAGATGGTATCTCCTAGGTAACAAAACTTGTTCACCAGCTCCAAAGATTCATTTCCAAAATTCACAGCCACAGGATCATCACTTAACACAAGCTCGCCTTTGCACACTACACACTCAAATTTCTCTATTTCTGACTTATCCTTCGGCAGGGGTCCCTTTATTCTACTACAGCGCTAACTCCCATGGTGTACCCAACATCGACAGATGCTACATTGAATTAAGTTAACGCCCACTCCCTTTCCACACACTGCACAGGGGTATGCACCGCTCTTTTCCACATTGCCTCGTCTCAATCTACAATGCATAACTTTTTTTTTTTAAATATTGACTTTTAAACCCTTGCTCGCCATGCCTTCTCTCCACTCTCTGAATTTGGCCTCAGCATCTTGCATACTGTCAGCTATTATGACTAAATCGTCTGCATAAAATAGTTCCAACGGGAGTATGCCTCTAAAAACTCTAGACAGTGCCTCCAAGACCATAATAAAGAGGAGGGGGCTTAACACTGAACCCTGATGAGACTCCAACACGGACTGCGAACTCATCACTCAGTACACCCTTCACCCTCACCGCACTGCGCGAATCCTCATACGTTTTCATTATCACACGCACCAGCCACTCTTCCACACCAAGTTTCCTCATAGCCCACTGCACAACATCTCTATGCACCCTATCAAAGGCCTTCTCCAGGTCTACAAATACAAAGTAAAGATCCCTGCCTTTTAGTAAGTATCTTTCCTGTATCTGCCTGACTATGAAGATAGCATCGGTTGTACCCCGTCCTGGCATAAAACCAAACTGCATATCATCAATAGAATCCAGACAAACAACTCTGATGAAGGCACACGCCTTTCCTTACACTCACGGCCACGGGCAGCGGCGTCAGCAGGCTGAGCCGCACGCCCACGACCGCCACGGCCTCGCCGTGTAGGTATCTCCTCTTTTTCCACTTCCTCCTGCTCCTCAGATGATGCCAGGTCATCTGGGGCAACATTAGGGTCGTCCACATCGTCTTCGGGGCTTAGTTCCGGCGAAGAAGTGACCGGGCGTTGGCGGCGTGGGGGGTCAGAAGCTGCGGGGGTGGAAGAATGGCCTGCTCAGCCTCAAGAGTTCGACTCCTTTTGCAGCAAGCTGAGGGCTTCTCCACTCCAACTAATGCTCACCGATATGATGAGGGCTGTGGTACACTGTGGCAGGACAATGCCGCACCACTATTACCACTTGTGGAGGCCCTTTGCTCACCCTATCTATCTATCTATTGCCCTACGCCGTGATCCCCGAAGGGGTGGCCACGAACGAACTGCCTCCATGCACTTCTGTCCCCAGTCAGGCGACGCCCCTCCCCCCAACCAGCACCGCCTTCGTTCATATACTTCCTCACTCCATCCTTCCACCTCTCATTCGGTCTACCTCTCCCTCTCTGTCCCTCCACCTCGCTCTCGTACACCCTCTTAGTCATTCTCTCGCTTTCCATACGTTCCATATGGCCGAACCATCTCAAGTTGTTCCTTTTCACACTTTCCAGCACATCTACCTCCACCCACACCTCCTTCTTACTTCATTAGTCTGTCTATCCCTCCATGTAACTCCGCACGCACTTCTTAAGTAATTAATTTCACTGCTCTCACTCTTGGTCTGAGTCTCTCAACCAACGTCCATACTTCGCTTCCGTAAGTCAGTGTCGGGATTACCACACTGTCATGCAAGGACTTCTTCACTTCCATACTGACCACCCTATTTCTTGTTACTGCTTTCAGCGTTCCTACAACCCTCTTCCCCTGTTGCACCCTCTCCCGCACTTCTTCATCCATAGTACCATCTTTACTCAACACACTGCCCAGATACTTAAAAGAGTTGACGGTCTCCATAGCCTGACCGTTCAGCTTCACCTCACACTCTGTGACTTCACCCCTTTCGAAGACCATAACCTTGCTCTTCCCCGCATTTACCTTCAAATTCCGTTTTTCGCACACTGTTCCAAACTCATTTACCAGACCCCTGCAACTCCCATTCATTATCACTCATCAGAACTGTATCATCCGCAAACAGCAGTATAGGTAGCTTCCACTCATTTCCCTCCTTTTTCAGCGATACACCAACATCTACTGCTCTTGATAGTATTTCTTTCATGACTCTATCCATATATACAGTAAACAACCACGGGGACATCACACACCCCTGTTTCAAACCAACATTCAGGTCAAAGAACTCGCTCTGCTCACTCTCCACACGTACTGCCGCCTTTGCACCCTCATACATGCTCTTCACTGCTTTCAGCAACTTGCCATCTACTCCGTATATTCTAAGTACTTTCCACAAACCTTCTCGATCCACTCTGTCATAGGCCTTCTCCAAGTCCATAAAGGCAACATACACCTGTTTCTTCTCCAGATATTTCTCCACAACACAATTCAGGGTAAAAATCTGATCTACACATCCTCTTCCCTTCCTAAAACCTCCCTGCTCGTCACCTATCCATTTCTCCGTTCTCACTCTCACTCTCTCAATCACTACCCTACTGTATACCTTCCCTACTACGCTTAGAAGACATATTCCTCGGTGGTTACCACACACTCCTCTTTCCCCTTATATAGGGGAACTATTATGCCAGTCTTCCAGTTATCGGGTGCACTCCCCTTCTCCCATGCTAGTTTGCACATTTTCCATACCCATTCAATCACAATTCGGTGATCACCTAACCAGTAGATGTAGACGCTCCGTCCAGCTCCCTCAACGGGGAGGGAGTAGAGGCTCGAACTACAGACCTAGCGGTGAGAGATTGTAGTTCTACTCAACAGGCTAGCATGATAAAGTGGAGGGCTGTGGGTGGCCCGCGCGGTTTCCCGGGTCAAGGCGACAAGACAATGGAATACGGGTGGTGACTAGAGCAGGGTCAGCATAATTTTCATTATCACTGCCACTTACATAGCACTTCCCTTTTTTCTTCTGCCGCCCTGCGTGCTTTTTTGCCCGCACTTTTCAGTACAATTTTTGTAAATAAGTATTTTCCCACTCTCAAGGGCATACGAGCAGGCAAGGGTTTCGGGGATTTAGTAGGCTGAGCCGGTTGCGAGGGCGACGGGGTAGGCTCGTCAAGTACACTTGGAAGTTCACTTTTGTCTATAATTTCACCTTCATTGAACACTTCAATATCAGGGTCCTCACTACTGTCATCTAATTCATACAAATCCACTGCTGTATCGCCCTCTAAGCCCTCAAATTCAATGTCACTTGCGCCTTTTAGAGCGTCAATTCGCTTTCACCACTGCTTTCTTCAAAATAACTTTCTATGACCAAAAGTTCTCTATCAATGGCACTTCCACTCAACAAAACCTTCGCTTTCTTTCGGTCAGGCTTTTTCGCACTCGCAGTAGGCGTCGACATAGCTAGCGGGGTAGCGGTGGTGGCTGCACGAGGTTGCACAGAATCGGACGCATCGGAAGAAATATTTTCGTTATAACTCGCTATGGCAGACAAGTAAGGACTGATAAGCGATGTAGTTGAGGCTTGGTGGCGCTACGATTGACCATGTAAACAAACATTTCACCGCGCGGCTTTCAAAGCACGCTTTCAAGAATACGGATTTTAAAATGTCACCTGGGCACCGGCCCTTCGCAAGTTGCAGCATTTTAAAATGCTGCCCGGGCAAGAAGTGTTATAGGATACTCACTTTGATCCACAATGACTGTTCCACTGCTCCACTAAGCTCCAGGTACAGTCCAACACAGTGGACATCAGGTACAGTCCAAAGGTAAATCCAGGTGTCACTTGTGCCATATCATCATCCCCTCCCTATGAACTATTCTTAGAACCCCTTTTAGAACCACTTATAGCACATTAACCCTTCCTACCCGGGCTGCCTTACAAAAGGACGGAGCTCGTACCCGGGTGATCTGGCTGAAAAACAACAAAAGTAAACTAAGGCTAATCTCGCTTAATATACTACTGTACCTACATTAATATATATGTCAAAATGTGCACCTTACCTTGCCGCGTAGAATGGCGTTGAGTAGAGTATTACGACCGGCACTACGAAATAAACAAGGGCACTCAATATTGGACTAGATGATAGGCTATATCTGCAACAACGGTACGCTAATTCCAAACCCTCGAACTATTTCGCCGGCGAACAAAACACTTAAACCATTCAAAGTTAATCTCCTGGATAACGGGGTATAAATTAACTGGGTTTTAGTGCACTTCTACAAAGACTTACCGATGACGGCAAAGCCTGCTCACAACAGGAGTACTTTACGTTAATAAAATGCTCTTAAGTAATAACAATGCTTGAATAAACTATAACAAGATTAAATAAAGAATTACATGCTTACGTTAACTTTAGTGTGAGTCTGTACTCAACCCTAAACTCTACAATGCTCTATGAAAACATTGGAAGTCTAGTCCTACAGCAATCAGAGATGGAATCTTCTGAAAAGGTCTGATGCTCTAAGATGCTCGTTAATACAGAACATGAATAAATGCAGGGGCAGGACACCAAAGCGTGTATCTTAAATACACCAATAAGTAGGATACATATATATATAACAAGGGAATGCAACAACTCTGTGACAGCACTAATAATCGCCACTCAAAACAGTACTTCCGTAGCCAACGTAACAGCCAAACGGGGTTGTGCACTATGCATCAACCTTCTGTGGGGGCGCTCGGTTATGGCCTTGGCCTTGCTCGGGGCCTTGGGGCTGTTCGGCCAGGCAGCTTGGGGAACAACAACAACAACAACAACCTAGGCTAAAATAAGGTGTGAATAATTCCTAAAGCATACACAATTAAAGTTAATAAGCACGATGCTGTCTTTCTCACTAATAAAGTCTAGCAGTGGCATAAAAAGGTACTAAGAAGCTAGGCAGAGCGCAAGCATGCTCATAGCCTACTGCCTCCCCTTGAACAGATTTCCCTTATGTTACGTTAAGTGACTTGGAGGCTCTCTTGGTAAGTCCAGATCTCTAGTATCTGGTCTAGCCCTGGCGCTCCACAAAGGTTAACAAAATGAGGTAGCAATCATACAGGTGAGAGTAGGCAAAAGCCCTTCACTTGTATACTGCTACACTCGCAAAGGAAAATATGCACAAGGGTTACAGGCTAGCTAGCTTCGTCGATGTTGTACAGGCTCTGACTTGCCACATACATAACTCAGACAACGACCAAAGATACCTTCCACTGTCTAGCATTAAATAATAAGAGAGAACAGCCCAATAATTAGAAGCACCCCAACACTATGGTACCATTTGACTATGACTCTAATAATCCCTAAAACTAGTGCATACATATATGGAGAGCTGGTGCTGGTAATACGACTGGCCGACTATGGAAGTCGTATGCAGAACCAGAAGGGATAAGTAATTGAATAAAGAGAGAAGTATGAAACCGAAGAAGTTCAGAGAGAGAGAGATAGTAGTATAGAGGGTTATATGGGAGACAGGTTGCAAGGGACATGTAGGACCTAGCACACTCCGCTTAGCTCTGCAGGAGACACAAGGACAGGAGCCCGCACCACCGTCCCAGGACCGCGGCCGCCAATCACAGACGACTACGTCATGAAGAGCAAGTGTTCTATGATGTCGACAGGGCCGCCGGCCAATCACGGGCGTGGGAAACTCCTCCAAGCGCGGGAGGCAAACGTACATACACACGCACAAACCACCACCACGCTGCCTACCCCGCTCTCTCTCTCCTTAACTTCACACCATGCATCTTATATTCTAGCAATGATAAAAAATACTTCTAAGTGTCACAGACAAGAATAAAGATCACCACTGATCTGTCTGTGACAACATGTACTCTATGAAAGAAAGAACATCGTTCTACGATTATTGTAGCCCATATCACTGCCCTGACGAGCGCTAGCGAGTCCCGAGCACATTCTGGCAAGCTGGCCAGCGTAACACCCCGCCCAAGATGTGGGACGTTTCAGCCACAGGCGAACCCCACATCTGACCAGACAGAATGCCCATCAACCCCGCATCACCTAGCCACTCTCCCAAGTTGTGAAAACAAGGCACGATCACAAACCTAAAACACTGCA
Source organism: Paralithodes platypus (assembly GCA_032716605.1). NCBI lineage: Eukaryota > Metazoa > Arthropoda > Malacostraca > Decapoda > Lithodidae > Paralithodes > Paralithodes platypus. The sequence goes on from CM064480.1 coordinate 33,413,964, forward strand.
TTATAAAAAAAATCTGCACAACCCTTCCCAAAAATAATAGCATCATAATAATTATATCACGCTCAGCGAGCAAGCTTCACCAAGCTTAGCCTACTAAGACAACAGCTCAGAGTGTCTTAGATTCTTGCTGTGATATACTGCACTTATATACTGTACTATCAAAAGAAAGCGTTTTTATGTGAGGTTTTTATATATTTTAATAGTGTTTTTGGCGGCGTTGCACTACAGTGGCAAGCCTAATTTTTCTCCACTCTCAACACACACTGACTGAACGGCGAGGGTTCTCCTGCAAACCCTCCCTCCCGTGACAAACAATCAGCCAAAACATTATCAGTGCCCTTAGCATGCCACACATCCAACTTGTGTTCCGGCAGCACAACAACACCTGACACTGATAAACTGCCCAGTTCATCGCAAGACTGGCACTTCTCTTCGCTCTTTCCGGCAACGGGGCCTGCCAATAAGCTTTCACTAGTTCTACCTTCGTGATGAGCGAGGCAGCCCCGAAGCGGTCTATGGTGTCGTCAACTCTGGGTAATGGATAGGCGTCTGTCAGGGATAATGCTTCCACACTCTTGCAATCAACATACACATGGATCTTGCCACTTAACTCAGGTTGCAAAGTTACTGGCAACGACCACTCACGATATCCTTTATCCCTCAGACCCTTTTTCCACATGTCGTCTAGCTCTGCTTTCACAACAGGCTGTCGAGCAGGATTTATACGGTAGGGAATTAACTTGAGCCTTGCACTGTCTCCAGCCTCCATGTCGGATTCTACCCCGTACATCAGGCCTGGAGAAGCAACAAACATGCGGACGTACTGCCACAGCCTAGTAAACAACTCCTCTTGTCGCTCAGGAACAAGAGGTTGCAACTTATCTCGCAGAATAACATGCCTAGTGCCCTCCCACAACCCAGCCGAGACCGCAGCTTCTAAACTATAGTCTCCCTCCTTCTCCACCTTCGTCCCTAGAACAGCCAGGTCATGAGAGGGACAATCTGTACCACCTGTGCAGTCACTCCCATAGTTCATAATTGCTAAGGCTTCCCCGCCGATACCGTATATGCGCACCCCCGCATTCCTTGCAACTACATCTGCCTGCGCAGCATCACCGCCTTCAGCGACATGGCCAGATACAGTCGGTCTATGGTAGGGCTGTTTCATCATAACTTCCACTCTTGGTAAAGTCTTTGAAATTATATTAAATAATCACATAATTAAGCATCTTGAGAATAATAAATTAATCAGTGATAGGCAATATGGTTTTAGACGATGTCGATCAACTGCAGACATGCTTTGCCTTCTTACGCATCAAATCAACCAAGCTACAGACCAACATGGTGAAACACATACAATAGCACTGGATATATCAAAGGCATTTGATAGAGTCTGGCATCAATCCTTATTGTCGAAGATGTCACACTACGGCCTTGCATCATTAGTTCCACTAATTTCTTCTTATCTTCATAACAGAAAAATACGTGTATGGTAGATGGCCTTTATTCTCAATTTCACTCAATAAATGCTGGTGTTCCCCAGGGATCAGTTTTGGCCCCAATTCTGTTCCTCATTCATATCAATGATCTCATATCTACCACTCATAATCCAATACATTCCTACGCAGATGACTCAACACTCCACAGTTCCTTCACATTTACCAATTCTTTCACCCAACCCGATCTTATAAATTCAAACATAAACACTGCAATTTCTCTGAACCAGGACCTTTCTAGAATTAATGGATGGGGACAAAAGAATCTAGTTTCCTTTAATGCACAGAAAACAAAGTACATTCAATTTTCTAACCGACAGAATCTCACTGACTCCCATATATTTTTTAATGATGTAAATATTCCCACTTCCCCTAGTATTGACATTCTCGGTGTAACATTAACTACTAACTTGAGCTGGACACATTATGTTAGAAGCATTGCTAAGAATGCCTCTAAAAAACTGGGACTCCTGTACAGAGTTCGAGAATTCTTCACTGGCGAGCAGTTGGCCGTAATATATAAAAGTCATGTGCGTTCTCAGATGGATTACTGTTCACCTCTGTGGGGTGGAAGTGGAGTGGTTGCATTGAGGCAGTTGGACAAAATTCAAAATAAAGCTATTAGATTAATCAATAACCCTGCAATCACAGGACCTTCCTACATTATCCATACGAAGAAACGTTGCATCCCTTGCATTATTCTACAGATATTTTCACAGCAATTGTTCGAGGAACTTGCTTCAATTGTGCCGCCTCTCCACATCTTTCCCCGTAGAACTAGGGCAGCTGAGAGCGCCCATAAATTTACACTTTCTCCTCCACAATGCAGAACTTCTGCTTATCAGAATTCATTTATCCCCAGAGCTACTACTCTTTGGAATTCACTTCCCTCGAATTGCTTTCCACAAACTTACAATCTACAAATGTTTAAATCCAGTTGTTACAAACATTTTATGAATGGAGGATGCCTTTAGGCACATGGACCTTTTTCTTTTATCTGTGTTTTTCCTTCCTCCGTTCATTGTCTCTTAAAAAAAAAAAAAAAAAAAAATTTTTTTTTTACTAGAGCAGCATTGGGAGGCTATGCGACGGCCAACCTCGCCAATCTGCTCAATGTCCTGATTTTTTGACCACCACCCTTAGCAGCCATGCTGACCTGACAACCAGGCCAAAGCTTCTTCGCCCACCTTGAACCACTGAAACAACGAGGCCAACGGTTTACTGACACTCAAGTGACCTGCCGGCGGAACCTCGTGCACCGCATGAGTTGTGAGGCCTGGGTGCTCGGCACAAACAGTGGGGTATGGACCGATCAGGTGCTGGAGCGCTGCACACTGCTGCTCAGGCAGGTGCTCTAGCGCTTCCACAGCCACCTGACTCGTATCCCCCACCCACTGCTCCACCGAGACATAACAATCCCGACTCTCCTCCACCTGTGCCCCACTGCCCCCCTCTCCTTCTCCACCTTGGCCGCTGCAGACCAACATAGGGACAGTAGGCTGCTCAGGTGGTTGCCTCACAAACTCCTTTAACAGGTTCACATGACATGTTTCCCCGTCCTCGTGTTCAATAGCCCCGTTCCCACAACTCTCCTCCACCTGGGAACTACTCTGTCGCAGAGTGCCATCACGCCCAACCATGTCACTAGGGGGGACAGGTTCTGGGGCCACTCCGGAGCTCATAATGGGTGCAAGTACCGAGTCACCAAGGAGTGTCGCTGGGTCCAAACTCTCAACCCGACCATCAGCCCCGACTTTCTCCTTCCGACCCTTCCTCCGCTGGTCTAGAACTTGGGACACCTGTGACACCTGAGCGGACTGAGATCTCTCGAGCCCCTCGTGCTCCTCCCCACTCGTGTCGGCCACCCTCTCGGCAACGACTAAGGGTGGAACCTCGGAAGTGGGCACCGCAAAGTCATTACCGAGAAGGAGGTCGACCCCCTCAACTGGCAACTTCTCCACCACACCCACATCCAACTCCCGTGTCACACCGTCCACCTCAAGCTCCATTGTGACTAGCGGGTAAGACCGCGTAGCATTGATGCCTTGAACCACCACAACCCGAGCCACGTTAACAGGCTTGCCAGTGAAATTCTTAACCAGTGTCTGGGAAGCGCCCGTATCACGCAACAACTCAAGCCTATGCTTCACACCAGCCCACCTCACAGTGCCGTGCCCCCTACGACCATAAAAAACATCACGGACGGGTGACGAGCCCTCCTGCTGCTTCTGCACCGGCGATGACTTCGCAACCGACCGTTTACCCCGGGCAAACGCGGAAGACCTCAAAGAAACGCCGATGTTGCTCACTAGTGACACCACTGCTGTAGGCGGTGCGCTCGGACATGAGCGCGCAATATGCCCCTTCTCATGACACTTGAAACACTCCACTTCACTCTTGGACTTCCTCTGAGGTGAGGAAGGGCCCTGGCCTTTCTTAAACGGGAAGGGTTTCGACTTCGGTTCATAATTGGCAACAGTACTCTTAAATGGATAATTTGTGTCATTAATTCGGGGGGGTGGAGTGGTACGCCCCTGGTTACCTGCCTCAGCTCTCTGTGCAGACCCACACCCACGAATCAATGACAACCTAAGGTCAGCCAGCTCAGCCGCCTTCTGCAGAGTTTTTGGTTGCTTTTCTTTAAGTTTAAGAGTCAAGTCACTGCCCTGTACATTTAAAAAATTGTTCGAGCAACACTAGTTGTTTTACTGAATCAAAAGTAGTTGCCTTCTCCGACCTTAACCAATTTTCTAATGCATCTGACAGCTCTCTAGCGTGTTCCTGGAAAGTAATCTCCTTTCTTTTTGGAACCGCCCTAAACTTCAGCCTGTAGGTCTCTGGCTGTAGCTCATACGCCCTCAGGACAGCCTCTTTCAACAACTCGTAATCCACACAGGAATCTAGGGGCAAAGCATCGTACGCCTTGAGTGCTTTCCCCGTCAAACGTGAAGAAACAAGGGCTGACCACTTCTCCTCGGGCCATTGGTGCCCCTGGCACTTTTTCTCGAACCGGAGAAAAAATTCTGTAACTCCTAACTCATCAAACACTGGAACCAACTTAAGTAGATGCGACAGGGACTGGTCATGGGCTCGACCCCCCTGGGCGACCCGGTTCCTCGTCACCTCTACAAGAGTTTTCTCTAGGTCAACATCGGCACAATACCTTTCAGACTCAAACTTGCGCTCAGACTCTCGCTCCCTGAGCTCAGCCTCATACTTTCGCTGCTCGAGCTCAGCCTCTCGCTGCTGCTGCTGCTGCCTGAGCTCAGCCTCATGCTTTCGCTTCTCGAGCTCAGCCTCATACTTTCGCTGCTCGAGTTTGGCGAGTTCGAGCTGAAACAACATTTCGGCAGACAAACCTTGAGGAGGGGGTGCTACTATCGGGGACCCACCCCGTGAATCACCTAGAGGCATACCCAACCGCCAGCGGGCATCGGCCTGCGGGAACGTACTCGGCTCCGGAACCCGAGGGGGCGCCATGGTAGGAGTCGAGTGGAATGGGGGCTGGGCCGAAGGTGCCCCAGCTCCCGCTCCACCCGAAACCCCATGCACCCCACCCAGCTCACTTCTCGACATACCGCTAGTACCGGAAAACCCTAAGACCGTGGCCACACACTGCAGTCCGTACCGGTCTAGCCCCGACATAGGCTTCCCCCAAAAAATCCGAGCATCCTCCTCACTGTTCACCACCCGAACACCGTTTAACAACTCCACCTTCTCCACCCCCTCGCCTGCCTCTCGCACTGTGCCCTCACTATGCTCAGACCCGTCCAGTGACATGATGGAGTCAACAAATTTTTTTCTTCTCAAGTCCAGACAAAAATAGCCAAACTCCTGCGTAGCTTTATTCACCAAAAAATATTCGAAGATGTTCTTGAGTGCAATACTAGGTCACCAATAACTCCAACAAGTTCTATGTATCCTCAAAACAATGTCTACTGCCAACAATGCGAGAAATAAATTCAACCCCCAAATGGCAATAAGATTTCTCCAAAAAAAAAAATGCAATATTCAGTTCACTATATTCTGGTCTAAGGTCGCCATTTCTTACGACCGGCACTACGAAATAAACAAGGGCACTCAATATTGGACTAGATGATAGGCTATATCTGCAACAACGGTACGCTAATTCCAAACCCTCGAACTATTTCGCCGGCGAACAAAACACTTAAACCCTCCAGAGTTAATCTCCTGGATAACGGGGTATCAATTAACTGGGTTTTAGTGCACTTCTACAAAGGCTTACCGATGACGGCAAAGCCTGCTCACAACAGGAGTACTTTACGTTAATAAAATGCTTTTAAGTAATAACAATGGTTGAATAAACTATAACAAGATTAAATAAAGAATTACATGCTTACGTTAACTTTAGTGCGAGTCTGTACTCAACACTAAACTCTACAATGCTCTATGAAAACACTGGAAGTCTAGTCCTACAGCAATCAGAGATGGAATCTTCTGAAAAGGTCTGATGCTCTAAGATGCTCGTTAATACAGAACATGAATAAATGCAGGGGCAGGACACCAAAGCGTGTATCTTAAATACACCAACAAATAGGATACATATATATATAACAAGGGAGTGCAACAACTCTGTGACAGCACTAATAATCGCCACTCAAAACAGTACTTCCGTAGCCAACGTAACAGCCAAACGGGGTTGTGCACTATGCATCAACCTAGGCTAAAATAAGGCGTGAATAATTCCTAAAGTATACACAATTAAAGTTAATAAGCACGATGCTGTCTTTCTCACTAATAAAGTCTAGCAGTGGCATAAAAAGGTACTAAGAAGCTAGGCAGAGCGCAAGCATGCTCATAGCCTACTGCCTCCCCTTGAACAGATTTCCCTTATGTTACGTTAAGTGACTTGGAGGCTCTCTTGGTAAGTCCAGATCTCTAGTATCTGGTCTAGCCCTGGCGCTCCACAAAGGTCAACAAAATGAGGTAGCAATCATACAGGTGAGAGTAGGCAAAAGCCCTTCACTTGTATACTGCTACACTCGCAAAGGAAAATATGCACAAGGGTTACAGGCTAGCTAGCTTCGTCGATGTTGTACAGGCTCTTTGACTTGCCACATACATAACTCAGACAACGACCAAAGATACCTTCCACTGTCTAGCATTAAATAATAAGAGAGAACAGCCCAATAATTAGAAGCACCCCAACACTATGGTACCATTTGACTATGACTCTAATAATCCCTAAAACTAGTGCATACATATATGGAGAGCTGGTGCTGGTAATACGACTGGCCGACTATGGAAGTCGTATGCAGAACCAGAAGGGATAAGTAATTGAATAAAGAGAGAAGTATGAAACCGAAGAAGTTCAGAGAGAGAGAGATAGTAGTATAGAGGGTTATATGGGAGACAGGTTGCAAGGGACATGTAGGACCTAGCACACTCCGCTTAGCTCTGCAGGAGACACAAGGACAGGAGCCCGCACCACCGTCCCAGGACCGCGGCCGCCAATCACAGACGACTACGTCATGAAGAGCAAACGTTCTATGACGTCGACAGGGTCGCCGGCCAATCACGGGCGTGGGAAACTCCTCCAAGCGCGGGAGGCAAACGTACATACACACGCACAAACCACCACCACGCTGCCTACCCCGCTCTCTCTCTCTCCTTAACTTCACACCATGCATCTTATATTCTAGCAATGATATAAAATACTTCTAAGTGTCACAGACAAGAATAAAGATCACCACTGATCTGTCTGTGACAACATGTACTCCATGAAAGAAAGAACATCGTTCTACGATTATTGTAGCCCATATCACTGCCCTGGCGAGCGCTAGCGAGTCCCGAGCACATTCTGGCAAGCTGGCCAGCGTAACAAGAGCTCTCTAGCTCAACTGGTTCCGGAGTTATGGTGATGGAAGTGGAGGTAACTTTTGCCGCGTATTTACCTCGGCGCGTCCGAACACTCAACCGCGGCCCCGGCTACGACGCCCAGTTGCACTCGTCGCTCCACCCGCAATTATGCCGGGAAGCGATTTGATAGTGTTTTTATTGTATATTATGCCATTTATTATAGTTATTTTCACTCAATAAAGTTATTTTCATGAAGTTATTTGGGTCTCTGTCACTTATTACTTAGTTTTATTATTATTATTATGATTATAGTGTCACTTTCACTGGACTTTCATAATTGATAGTGTCATTTTCACTTTTATGTATTGTTAGGTAAGCTAATAATATATATAGTGTCACTTTCACTTGTTCATATTGTTATGAAGGCACTTATTATTACTTGTGTGTGTCTCTTTCACTTATACTTAGTTTTATTATTATTATACTGTCACTATTATTATACCTCACTGAGAGTGAGGGTCTGAGTCTGGAGGGTGAGACGGTGAAGCACTTGAGCGAAGCAACCAGCCGCTTCAGAGATGGAGCTGCTTTGAGCCATGATGGATGCTTCACATGTCTCACTCCCCAGGCTGGAACAAGACCTCACGGGCTTCACCGTGTTGAGCGGTGGAATGTACAGGCTCTCAGCCTATGCCCGAGAGGGAGTAGTTGGAATATAGAAAAAAAAAAAAAAAAAAAAAAAAAACTTTCACTGGACTAGGCTTATTGATAGTGTCATTTTCACTTATTTATTGTTAGAAATATATAGTTTAGTGTCACTTTCACTTGTTCATATTGTTATTGAAGGCACTTATTATTACTTATGTGTCCTTTTCACTTATACTTAGTTATATTATTATTCTTAGTCTACATTTGAGTGTCACTTTCACTGTTGTCACTTCCACTTCAAAAGTTTATTAGAGTGTGGAAGTCGTTGAAGCAGGTGCCAGCACACAGTCCAACTTGACACTCGAGGCATTCCAAAGTGGTTTTTGTGGCTTTGCGGGTTCTTCTTCTTGTGTGGCTGCACACATGGCACCTCTTCTGACTCCTAACTTTACTACCTGGTGCTTTGAGAGGAAGGGCGTGGAGCTGGTGCTTCCTGAAAAATTCAGCACACCCCGTTCTGTCCAGCTGGCCTGGTCCTTGTAGTGGCCTCCCTGGTGTACCCGCATGTTTAGCCAGGAGCTCAAGTATCACCTGTTTGTGGAACTTCCGCAGGGACTTGTACTTCTTGGCTCCTGGAGTCCTCAGACGGTAGATGTTGTAGGCATTGAGGACCGACATATCTACCGTATGCAGGATAAACTTCTTGTACCACCTGCAAGATGTTCGCAAGCAGTCGATGAAGCCCATCTGCATGTCGGACTTGTCGATGAGGCGCATGTTGATGTTGTAGTCCAGGACAGCAGCTGGTTTCTGGATGGGGTTCTTCGTTCACCTTCCCTGTGGCGACCATCTCGGCTTTGTGGCATGTGGTGAGGAGGTTGACATTCCGCTGGTCATGCCAGTGGATGGAGAGGATGGGGCCACTCTTCTTGTGGAAGATGTCCGTCTTCTTCGTCTTGGTTGGGTAGCCTGGCATGCCCTTCCTCTTGGCCTTGACTGTGCCGACAGTTCCGGTCTTGCGGTCATGGAGGTACTTGGTCAGGATAGGCGACGTGTAGTAGTTATCGGTGTAGAGGATGTGGTTTTTATGGAAGTGCTTCTCCATCATCTTCTTCACTACAGCGCCGCCAAAACCAATGAGGGGGTCAGTCTGAATTTCGCCACCACTGCCACTGTAGACCACAAAGTCCAGCACATACCCCGTCAAACAGTCGCAGAGGACGAAGAGCTTGATGCCGAAGCGGTGTCTCTTGGACGGGATATACTGTCGGAAGTGCAGCCTTCCGACCAGAGACTCGTCGAGGCACATCTTTTGGAAAGGAATCAGGTAGGTGGTGAACCGATGACGTATCATGTCATACAGCTTCCTGATCTTCCATAATGAGTCGGGAAGGTGGACTGCCATGTTGTTTGCCAGGTGGAGATAGGAGAGGATGTCGAAGTACCTGTCCCTGGACATGTACTTGCCAAATGCTGGAGTCGTTATGAGGTCGCCAGTGATCCAGTAGTCGGCCAGAACGTGCTTCCTTATATGTGTCATCAGCATTGTGAGTGCCAAGAACACATATAGTTCTGCCACAGTGACAGCTCTCCATGCCACCATCTTGGCACTGGTCTTCTTCCCAAGAAAGTTGGCAGAGATAGCATGGTGGTTATTGGTCTCTTCGACGAGGTATTCCATGACTTCATTGTCATAGAAGCCACAGAAAAGTTCACTGGGGGTAGCATCTGGGCCACAGAGATATGCTGGTGACACCCCGGAACCCTTCTGTACCTCGTCAAAGGCAGGACAATCTGGCTCAAAATCTGCCCCATCTGTCCACACAAACAGGTCGGATGCTCGAGGACGTGCAGCTGCAGCAGGCACACGCCCTGGACGCCCTGGCACACCCTTGGCCACGCGGACGCCCTGCACGCCCACGCCCACGCCCACGCCCACGACCTCGCCCTCTAACTCGTCTTGTCGGGACTTCCTCTTCCTCTTCTTCCTCTTCCTCTTCCTCTTCCTCCTCCTCCTCCTTCTCCTCAGGCGGCGTCAGGTCATCTGGGGCAATGTTGGGGTCGTCAGCATCCTCTTCAGTAGACAATTCGGGTGAAGAAGTGCCCGGGCGTCGGCGGCGTGGGAGGCTGCGGGAGGTTCAACAATGGGAGCCTCAGCCTCGGGAGTTGGGCTCCTTTTACGGCGAGCCGGGGGCTTCTCTGCAGCAAATAATGCTCTATGATGCGGGGCCCGTGGTGGCACACTGTGGGAGGACAATGCAGCCCCACTAGTACCGCTTGTAGAGGCCCTTTGCACATCCTGAGGGCGAGATGAAGCCGAGGGCTGTGGGTGACCCGCGCGGCGTCCCGGGTCAAGGCGTCGGGACAAAGGAATGCGGGTGGTTGCTAGCCCAGGGTCGGCGTCACTATCACTGTCTTCGCCTTCCCTAGCTTTTTCTGCTGCCCTGAGTGCTTTCTTGGCTGCACTTTTCACTAAAGATTGTTTGTAAAAGTATTTGCCCACTTTCAAAGGCGTACAGGCAGGCAAAGGGGAAGGGCAAAGGGGAAGGTCCTGGGCTAGGCCTAGGCTGACCTGGCAAAGATGGCGAGGGAGTAGGCCTAGGTTCTAGCACACTTGGAAGTTCAATAGCACCTTCCTGAAACACTTCCACATCAGGATCATCACTACTGTCTCCCCCGTCAAATAAATCCACATTGTCGTCGTCTTCAAAACCAACGAAATCGTCATCTTCGCTTGCACTAGTAAATTGGTCTTTGTCCACCAAGCTTTCGCCACTGCTCTCTTCAATTGCAAAAAGTTCTCGCTATATAGCACTATCACTCAACAAACGTTTCACTTTCTTTCGTTGAAGTTTCTTCTCGGTTGTAACAGGCGTCGAAGTTGCGAGCGGGGTAGCAGTGGGGCGCGCGGGAGGTTGCACAGAATCGGACGCGTCGGAATTAATTATTTCACTATAACTAGCCATGGCGGGCACGTAGGAACTGATAACGGTAGTAGTTGAGGCTTGGTGGCGCTGCGATCGCCCCTACAAAGTAAATTTTGGCCGCGCGCTTTTCAAAGCACGCTTTCAAGCATAGGGATTTTAAAAGGACACCCGGGTACCGGCCCATCTGCCGCGCCGTCCTTTTAAAAGGACACCCGGGCTGGAAGAGTTAAGCAAGATTATCGGCACTTTTATCTAAAAAAAAAAAAACTTATTAACTCTTCTTGCCCGGGCTCGCCATCCTAAGGATATTAGTGAGATCCGGGCGATCTGGCCGAAAAACGTCGTAATAGGCTAGCCGTATCTTTGTTATTTTAACTGCTAGAGAATTCACACACATCTCAAAACGTAGTCCTGTTTCATATCTGTAAACTGGCGTTGAGTAGAGCTCTCTAGGTCAACTGGTTCAGTTGTGATGACGATTTCCGTGGAGAGAGATTCGATGCGATGTTAGCAATATCGGACATTTGCAGACACTAATCTCGTCATAGCATACAACAATAACATTGATCCGACGTCTCCTTGCTTTCGGAGGTGCGGTGTCGCAAAGACAGGCTTTGTTTACATGAGTCGGACGCACGGCTTTCAAAACACGCTTAATAGGCTTTCAAAACACACTTAACCTCTCCGCTGCGTAGGTGGGGTATTGGCCACCCCTCCCTGTGCGGAGGTATTAGGCTGTTTTCTTCACTCAAATCGTCATCGTACCATATATATCATTAATACTTATCCATATGCCTTCCTGAAAGATCGGAGACAGAGGGTACTGGTGAATGGAATAGGCTCGGGTGGAGGGAAATTACAAGTGGGGTACCTCAGGGATCTGTGTTGGGACCACTACTGTTCGTTATATTTATCAACGACTTTTCCTTTTTCCTTTGCCCCTCAACTTTCTCTTCATAATTGCTGAGGGACACAGGGTCCTGGATGGGGCTTTGGTTTCCCGGGCATTTCCGCACCCTCCTCAGCTCCCCGCCATGGAGTGGCTTCGGTCACCCAGGCTTTATTGTGGTCGGCAGGGAGGGTTCTGTGGGGGCGCTCGGTTATGGCCTTGGCCTTGCTCGGGGCCTTGGGGCTGTTCGGCCAGGCAGCTTGGGGAACAACAACAACCACTTAATCACAGGTATTTATAAGTGAGGATCGATGAGAGAAATTGAGGAAAGAGCCCTAGATTCCCAATAATCAATAATATAATATTAACAAAACATCCATTCCAACCTTCTCAGCCCAGCTGCTCGGTCACCCATGCCAGTAACATTCAAGGCTACGTGAACTTTGAATTTAATAACTTATAACATGAATATGTTATGTTATATTAATAATAATGTTTTTAAAGCTTATTGATTATCATAATAAAATAAACTGACATTAACGCTCCAGCCTCGGCTACACATTTTATAATACAGTATACCCTCGCTATCTCTGACTAATTGGTGGGAGACCCAGTCCGAGATGACCGAAAATCCGAGATGTCCGGAGTCCGGCTTGTGTCCGACCTAACAGAGGATAAAATCCGACCTAACCAATGTCCGTCCGAGACAACAATGAAATCGGAGACTACGGAAAAAATCCGACCTCAAGAGAGACGTCCGCGTCAACCTAGAAAACGAAGACAACCCTATTCGAACCCTATAATCTGTAATACAAAACACAGTACAGTAAACCCCTGCACAACGAACACTCTTGCAACGAATTTTCACTTTAACGAAGGTTGCATAGTACTACCCCTTGCCCGCACAACAAACACTTTGCCTAGAGTTTACGAATATTTTACAGAGATTTACCGATGGTTCGGAAGTTTTTTGCCAGGGTATTTTTAGCTTTTTTCCACATAAAATCGCTCACTCCCCCTCTGCAACTCTCTTTCTATCTATCTATCTCTCTAATGCATATCTACCTAACTCCCTTATACATTAACATAACTGTCTTATTTGGACTTTTTGTAATCTTTGAATAATTTCTAATTCGATGGAATTGAAAAATATAATATCCTTCCAGCACATAGATAAATAATAAATAAGATAGTCAATAAAATATTTCAACCCTCCCCTCCGTGCGAGCAGAGACGGAAGATTTACGTTTGATAGATTTTTTGTTTTGTTTTGTTCCCTCGATATACACTCTCTTTCTATCTATTTATCTCTCTAATTCATCTACAGTACCTAACTCCCTTATACATTAACATAACTATGTCTTATTTGGACTTTTTGTAATCTTTGAATCATTTCTAATGTGATGGAATTGAAAAATATAATATCCTTCCAGCACATAGATAAATAATAAATAAGATAGTCAACAAAATATTTCAACTCTCCCCTCCGTGCCAGCAGACGGAAGATTTACGTTTGATAGATTTTTTGTTTTGTTTTTTTCCCTCGATATACACACTCTTTCTATTTATCTATCTCTCTAATTCATCTACCTAAATCCCTTATACATTAACATAACTATGTCTTATTTGGACTTTTTGTAATCTTTGAATAATTTCTAATGTGATGGAATTGAAAAATATAATATCCTTCCAGCACATAGATAAATAATAAATGAGATAGTCAACAAAATATTTCAACTCTCCCCTCCGTGGGAGCAGAGACGGAAGATTTACGTTTGATAGATTTTTTGTTTTGTTTTTTTCCTTCGATATACACACTCTTTCTATCTATCTATCTCTCTAATTCATCTACCTAAATCCCTTATACATTAACATAACTGTCTTATATGGACTTTTTGTAATCTTTGAATCATTTCTAATGGGATGGAATTGAAAAATATAATATCCTTCTAGCACATAGATAAACAATAAATAAGATAGTAAAAAAAAATAGTTCAACCCTCCCCTCCGTCTAGGCGCCGAGCTTCCCAGACGGGAGATTTAAGTTTGATAGATTTTTTATTTTTTTTTTTCCCACGGTATACACAAAATGATGGGGAAATATTATAACATGTTTGTAATTGACATTTGTGTCGTTTTTGCTGATTATGAGTTGGTGGAAAAAAAAATCTTTAATTCTATCATATCGGAAATGATTCACAGATTTTATAGACCAAATAATATACACTTTTAAGTGTGTTCAATAGTTTTGCATTATCAATAGGGTGTAGCACAAGGGATTACCAGGATTTATTTCAGGTAGAGTAAAAAAAAGGATGCATAACAGTTAAATGTCACGATCCGGACACCTGTACTCAACACCAGATTTTTCTCAAGGAATTTCCGGATTACATCCGGACTGGGCAGTATTTAGCAGCAACGGACATTTAGCAGGAACGGACAGGTGCTTGCACGCATTTGTCCGTTGAATGGAGGTTGGAGTGTAATGGGGAAAATTACAAAAGTACTGGAGGCTATCGTCGGGCGACTATTGACCTTCACTTTACATGCCAATAATCAAAAGGTAAGTTGCTTTAATGAAAAGAAAGGTAAGTAAAACACAAACACAAACCTTAGAAAAGTTGATGAGGTGCTTAGTGTGATGGATGTGGTGATAGACGGGAGGCGGATGTTAGTTACCACCCTCCGTGGCCCCACTCTTGTTCTCCGTCACCCCACCGTCGCCGCCAAAGCCCGTGAAATCATCGTCGATGGCAGCAAGTTCGGCGTCCTGTAGAGCTTCTATTATATCTGCCTCATCATCTTCGTTCTTCTTCTCTGCCTCATCATCATCTTTCTTCTTCTCTGCCTCATCATCATCTTTCTTCTTCTCTGCCTCATCATCATCTTTCTTCTTCAGGTAGCGAGTCATTAAGGCTTGGTGGCGATCGTTTATTTTGACATTGTAGAGGTCATGGAAACTTGTGCTGATTTTCTGAATGTATCCCAGGAACTGTTCACGAGAATCAGAGATGCCGGGTGTGCCTTCAAGCTGTTCCTTCAGGTTTTCACAAAGTCCCAAGATGACAGACAGTTGCTGAGGTGTTGCTTCTTTCTGTTGTTGTTGTTGTTGTTCCCCAGGCTGTCTGGCCGAACAGCCCCAAGGTCTCGAGCAAGGCCATAAATGAGCGCCCCCACAAAATGCTTCTTTCTGTTTTTCAACTTGCTGTGGTTCTTCTTGCTCTGTCTCTTCCACTTCGTCCTCTGCTATCATCTCTTCTGTTGTTTGTTCTGGCCTTAGTGGGTTGTGAATCAGTTCCTCGATGTCTTCCTCGTTGACTTGGTTGAATCCGGGGGCTCGAACACTCCTAACTGACTCAAGAGTTGCCCTCATCAGATTCTGACCTTCTGCAGCATCATCCACTATTAAGTGAGGTAACAGTGGCTTCCAACCATGCTTAATAGAGGCCACTGAAATATAGTTCCAAGCCTTAACAAAGAAGTCTACTGCATGATGAATATTGAAAAGCTTCCAAAATTCTTTTACAGTCAGAGTAGCATCGGCCGTATTGGAAGTTGGTGGCAAGGCAGAGGCAGAGCGTGAGGCAGAGGGAGAGGCGGCGGAAGAAGTGGAGGGGTTGCCAGGTTCGTCTGAGTCACTTGATTCCATCTCTTCAATTTCCTTCAGTTCCTCTTGTGAATCGGTGTCTCGGTTCATCTTGTCATGCATTTGCTTGTAAAATAAAAGTTTCACATTAGCAATGATTTCTTGATCCATTGGCTGGATTTTGGATGTAGTATTGGGGGGAAGAAAGCAGACTTGCACAGCACTGTGGCGACCAACCAGAAATTTTGCATGGCTAGGCGCATTACCCAAAAACAAAATGACTTTAAAATCGATGTTTTGGCGCTTGCAATGGGCTTTAGCGTCCGGGACAAAATGCTCATCAAACCAGGAGATGGAGAGGGGTGTGGTCATGTATCCCTTGCGAGTTTGACTCCAGTACACATTCAAACGATTCATGTCACAGTTCTTGTAGGCGCGAGGCTTGGCAAACTTATAAATTACCAAAGGTTTCATTCGGTGGGTTCCGGACGCATTGCAAGTCAGGAGAACACTCATGCGATCCTTTGCCATTTTTACCCCTTTTGCTTGCTTTTCTTTTACTGAGATGAATGTGGATTTTGGTGCTCGCTTCCAGTACAGTCCTGTCTCGTCACAATTATATATTTGGTCCAAACAATAACCTCCGTCTTCAATCATTTGGCGAGCAATTGCAGGGTAAGAGTTGGCTGCAGGTTCATCAGCAGAAGCCACCTCACCCTGGTACACAGCATGCTTCACCCACACACCTTTTTTTAAACTTTTGAAGCCAACCAACTGAGGCATTAAAAGGCATTGGATTTTGTATGTTTCTTTTTTTACATAGTGCATCGTAAATCTTACGTGCCTCTGCTCTAATTTGTGGGCCTGCAACACCTGCTTTCTCTTTATCTCGCCTCTGAACCCACTTTAACAAATAATGTTCAGTTATAGCTAGCACTTGATTTTTTTCACTGTACTCCACCACTGCCCGACTAGCACCACCACCTTCACCACCAAAATATTTCTCAGCAACAGCCAACGATTTCTTCATCTGTTCCTTATTCTTTCTAAATGTTCTCACAGTTCCTTCTGGACAGTTCATTCGTTTCGTTATATCACAGTTTCTGTAGCCTTCTTCGATCATTTGAATAATCTTTTTCTTCTCTTCTACACTATACTTCCTCAGTTTTTGGCCACACTGGTGATGTTTGTTTTGGTCTTCTTTGGCCTTTCCTGGTCGCTTAGGTGGCTCCTTTCATTCCCCACTAGGACCACTGGGGCCCCCACTACCCTGGGAAGCCATCATTGTTCGTGGGTCGGACCGCGGGACGGGTAATCACAAAGAAAAAAACAGGTAACCTTGAGTAGTTCACAGCTGGGACAATATGAACACTGAGCGGGAAGCCCGGGAGTGCGTCATCAACATGGCCGCCAACAAATGCTATCCACGATGCGTCGGTGCGCACCCGTGGGACTCGTGTGGTTGTATAGTGGGATGAGAATTCAGGTAGCCATTGGATAGTACCGTGGGATGCGTAATCGTGGGATCAAAATGCGTGAGATGCGTGACTCTACTGTATATAATTTATTAATTATAACAATTTATTATTACTTTTATTTGGTGTTTACGAACATTATAGGGGTATATGCCTGATGGTTCGGACCTAACCTAATTAATCCCATATAACTAATAGTTCACACAACAAAAATTTGCCCCGGATGTAGATGGCGTCGGACGTCCCTTCTGTTTGTCGGATATTCACCCTTATTGCCCGGTGACGTGAGGGCGTCATCCGACAACGTCGGACACTGTCGGAACGATGACGGAAATGTCCGAAATACGGAAGTATATGTCCGAGAGGCCGTAGCCAGTCCGGCTAGTACGGGTTTCCGACCTCTAGAGGTCCGAGATGGCGAGGGTTTACTGTATATCCCCGAAACCCGGGGTTTTTGGCCGAAAAAACTTCTCGCCTAGGCTACCGTATCTTTGTTATTTTGACTGCTTCCGCATTCCCGCACATCACCAAGCGTAGATGTGTTTCGTACCTGTAGAATGGCGTTAAATAGAGCTCTCTAAGTCAACTGGTTCAGTTGTGATGACGATTTCCATGGAGAGAACTTTGTGGCGATATCAGCCACTTTACACTACTTTTCACTACTTAACAATAACACACAGGTACACACGAACAAGGACGCCTCTCCTTCTTGTGGTCGGAGATGCACAGCGTCGGTCCAACCGGCTGTTGTTTACATGCTTCGGACGGACGCCTTGCACACCAAGCTTAAAGGCTTTCAAGCTGCCGGAGCCTCAGAGCCCTACCGAGTACTGCGGGGGGTGTTTGTTATGGGTGCCTCAGAGCCCAACCGGGTCTGAGGGGTTAATATACAATATCAGAAACTGTAAGGGGAAATTAAAATATTTGAACAAAATTTTCCGTCATTGAAGAAAACGGACATGGTAGCGTACAGGGATAACTAAATGTTTTCTTCTACCAGGTAAATGGATTACGCATTTTACGGTTTTAAAATAAATATAACGCAATCATTATACATTTAATACCCATTATTTTATGCTCTAATAGTCATAATGCCATTAATCCCAATAGTATTGGGAATGGGGTAATCGCTAAAAAAAATTAATAACCGAAAATACAACTGTGAATTTTTTTTTTTTTTTTTTTTTTTTTTATGCCAAGGTGTGGGCCCCTTGAGGGCGCGGGGCCCTAGGCCATGGCCTACTCGGCCCCCCCCCCCCCCCCCCCCCCCTAAATCCGCCACTGCACTGAGTCAGTCCCCCCAATACACGTATTCTCAGTCCGCGTTTACCCTAATCCGCGTCGAGGGGTCCAAAAGGTACTCAAATTCCTAAAACGCGAATTGACCCCACAATTCCCGGATTACGGTTGAAGAGTGGTGCTGTTTTTCGTATTCCCCGCCACCCTCCTCCCTACTCAGTGCCACCCTTCACCGCCTCTCCGCCGCCAGACTAGGCCGGCGCCGCTCAGCTGTTGTTGTTGTTATTGGCACACTCTTCTATCCAGGAGTTCGTTCTGTGAACGATGGCAGTTTCATTTATTTTTATTAACTTTCTTCATATTACTTGCTTGCGAGATGTTGCAGGGGGAAGATGTTTGTCTTTCGGCCGGCCTACCCAGAATACGACTGGGCGCCGAAAATATAAGTTTTTCAACACCCAATTGCTGTCCCAACTTCTATTATCGATCTTCAATGTTCATATTCAAATAAACACACATGGAAAAGAAATAGGCCTAATGCATTATACGCTAAATATTACGAATTATGTTAGAATCGAAGGGTTGTATATAAAGTCTATAATAGGTCTACAATAATATTAAAAAACAATAGCCATTGCTTACCTAAAAATTAAATGCTTAACCCAAGTGTCAAGGATACGCAGTAGGCCTATTAATTGCGTATCCTGGATACTTGCTAAGCATTTAATATTAAGGTAAGCAATGGTCTTTGTTTATGTTTTTATTATTGTAGGCCTATTATAACCTTTCTTGACAATTAATTATTGATTTTGAATGAAAATGTGAGTGTCTCAGGCGGGCTGCCGCCCATAGTGTATTTTTCTCCATAAGTTATGTTATTCCTATTACGCGAATTCACAATACGCGATGCGCTTAGCCGCCCATATAGACGCGTTTTGGAGGGTCTGACTGTATATGACAAAATGCTGAGGGGGGTAGCCAGAGATTATGTCAACAGCAGCATGTATTGCAAACAATTTAACGGTATATACCGTCGACTGTATGGGGAGAAATATCTGAAGTTGGTGGTCCTGCGACACGGCGTCACACCCAACACCTGAATCAGATTTGGATCCATCAGTATAGATGGCAATATGGGGGGAATTGCGGCGAATGTGTTCTGCGGCATTATGTTGAAACACATTTGGTGAATTGGAAGACCATTTAGTTAAGTAAGAAAGAAATGTACAAACTTGTGGAGGGTGTAAAGTCCATGGAGGCAAAGAGGAAAGAGGGGGAAGGAACCGAATATCCAAACCTGTTGACCTAAGAAGTAGACCAGCACGAATGGGGAAGGGAGGAATATGAAGACCTTTTGAGTATGAGGTCTCGTTGTAGAATAGTACAGTATGGGTCTTGTTCTATCTATGGATTATTATCATAATGTAAAACTTGCAAAATATACAACCAAAACTGGGACGAACATAGAAAAAAACAAAAGAACTTACCAAATCGCTAAGTGGAAACAACGCTTTAGCAAAATAAAATGTTGAAATAAAAGAACATAATCCACCACATAGGGTGTACATCACTACATGAGTAAGTTAATATGTTTCCCAAGCAAACTAATCGCATATATAACAACGCACTATGGTTCAAGGAATTAGTCAATTTGGGGAGTCTTATATAATGCATTGCATGTAGAGGTGGTTATTGTGGGTACAAACAGAGTGTCTGGTGGTTGTGCAAGGAGCACTTGAGAGTGAACAGTAGTGGTACATACTTACCCTAAAATTTACACAAGCGCACCAGAGAGCTAATAGCAACCAACAAGTGATATAGACAAACTAACATTAGGGGAGTGATAAAATGGATGTAAACAAACACCCTAAATGTCCCAAAAATAAAATATGGCTAAGCGTCACTGGTTACAATGACAACCAGACCCTGTGATGTAGGTCTTTCTTGAAGAATTCTATCAACCGTAACAGCAAATCCTACCACTTATACTATAACTGTCATACCAAGCCAAACGGATTATTCAGTTAATTATTACACCTATTAAACTCTTCCATCTATTGTAATGCCAATCATAACCAAGAATTATCTCTACTGTACTATATACTAACAACTGCACTGCCAAACCTAACCAAATATTCTATCAATCATAACAGCAAATCATACCATCTAATGCTCTGGTACTGATACTTGGAGACCTCCTTTTCGATCTGTTGTGCTAGCTCTCGTGTGGGGGCCAGCACGAGGCAGGTGGGTCCGGGTCGCTCCCAGCGGGGGGTGGGCTGGGCGATAATGTGCAACAGGGCCGGCAGGATGAACGCCAACGTCTTCCCTGGTGAAATATTATATTGTAACATTGCCCAATAAGAAAAACACAATGAGCATTTGTGGCCTACTGATTTTATATTGAACAGCCAAACTGAGCCAAGGAAAGAGAAGAGTCGACATTGAGATGCATGAACAATGATTGTTCATGCTTGTCAATATTAATAAATTGTTGTGTAGTTATAATAGCATACAGTATATATGGTTTTATGTAAGTTAATACAATCACTTAAATTCCAATATTTTATGTATCCATTAAATTTTGAAAGATAAATTAATTCTATGTATTTATGCAGTGTAAAGCTCTTGGTCTCTTTGTTCCCAAAATGTATGTATTCATTCAAAAACATAATGCCTACATTACTGATTTGGTGACATACTTGGAAGTTTAACCCACTGAGCACCAGGCAATATAATATAAATGTACACTCCAGGACCAGCAGGTTGTCAAAAAAATTGTTTTCCAGAACACACCTGGAATGGGTTAGAAATTAAGGCAAAAACACAAAAAAACGAACCCCTAGTCATTAAGGGGTCCTACGGGGCACCCGAAAGTCGGAATTAACATGGGGAAATGGGTAGGCAAAAACATGTGTTTGCACGCTTACTCGCACGCGGTTGGGCTTTGAGGGTTTTCAACCATCAGCATTGTTGCGTGGGATGCTTACGCAGTTCCCATACAAATCTGAGCTCTCTAGATGCCATATAGGACCGGAGTAATTAACCGCGACGCACCCTATGCGGCTCTGGGGTTTAGCGTTACATACATTGCCGACGCATCACGTGCGTTTCTGGTACTCGAAGGGTTAAAATTACAAATTAAAGTATGTTACTTAGCAATGTCTGCATGTGAAAGAAATATGTCCTGCTCTAATTGTAATGAAAAACGAATTCAACAGGGAGCTGATAATCTTTGTGTAAGTTGTAGAAACATCATACAGTACAGTATTGCCATTTAACCTGACAAATAAAAAAATATTTCAATTTGTCTCACATAACCCTCCTGTAAACATTCAGGCAAGACTAAGTGAAATTGAAAATATATTATCTAATCCTCAATCAGTCAATGATATTCGATGATGTTGATCCTGATTACAATTTCTATAATACCGTAATCAAAATGTAATCTTTAATTGTAATTAGTATTTTGAGGAATCAATTAATACAAAAATTGAATAATTTGTGGACAACTCGCCTGTGTTCTCGCTAATACACTTGAATATTCCAAGTGCTCCCAAAAACCTACATAAATTTGAAGCCTATTTAGAAAATATTGAGACAAGTTTTGATAGTATAATGTAAAACTAGCAAAATAAACAAACCAAAACTGGGACGACACAAGATAAATGCAAAATAACTAATCAAAATCGCTATGTGGAAATAACGCTTAATAAAATAAAATTTTGAAATAAAAGAACACAATCCACCACATAGGGTGTACATCACTACATGAGCATGTCAATCTGGTTCCCAAGCAAACTGATTGCACATATAATAATGCACCATCATCATGTTCAAGGAATTAGTTAATATGGGAAGTCCGGGACGTTCTGGTAAATTTTACAAAATTCTGTATGCATAAAGAAACTACAATTTATATCAAATTTTATATTAAGTTAATTTGCAATTTGACAAGATATCAACAATAGTACAAAAAAACCATACAGCACTCACTAACAATAGTGCTATCAGGTAGGTACCTGTAAGCATAGCATGCCTCAAGTGACCCCTACCAATTACTACCCTACAAATAATCTACTTTTAAAAACCATACAGCACTCACTAACAATAGTGCTATCAGGTAGGTACCTGTAAGCATAGCATGCCTCAAGTGACCCCTACCAATTACTACCCTACAAATAATCTACTTTTAAAAACCATACAGCACTCACTAACAATAGTGCTATCAGGTAGGTACCTGTAAGCATAGCATGCCTCAAGTGACCCCTACCAATTACTACCCTACAAATAATCTACTTTTAAAAACCATACAGCACTCACTAACAATAGTGCTATCAGGTAGGTACCTGTAAGCATAGCATGCCTCAAGTGACCCCTACCAATTACTACCCTACAAATAATCTACTTTTAAAAACCATAGGGCACTCACTAACAATAGTGCTATCAGGTAGGTACCTGTAAGCATAGCATGCCTCAAGTGACCCCTACCAATTACTACCCTACAAATAATCTACTTTTAAAAACCATACAGCACTCACTAACAATAGTGCTATCAGGTAGGTACCTGTAAGCATAGCATGCCTCAAGTGACCCCTACCAATTACTACCCTACAAATAATCTACTTTTAATATTGTACAAATAGGGGAGGTGTGGCGGAGTGGTCTTGCCAATGGACCCGGGTTCGAATCCCAATATGTCAATGGGAAGATATTATTGGGATGGAATTTGTGCTGTACAAATCAGTGCATTACCACAGCACACCGAAATGCCAAAAATATACCCTCATTGTTCCCTGATTAAATAGCATTGTATAAATATTACCATATTCAAAAATATGCTACAGGGGGGCAATGCCTAGTGAGTTAATTGCTCAATAGGTGGCATTCTGAGAGTGACGATCCGAGTGTGGGGGGTGAGACTGTGAAGCGCAGAGGCGAGGCGGCTTCAGAGATGGAGTTGCTTCGAGCCGTGAAGATTCGCATGTCTCACTCCCTAGACTGGAGCAAGACCTCACGGGTCTCACCGTGTTCAGCGGAAGAGTATAAAGGCTATCAGCCTATGCCCGAGAGGGAGTAGTTGGAATACAAAAAAAAAAAAAATCGCAAAAGAAAGCAATTGATACTATCGACAATGAATAGATACAATATAACAAAGACAAATAATTGCAAAATATGAAGAAGAAACAAAACAGATTTAAACAAAGAGTACTCTTTTAACCCTTTCGCTGCGGGTGACATTCTGGAATGTCCTGGCAAGTTACAGCAATTTCCAGGCTTTAAAAGCCTGTAAAAACCGTAAAAATAGAGTGTCAGTGGGCGGGAGCGTGAGGGGCCCACCTCCGACCCTCAGAGCACCGAGCAGCTCACTGAGGTTGACTGTGTCTCGCGCGGGTCTCTCTCTGTGTCTCCCAACAGTGTAGCCAAGCGAGCGAGTGTTACATAATAGCGGGTTTCCCGCGTTTCACTGGCACCACTGCGGGTGAACCAGACCACGTACGGGGCCCGTTCTGGTGTCATTTTGAAGCTATTCTCGCCTAGTTTTCGGCAGAATACACTTAATTTAATGCAGATGCTTGATTTATCATTCAAGAGTGCCTGAATATGCCCTAAATAGCCGCAGCCAAAGGGTTAACAAGAACAATTAATTTTAAAAATCAATAATAACAATAGAAAAAGATAAATAATTAATACACACAGACAAAAAGTAAGCAGAGGTTATACGAGAAATTTTAAGTTAATAATGCTTGATTAAAATTATTTATTTTATAATGTAAAACTTGCAAAATAAACAAACTAAAACTGGGACGACACAAGATAAATGCAAAAGAACTGATCAAAATCGCTGTGGAAACAACGCTTAATAAAATAAAATTTTGAAATAAAAGAACAAAATCCACCACATAGGGTGTACACAACTACATGAGCAAGTCAATTTGTATCCCAAGTAAACTGATCGCACATATAACAATGCACCTCGTCATGTTCAAGGAATTAGTCAATTTGGGAAGTCTGGGACGTTCTGGTAAATTTTACTAAATTCTGTATACATACATACATACATAAAATTTTAAGACCGAGTGTTCCACACGTCAGTGCAGTTTCAGTCTCTTGTCCTAATGGCGGCGTTCCAGGCAACCCTGTTAAGGGCTGCTTCACTTGTCAAGTTCTTGGATTTGAGATCGGCGCGTATAGTCCGATCCCAGGTCTTCCTCGGTCCACCCCTTGGTGCAGCTCCCTCCACAATCACAGACCTGCATTTTTTCACCCAATTTTGTTCATCCATTCTCTCCACATGTCCATACCATCCCAGTCTACTTGTACGCATCACCTCGCTAATACTCTTTATACCTAAACGTCTCCTCAGCTCAACATTTGTTATTCTATCCTGTAGCCTGGCCCCACACATCCATCTCACCATTCTCATCTCATTACGCTCCATTCTGTTGACATCCTCTACTTTAACGGCCCATGTTTCTGAGGCATACGTCATTGCACTTCTAACACATGAGGCATACACCTTTCCCTTCAGGGGGAGAGGCATTCTTTTCATGGTCAGGATTGGCATCAATTCTCTGAACTTCCCCCAGCCACACCTAATTCTAGCAACAGTGGCAGCTTCGGCCCCACCACCGGCAGAGATGGTATCTCCTAGGTAACAAAACTTGTTCGCACTCAAATTTCTCTATTTCTGACTTATCCTTCGGCAGGGGCACCTTTATTCTACTACAGCGCTTACTCCCATGGTGTACCCAACATCGACAGATGCTACATTGAATTGAGTTACCGCCCACTCCCTTTCCACACACTGCACATGGGTATGCACCGCTCTTTTCCACATTGCCTCGTCTCAATCTACAATGCATAACCTTGGTTTTGTTAATATTGACTCTTAAACCCTTGCTCGCCATGCCCTCTCTCCACTCTCTGAATTTGGCCTCAGCATCCTGCATACTGTCAGCTATTAGGACTAAATCGTCTGCATAAAACAGTTCCAAAGGGAGTCCGCCTCTAAAAACTCTAGACAGCGCCTCCAAGACCATAATAAAGAGGAGGGGGCTTAACACTGAACCCTGATGGACTCCAACACGGACTGCAATCTCATCACTCGGTACACCCTTCACCCTCACCGAACTTCGCGAATCCTCATACATCTTCATTATCACACGCACCAGCCACTCTTCCACACCAAGTTTCCTCATAGCCCACTGCACAACATCTCTAGGTACCCTATCAAAGGCCTTCTCCAGGTCCACAAACACAAAGTAAAGATCCCTGCCTTTTAGTAAGTATCTTTCCTGTATCTGCCTGACTATGAAGATAGCATCGGTTGTACCACGTCCTGGCATAAAACCAAACTGCATATCATCAATAGAGATGCTTTGCCTGATCAAACCCTCAAGGACTCTCTCACAGACCTTCATGATTTGGTCAAGCATTTTCAGGCCCCTATAATTTCCTCTATCTAGTGCATCCCCTTTTCCTTTGTATATATTTACTATTACACTTTTGAGCCAATCCTCTGGGATTTTCTCATCTTTAATAATGGTGTTTATCAACTCAGTGACTAAGTTTACACCAATCTCCCCTGAGGCTTTTATCATCTCAGCGACAATGTCGGAGCAACCTGGAGCTTTACCGTCCTTCATTTTATTGATTGCGTCGCTCACTACAGCTGGTGCTATCAAAGGAGGGGGCCCAGATATTGGTTTTTCGATACTAAGCCGTTCCTTATCCCATTCAAACTCTACATTTAGCAATCGTTCATAGTGTACCTTCCATGCTTCTCTGATTTCATTTTCTGCATGAATGAATAAAGAAACTAAAATTTATATCAAATTTTATATTAAGCTAAATTTGCAATTTGACAAGATATCAACAAAAGTACAAAAAACATAATCACTCACTAACGATAGTGCTATCGGGTAGGTACCTGTAAGCATTCAAGTGACCCCTAACAATTACTACCCTACTAATAACCTACATTTATTGTACAAATAAACTAAGGAAATCGCAAAAGCAAGCAATTGATCCTATCGACAATGAATAGATACAGTATAATAAATAACAATATTTGAAAATATGAAGAAGGCACAATAGATTTAAACAAAAGAGTACAGTACTCTTTTAACAAGAACAATTAATTATAAAGAATAATAATAATAACAATAATAATAGAAAAAATTAAATATTAATATTAATATTAAAATACAGTCACAATAATTGACCTTAAAAAGATTAAATTTATGCAACAATTTACTTGCAACAAAACCTCTGTCTACTAAGTCTGTATAGTAACCTAGCTCTATCCCAAAAGTCTTCTACTCTAGTACAAATTTTACAAAATCTTATTAGATGGGAATAAAAACAATTATAAGCTATTTTACTATCGATATTACTACTAGGGAAAAGAAAGTTTATTACGTTAAAATTAAAATCGTCTCAACTTTGTGGTATATTTTCAGTGTGCACTGTTCATTAACAATCTGTATATTTATATCAAGAACATTTTCAACTTCATTTACGTTACCTTGTCTGAGGGGGATGGAATTTGGATAAATTTGTTTAGCGACTTGATTAAAATTTAACATATTGCAAACAAGAATATCATCACTATATCTACTATTATTAATTAACAATTTAGCAAGTGCTAATTTTTCTGGGACGTTATTTTTCTTGCTACTGTCAACTAAGTTTTTCATAAATTTAAATTCTAAAGATAGCAAGAATAAGTCTGCAATTAAAGGGCTAGCATTTCCACCCATAGGAATTCCTAATATTTGTTTGAAAATGTAGGGCCCGAATCTAACAAGTACAGTATAGAAAAGGAGGAATTTAAGGGCATCTTTCGGTTTAGTTCTATCAAAATATACTGAACTAGTGGGATCAAAGCTAAGTGACGCATTATTAAAATATGAATTAACATTTATGTAACGATTACCACTACTAACAAATCTGTCAAAATGTAAATCTATAATAAAGCAAAGTTCTGAAAATACTAAATCAAGAGGCAAATTGGAATACAAAGTTGAAAAGTCGAAGTTATGTACTGAAGTAACTTTCTGAATGGTATTAAGTTTATCAATAACTTCTACTGAATTGTCAACAGTTCATGCCAGTTCTATTCTTGATGGGATATGTCTCAGCCCCATACATCACTGTTGGCACAACAATTCCTTGATACATTGCACTTTTTACTTTCATTCCGAGATTTCTCACCTTCCACATACATCCCATTGCTCCAAAAACCTTCCTTCCTTCACACACTCTGTTTTACCTCTATTTCCATACCTCCACTCCTGCTTATTGTTCTTCCTAGATATTTAAAACACTCTACTTGTTCCAATATTTTTCCATCCAGCCTTGCATCTAGATTCACCCTACGATCACCCCTATTACACACCATTACTTTACTTTTATTGACATTTACCTTCAGTTTCCTCCTCCCACAAACCACACCAAACTCTTTGACTACCCACTGCAGTTTCTCCTCAGAATCTGCCACCAACGCTGTGTCATCAGCGAACAGCAACTGATTCAACTCCCAATCTCTACCATTCTTTCCTACTAAACCCAATCCTCTTCCCATAGTTCTCATTTTCATCTCTCACCACGCCATCCATAAATATATTAAACAGCCATGGTGTCATTACACAACCCTGTTGCAAACTCATTTACCTCAAACCATTCACTTAACTCGCCATTTCCTACACTAACACACGCACTGCTCTCTTCATAAAAACTCGTAACTGCTTTTAACAAATTTCCTCAAATTTCATAAATCCTTAACACCTTCCACATTGCTTCACGATCCACACGATCATACGCTCTTTCCAAATCTAGCCCAAAATATTGCCTTATGCTTCTCTAAATACTTCTCGCATACAGGTACCTACCCGATAGCACTATCGTTAGTGAGTGCTGTACTGTATTTTATATATTATTTTGTAATAGTATAGATATCTTATCAATATTTGTATTTTTTACTATTGTTAATGTCTTGTCATGTTGCAAATTTGATTTTAAATAATATTTTGACATTTAACATGTAGTTTCTTTATTCATGCAGAGTTTAGTAAAATTTGCCAGAACGTCCCGGACTTCCCAAACTTGACTACTTCCTTTAACGTGACGATAGTGCGTTGTTATATGTGCGATTGGTTTGCTTGGGAAACAGATTAACTTGCTCATGTAGTGATGTACACCCTATGTGGTGGATTGTGTTCTTTTATTTAATAATTTTCATTTTAGTAAGCGTTGTTTCCACATAGCGATTTTGATAATTTAATTTGACTTTATATTGTCCTTGTCCCAATTTTGGTTTGTTTAGTTTGCAAGTTTTACATTTTAATTTTAATTTTAATAACTGTCTTGCTGCAAAAATCTGATCCATGCACCCTCTTCCCCTCCTAAAACTGCACTGTTCTTCTCCTATTGCAACTTCCGTACACTATATTATCCTCTCTAATCAACACCCTGCCATACAGCTTTCCAACCACTGATAATAAATTAATACCTCCACAACTTGAACACTCATATCGATCTCCCTTCCCCTTGTACATCGGCACATTACATGCACTCCTCCAGTCTATTGGTACCATTGACACAACAAAGCACACATTGAAGAGTCTCACCAACCAATCTATTATCACATCTCCACCCTTCTTTATACACTCCACAGCAATACCATCCAAACCTTCTGCTTTTCCCGCTCTCATTTGTTTCACTGCTTCCTTCACCTCACCTTCCCCAATCCTTTCATTCATTCCCTGCCACCTGGGTGGCCTGAGTAATCTATCTCCATCAACAATGGTCCCAGGTTCGAATCCCGATGTATCAATGGGAAGATATTATTGGGATGGAATTTGTGCCGTACCTAGTATCAGTGCATTACCACAAAGCCCACCGAAACACCAAAAAAATACCCTCATTGTTCCCTGATTGTATGAATATTGTATGAACATTCCCATATTCAAAATACGCTACAGGGGGGCAATGCCTAGCGAGTTCATTGATCAATAGGTGGCGTTCTGAGAGCGAGGGTCTGAGTCTAGGTGGTGAGACAGTGAAGCACTGGAGCGAAGCAGCTTCAGAGATGGGGCTGCTTTGAGCCGTGGGTGGACAACTTCTTATCTTGCGAAGCCAAGATATCGGGGGTTGGTTGTCTCACTCCCTAAACTGGAACGACACATCACGGGCTTCGCCGTCCAATATACGGTTGAATGTACAGGCTCTCAGCCTATGCCCGAGAGGGAGTTGTTGAAAAAAAAAAAAAAATGCCTCAATCACTGCTTCTCTTCCATCTCTTGCATTTAGCAAAGATTAAAAATACTCAGCATATCCCTTCCTCACTTCAACTCCCTCCACTAGCAATTCTCCATTTGCATCCTTTCCTGCTTTGCGCAGTGGCAGTATCGTAACCAATAGGGTCTTGCTGAGTACCGTGGAAATTATATTGTCACTGCTATAAGCTCAAAACAGTGTACAAAATTGGTTAAAGTTTTTGCACCACACACATCTGCCATCCTGTGCGTGGTCTCTCCACGCATCTCGGTTGGGCTACCCCCAAAGGGTAGCCAAGTCGATCCCCACCTGCCCGCGGTGACCTTGCAGACACCACTTTCCCTTTTTTTCTTTTCCATTTTATTTTTGTTTCCATTGTGGTGGCACTGACGGGGACGGCGCTACCTGGGGTCTGTCCCAGGTAGTTATTATCACGTTTTTTTAACTAAGGTTTTCTCTTATTTTTAATCAGATACGAAAAGTGGGTTTTTTTTTCTTTTTAAATTATTGGTTACTTCCACTGAAATGGCAGCAAGCAAGCAGAGTTGCAGTTGCGGGAAGGTTGTGGGCAAGGCCAAATCGCTGGGCTGCTACTTGTGTGGTATATATTTTCAAGTCAACTGTATAAATGTTGATGATGAGGACCTCAGAGTACTTGCAAAGAAGAAACCTGGATTTAAATGGTATTGCACTGTTTGCTGCTAAGGACGCAGCAATTAGTCAGCAGACCTTGGATGACCTGAAGGCTGCCCTAGTTGGTGAAGTGAAGACTGCCATTGTAAACGAAGTGAAGGGTGCCCTTGCTGCGGTGGCCGTGGAGATAGAGAGTATTGGTGACAGAATGGATATCCTTGAGACTAAAGTTGCTGCCCCGACATTCCCTTGTTTGCCAAGATAGTTCAGCAAACATTTGAAGAGACCAAAAAGGAGCTGACCAAATGCACCACTGAGGTGGTAAATGGTGGAAAGAAAAAAACTGTCTGGGACCATCAGGTCCTGGTAGTGAAGCCAAAAGACCGATCCTCCGAGCCAGTAAGCCCACCAGATACAAAGGCAATCGAGACTGCTTTGGCTTCGGTTCCGGTTAACAAGTTAACTAGAACTAATTCAGGTGTACTGGTGGTACGACTTCCATCCAAGAAAGCCAAAGAAGATGCAGGATGGGCCATCAATCAGTGTTTGGGGGTGGACAGTGCCTTCAGTGTCTCCGAACCAAAGAAGATGCTGCCAAAAATGACTCTGGTAGACATTGCTAATGCCACTGAGGATAATGAGATCATTCCCAGCATCCTCAACAAGAACCGAAGAATAAAGTCCCTGGTCGACGATGGCTTAGCTATGAATTTGCTATTCACCAAGCAAAAGAGTGATGCACACACAGAGACTGAGGTAGTAAAAATGTCACCTGAAATACGCTCTTCCATTGTGGATGATGGCAATTCTGTGTACAGGTATGTTGGACTTGGGAGATGTCGTGTCGCTTCTGGGTAACACAATGTTACCATTGCCAGGGCTTTGGCCATACCAGTGACAGGTGTTATCGGAAAAATGAGGATCCAAAATGCAACTTTTGTGCCGGTACTCATAACCAGAGCTGGGCACCACAAACAAAAAGTCAAGTCAGCAAACACCAATTAGCAAACCCAGAACATAACTTCAGCAAACACAAATGTGCAAACCTTGTGAAATTTCTAGTCCTCAAATGCAAATATGCAAACGCAAACCGTTTTTTATTAATTTTAAATTTAAACTACAGAATAAGGGTAAATCAATAAATTCAATCTCTAATGTCAATAAATATATATATTTACCTAAATATAATGTTGCCCAACTTCCATGGACCTCAAGGATATACATACAGGCTTTTAAAGCTTGGAAATTGCTGTAAATTGCCAAAACATTCCAGAACGTCACCTGCAGTGAAAGGGTTAATATATATAGCATAGGCCACTTAGTTTGTCCACATGGGCAGTAAAACGTTGGGGCAACTTGTTTATGGGGAGAGTGCTTCAGTAATAATCAGTATTCGCAATTCCGCACCATTCATGAGGAGGTACGCCGGATCACAGAGGTGCAAGGAGGCGATTTATTCGTGGTCTCCCCTTTGGGAATGGCAATAGGCTATATATGCCTAGATAGGTCTACTTTAGATAGATTAAGTAATTTAATAGAAAGTAGCCTAGGCCTATTAATTTTAATGCTCAGAATAAAGGCCTAGCTTCAGATCAAAATTTAATAAAATTTTATTGTAGGCTAAATTTAGTCTAGGCCTATATGATACTTTCAAAATTAACACTTTCTACTTGACACTAATAAAATGAGTGTGATTATAGGCCTAGGCCTATACATAGAAGTTAGAACATGCAATATTTAGCCTAGGCCTACATGCTTTGAGGCATTTTGATGGAATTAGTGACTGATTATAGCCTAGACCTAGGCCTAGGCTATATATTAAAGTTAGAACATGCAATATTTAGCCTACATGCTTTGAGGCATTTTGATGGAATTAGTGATTATAGCCTAGACCTAGGCTATATACTGTATATAGAAGTTAGAACATGCAATATTTAGCCTACATGCTTTGAGGCATTTTGATGGAATTAGTGATTGACTGATTATAGCCTAGACCTAGCCTATATATATAGAAGCTAGAAAATGCAATAAATTTAGCCTACATGCTTTGAGGCATTTTGACAGGATTAGGGTAGCCTAGGCCTAGCCTAATAAAATTACTTATATTAGTAATTAGCCTATAGGCCTAGGCTATATTTAGAAGTTAGAACATGCAATATTTAGCCTACATGCTTTGAGGCATTTTGATGGGATTAGTGATTATAGACCTAGGCCTAGGCTATATAGCCTAGCCTATATAGAAGTTAGACTTAGCCTAGGCTTACATGCTTTGAGGCATTTTGATGGGATTAGGGTAGCCTAATAACATTACTTTAGGTTAAAAATTAACAGGCTATCAATCAAATTAACGATAGCCTAACTTTATAATCTTAAATTAGGCTAGATTATAAAGTTATAAAGCCCTTCTCCAGAGACATCATCTTGGTAATTACAGGCCCATAGAAGGTCTCTAGGTGGGGCCAGGGGTGGCTTAGGTCCTCGATTTCTGCATGCTCTGCAGCATCACTGTCGGATGATGGTGGTGAACTGCTCCCCATGCTGTTGGCAGCTGCGGTAGGCATGATGGTAGACTCCATGTTCACTTCAATAGGCCGAAAATATAAACAAAGTTGAAGTGCTAGCAGGTTGAAACTCTTGGACTGCTGTGTGTTGTAGGTGTTAGCTCGACGCTTGCTACTAAGTAAGTGAACAAACGTGAAGAGCCGATGTATAGGCCTACATTCCAGAACACAGGTAGTTGGCTTGGTCAAATGACTTCTTTTGGCTGGAGCTGCAGGAGCAGCCCAGGGCTGGCTGGCGGCTGGAATTTTTATTTTGCGGACTCGAGGTTTGCAACATGGAGGTACTTTCCAGAGCTTCAAACCCGCAAATAGGCAGCCATTTTGGCGCCAACGCTAATTCGCCAACAAAATGACACTTCCGCCATGGCGGAATTGGCTATTTGCGGAAGTGTTGGCTAAAGTGCCCAGCTCTGCTCATAACTCAAAAGACTGCACCAACAAGACTTCCCCCAAATGTATAAATTGTATGAGCTCCACATCAGTTACGGAGCCGCCAAATCATTTCGCTTCAAGTAGAAATTATCCTCTAATGACAGCTCAGAGAAATAAAGTTATTGAAAACACCAATTTTGTAGGTTCAAAAAACTGAAAAATGCACAAGGGAGCCGGTTGAAACTGGGTCTGTTGAATGTTCGTTGCTTGCGTAACAAAATGGATCATATTTGCGAGATCTTGGATGAACGTAACCTTGATGTATTATGTCTCACGGAGACCTGGTTGTTCGAGTCGGATCTGAATATTATCCAGGCGGCATTGCCTAAAACCCATTCCATAATAAATGTTCCTAGGCCTAGGGGAGATCATCCGGATGGTGGAGTGGCAGTTGTCTACTCCACATCTCTGGTGAATATCTTGCAAATAAGCCATAACCCAGCCACTCTTTATTATGAACTGTTGGAAGTGGAAATAAACTCAACAAATTCTAAGAATGGCAGTTGTCTATATAATAGACCTGGCCATCGTGGCACAGATAGGGGTTTTATGGAAGAGTTTGGGCAGTTTCTCGAGGAATTTTCTGCTAAAACCGGAAGACTTTTGATGTGGAGATTTTAATTACTGGGTTGACAGCCCTCATCTGAAGCCGTTCTCTCCTGAGTTCCTTGAGTTGACTGATCAGAACAATTTTGTAAACCATGTGTCCCACCCAACTCATATCCCGGGGGACAAGTGTATTGTTTGTAATACTTCCTTACATAACGCTTCAATAAAATAAATAATAGTAATCATATAATATCAAATACCGGTATATAATTAATGTAGGAAAACATCGCTGCGGTAACCCTTCAGTAGACAGAGTCTGAGACCAACGCTACTCGGTGTACGGTGACCCAAAGTAAACAGTAAACATTAAGCAGCTGATCGGTTGTCAAATTCTATACTGTCAATATTGATGTATATCGGATACAATAACATAAACAAGTTCAATAAACAGATAAATATAACAAAATCAGGAAAATTGAAACAAGTTAGGCTAAATGTAGCCGTGTAAATCCTATGATAACGTGGCCTAAGTTTTGATGTTATTACTTTGCCGTGAATTTCGTAATGTTACAAACTTGAACTGAATTGGGGATACTTGTTAAGCTTGTAGATGGTGTTGGTTGCATAGTTGTTGGTCTCTGGTCAATGTGTTATAAAATGTTATAAAATGATCTGTGCCCCATGAATATTCCTTCCTCTCACTTAAACATTAGGCTACCATAGTGCTCTGGGAATATGAACAGGATTAGATTAATATCCAGTATTCGAGCATGGACGTTGGTTGAGAGACTCAGACCAAGAGTGAGAGCAATGGAAATGAATTACTTAAGGAGTGCGTGCGGAGTTACATGGAGGGATAGACAGACTAATGAGGAAGTAAGAAGGAGGTGTGGTGTGGAGGTAGATGTGCTGGAAAGTGTGAAAAGGAACAACTTGAGATGGTTCGGCCATATGGAACGTATGGAAAGCGAGAGAATGACTAAGAGGGTGTACGAGAGCGAGGTGGAGGGACAGAGAGGGAGAGGTAGACCGAATGAGAGGTGGAAGGATGGAGTGAGGAAGTACATGAACGAAGGCGGTGCTGGTTGGGGGGAGGGGCGTCGACTGACTGGGGACAGAGGTGCATGGGGGCGGTTCGTTCGTGGCCACCCCTTCGGGGATCACGGCGTCAGGCAATAGATAGATAGATAGATTCGAGAATGGATTATAAGTCGTAGGCGTGTGCATAAACCTTTAACCGTCTTGGTGGTGTAATGGTTAAGGTGTCTAAAAATCTGTGTGTGATAACCCGGGTTCGAATCCTGGTGGATCACATATACAGTATCTATCTATCTATCTATCTATCTATCTATCTATATGCTCAGGCCCAATCCCCATTTTGGGGGTAGCCAACTCAAGACAGAGCAAGAACAGGGAAAACATAAAAACAACACAAAACAAAAAATAAACACAGATAAAAAACACAAACTCACACACATCCAGGTCACCCAGGAGAAGACCCAGAGACCAGGGTTACCAAGGTCGCTCCAGCACTCCCCCGGCCCCTGACCACCCGGAGAGGTTCCGATCTCGGCAGGCAGACATGCAGCGGAGCCAAAGCCACAAGCCCTCCCACCACACTTCCAGGCACACCCTTCATATTAATCGTCTCCCCGGGCCAGGCGCCTGATGGACTATTATCTAGTCCAACTTGCGCCCGACCCCTTACTCCAAATGACCACGTGTTCACTCAACTATTCACAAGCATTCTCCATTCACTCCTGTCCACCACCACTTCCCCTGCCAAGGAAATTGGTGCAAGAATTGCTCACAAGGTGATACAAGCATGAAACTTCCCGGAAATGTTCACAAGGACCTACTTTACAATTTCAGAGCAGGAGCCACCGAGATTTCTGTATTGCATAGCAACGGTTGCTAGGCAAAGCATTTTCCTTAGCAACCGGCAGCAACGATGCAGTTTCTGAACTACTATGAAGTGTTATGACTTTGTACTTTTATTTATTTTCCTATATTCACTCCTAAAATGGTTCAAAAGATGTATAAAAGCATATATATCTATATCATAGAGTGAATGTCAGCACACAACCAGGGCACACTGGTGACATCACTGCTGTGTAACTCAGCATGGGGTTCAGTGCCAGCTGATCTAGATATACTAGTACTTTAATAAGTACTAGTATATCTAGATCAGTGTCCCAAATGCTATCTAACAGCCCCAAATCCACTAGCTACTAAACTGTAGTTTGTAGTTGGTAGATGTAGTTAGATAGCCACGCCTGAATTGACAGGATGTGCCAGCACGGGAGAGCCGAGCCAAGGGTAACGGGGCTTAAGAATTACCCGGAAGGTGTACAGATCGCACGGGACTTAAATGGCACTGGATGAACGATCGGGCTAGGTGTAGGGAAACTGAACCTAGTTGTATCCCATAAAGGAATGTGTGCAACAGATGTATTTGATAAAGGTGGTAAAAGGATAAACCCTCGGCCTTAATCATATTTTGTTTCCAGTTTCAGCAAGTTTGATATATTTGATCTGCGCACAGTGATAGTCAAGACGTACTGAATATTCACAGAAATGGCCAGTGCCTCATCTTCATCTGTTCAAGCAACTGATTGGACTATCTGTGTTTTTTGTCAACTGGACACCAAAGAGTCTCTCATATCACCAACTGACAGAGGCTATGAAACCATAGTAGACAACATCACACAGTTTAGTAACCTTGACTCAATGCCAATCAAAATCAATCTGGCACGACTTGACCATGGGAATGGTATTCAATTAACATTGAAAGAACAGAATGCAAAGTGGCACAAATCTTGTTATCAGAAGTTTTCACATACCAAACTGGAACGCGCAAAACGAAAGCACAAGTCTGAGGAAGATGGGACTGCTTCAAAACGAATTTTCACACGTAGCACTAGCAGTGGTGGTGATACTGCCTCAAGTGGAACAGTTGGCAGCAATTGTCCCAAATGCTTCTTTTGTTCCCAGCAGCAAACAAAGGAGAACCTCCGCGAAGTCTGTACATTTCAACTAGATTTTCGTGTGAGGAAATGCGCACATGATCTACAAGATGAAAATCTTCTTGCAAAATTAAGTGCAGGAGACCTTATTGCCCAGGAGGCAAAGTATCATGCAAACTGCCTTACAAACCTGTACAATAGAGCACGTGCAAAGGTATCACAGGATCAGGATGCCTCAGATGACCAGACATGTAAAGGAATTGCTTTGGCTCAGCTGATTTCCTACATTGAGGAGAAGAGGCAAGATGAGGATGTGAAGGTGTTCAGACTTGCAGATCTTGTGAAGCTCTACACTGACAGGCTAAATCAACTTGGAGTGGATGTTACTGCACGAGTAAACAGTAAGCATCTGAAAGACCGCATTCTCATGCATCTCCCAAGGATGAAAGCTTACAAAGGACGAGATGTGTTCATGGCTTGTGAAGAAGATGTTGGCTCTATTCTCCGAGAAGGATACCAGACTGATCGAGACGAGCAGAGTGTCATGATGACCCAAATTGCTGAAATGATCCGACAGGACATCTTCGCACACAAAATAACATTCACTGGATCGTTTGGCCATAACAGCCAAGTGGAGTCTGTTCCACGGTCCCTTTTGTCACTGGTCAGCATGATTATCAATGGTTCAAACATCACATATCAAACATCCAAAACAACTATCAGCCAACCAATACTATCCATTGCTCAGCTGTTGGTGTACAACAGCATCAAGAGACGCAAGGATTTGTTAGTGTAATGGAGGACATGGGGAGCCCATTTGAGGAGGAAGGGCAGGACCTTCTCAGGCTCCATACAAAGGACATCATGGATGAGCAGTCAGTCGAGTGTCTAACCACTCTCGCATCAAAGGGTCAGGAGCAGTATGCAACATTTGTGGAAGAGCGGCTCAGAACAAATACTAAGCCAATCACAGCAACAATTACCAGGAACAAGGTGGTACTGTTCAATGTCCAAGGCAAACGATCAAACAAATCAGGGGACAAAGTCAGTCTCCTCAAAAGTGAATCTTCGCTGTTTGCAAGTCTGTATGTTGCATGTCAGACAAGGAAAGGTGACTTGAACAATTTCTTCAATCATGAAAACCTCCCATTTCCTCCATCTCTGTCTGCCTATGGGCAGCTACGTCCAGGGAAGAAGTCTGATCTCATAGAATGTCTTGAAAAGAAAGTAGGGTCATCAAATGATGTGACACCAGAGACTGAAGTGCGAATCATGGATGGTGCGGCACTTGTTCACTTTCTTAGACCTGAGGGCTGCAAGACATTTGGAGACTATGCCAAGGTCTTTCTTCCATACATAAACAATGCTCAAAGTCAGGCTCTGAGAGTGGATGTTGTCTGGGACCAGTACTTCGATAACAGCCTCAAGTCACAGACAAGAGAACAACGTGTCACTGGTCCTATTCAGCGCAGACGAGTTGGGGCGTCTAGCCCAACACCAAAGAACTGGCAGCAGTTCCTTCGCTTGGCCAACAACAAGACAGACCTGTTTACATTCCTGAACAAGGAACTGCTGGAAAATGAATCAGGAGACCAGACTCTCATTGTTACTGATGGTGCCAATGTGCTATGCTTACCTACATGAGACACCAGCAACATTGCTCCCTGCAACCATGAGGAGGCAGACTCGAGGATCATGGTGCATGTCAGTGATGCTGTTATGCAGGGCTTCCACAAGATCCTTGTTCGAACTGTGGACACTGACGTGGTAGTATTGGCAGTGGCAGTCGTACAGCAGCTGTCTCAGAGACAGCAGATAGAACTCTGGATTGCCTTTGGTTGTGGAAAGGACTTTAGGTACATCCCAGCTCATGAAATATGTGCTTCACTTGGCACAGAAAGATCCTTGGCACTGCCTGTGTTCCATGCTTATACAGGTTGTGATACCGTGTCCCATCTGGTCCAGGTGGGAAAGAAGACTGCATGGAAAGTGTGGGAGGCACATGATGAATTTACTGCGACATTCTATGAGCTGCACAATGCACCTGAACAAATTGGTGAAGCGACTGAGGCTTCTCTGGAGTACTTCACCATTCGACTCTATGACAGGACAGCAACTTCTCGTTCCATCAATGAAGTAAAAAAGAATCTGTTCATCCACAAAGGACGTCAGATATCATGTCTACCTCCAACCAAGGCTGCTCTACAGCAACACATGAAGAGGGCAGTACTACAAGGTGGGCACCACTGGGGCTGCACCACGGTGCCAGAATGACAGTTGCCCTCTCCAAGTGAGTGGGGATGGACTTGCCCAGAAAAGTGGAGGCCTCTGTGGTCTAACTTGCCCGAAGCCAGTGCAACCTGCCCAGAACTACTGAAGTGTTCTTGCCGAGGAGGATGCACAGACTGCAAATGTGTTGATGCACATCTAAAATGCACAGCCTACTGCAAATGCAAAAGTGACTGTGACAACAGTGTCTGAAGCTTTAGGAGTGGCATTTTTATAGCCTGACTTGCCCTAAATTGGATTTTATGCCACATAATTCTTGTATATGATCTCCAAATGCAATGCTACATGTTTTTTAGAACAAGGAGTTGAGAAAAAACCATAGCACCTCACAGTTTTCCAGAAACTGCATTGTTGCTGCCGGTTGCTAAGGAAAATGATTTGCCTAGCAACCGTTGCTATGCAACACTGAAATCTCGGTGGCTCCTGCCCTGAAATTGTAAAATAGGTCTTTGTGAACTATTGTGGAAAGTTTTATGCTTGTATCACCTTGTGAGCAATTCTAGTCCTATTTAGTACCGATTGCCCTCACTACTTCTCCTTTTCACCTCCCTCACCACACCATCCATAAATATAT
This sequence comes from Paralithodes platypus, assembly GCA_032716605.1. Taxonomy (NCBI): domain Eukaryota; kingdom Metazoa; phylum Arthropoda; class Malacostraca; order Decapoda; family Lithodidae; genus Paralithodes; species Paralithodes platypus. The sequence goes on from CM064480.1 coordinate 33,453,331, forward strand.
TAAACAGCCATGGTGACATTACACAACCCTGTCGCAAACCTACCTTTACCTCAAACCATTCACTCAACTCACCATTTCCTACTCTCACACATGCTCTGCTCCCTTCATAAAAACTCTTAACTGCTTCTAACAAATTTCCTCCTATTTCATAAATCCTTAACACCTTCCACATTGCTTCATGGTCCACACGATCATACACTTTTTCCAAGTCCATAAAAGCCCAAAATATCTCCTTATGCTTCTCTAAATACTTCTCGCATAACTGTCTTACTGCAAACATCTGATCCAAGCACCCTCTTCCCCTCCTAAAACCGCACTGTTCTTCTCCTATTGCAACTTCCGTACACTTTATTATCCTCTCTATCAACACCCTGCCATACAGCTTTCCAACCACTGACAATAAACTAATACCTCTATAACTTGAACACTCCTGCCGATCTCCCTTCCCCTTGTACAACGGCACAATACATGCACTCTTCCAGTCTATTGGTACCATTGACAGTATGCTTTAATTAATTTCATTAGAGGTGTTTGGTGTTGTGGTGAAATTAATAAAAAATAGATTATCAGTAGGTTCAGGGATATTTCGTAGCGAGGCCGTTCTAAAATTATCTGTGCCCCATGAATATTCCTTCCTCTCACTTAAACATTAGGCTACCATAGTGCAGTGGGAATATGAACATGATTAGATTAATATCCAGTATTCGAGAATGGATAATAAGTCGTAGGCGTGTGCATAAACCTTTAACCGTCTTGGTGGTGTAATGGTTAAGGTGTCTAAAAATATGTGTGTGATAACCCGGGTTCGAATCCTGGTGGATCACATATATGCTTTCATTAATTTCATTGGAGGTGTTTGGTGTTGTGGTGAAATTAATACAAAATAGAATACGATAATTCATGTAAATCGATAGATGCTAGTTGCAGGGGTAGCAGATTAGCATCGCCTGCACCTAAGCATGTCTCCACTTTGTCGATAGTGGCGTGCATTTTAATTATGTTATATATGTTTCCCCATCTTAATGTTATTAATTTCGATCTTAATAAATCCGGGCTATTGGGATTTTGGATTATCCGTGTTCGAATTATCAGAATTTTGCTGTAACAGACAATTTAACAGACAAACATATCTGTCTTAAGTCAGTGTTGTGGTTTCATATTCAGTATAGCCGTAAACACTGTCTCTCCCCGGTATACATCAATAATGAACTATGAATTTGTAATGTGATTCAATAAAAATATGGCATAGACTAAGGCTGCCTGTTCCTAGAAATGTTGTTCGCTGTATCCCTGCTGCCTGTTCCTAGAAATGTAGAGGAGGCCACATAGCCATATGATAATGAGGTACTGGAACGTGGTGAAAAAACAAAGCCTTACCAAAGGAACTGTAGAAGGATTATTCATAACAATATATATTGGAGTGAGGGGATAAAGTGGTAGTACCGAGAAGAGGAGGGATAGTGGAGAACAAACGTTTATATTGAAGAGACCTGCGCATCCCGGAATGGGAGAGGTTTAATTGGGTTACTATATGGAAACCTTTAATGTCCTCCTCATATATTCAATGTTTTACCATCAACGTCTATCTATCTATCTATCTATTTACTCAGGCCCAATCCCCAGTTTTCCTATTTTGTATTTTATTATATTATATTTGATTTTATTATTATTATTTTATTTTTTATTTTTTTTTTTGGGGGGCTGACTCAAGACAGAGCAAGAACAGGGATAACACAAAACACAACAGAAAACAACAAACACAAAAACAAACACAAAAACAAACAAATTCACAAACATCTAGGTCATTTGCCATATAAAATACTATTGTTATTTCCAAAAAATTAGTAATGTATGAGTTTTCCATAACTCAATAAGTACTGTGGACATAAAATAGGCAATTTATAGAAGCTGGTGGCATGTTTGTGAATGTATGTGGTACTTAACGAGTGAAAACTAAATAAATGTATAAGGGCAAGTACAAAATATGTCAGGGCAAGTGAAAAAACTGTCAGGGCAAGTGAGTTTCAGAAGTCACTAGCCCGGGGCAAGTAGATCCGTAACACTAATTTCTCAGCCTGTTTTTGGGAGGATTTGAGAGATTGTCTACAAGGGTTTGATAAAAATGAAAATGTTAAAGTCTTAGGGGACCTAAATGCTAGGGTAGGAAATGAGCCTGTTGAGGGAGTCATCGGTAGTTTTGGTGTTTTGGTGATATTTCTACCGAAAAATTAACGTGCGTGGAGAAAGACTGAAAAATGTATGTGGAGAGTGCAGAATGAGTGTAGGTGATGCGTTCTTCAAAAAAAGACGTATACACAAGTACACATGGCATAGACTTGTGGATGGAAATATTGTAGAGAGGGCATTGATGGCTTGTGTGCTGGTGACACGGGAAAGATTGTGTACTGCTGGATGTTAATGTGCTGAGAGGCGAGGCGGAGGGTATGTCGGATCATTACCTGGTGGAGGGAAAGCTAACAGTTAGGAGTTACAGAATGAGAGACAAGCGTGAAGTAAGAGAGGTTGTTGTTGTTGTTCCCTAAGCTGCCTGGCCGAACAGCCCTGAGTCCCTGAGAATGGCCATGGCCACGATCGGGCTTTCCCACAGAGCTCTCATTGAGTGTAGATTGTGTTGTTGGCGTAAGTGGTTGTGTGAAATGCAGTCTTCTATGATGTGTTTAATGGTATGGGGTGCTGTGTTACATCCCGGGCAGGCGTCGACAACGGAGTCATCCAGTCTCTTCTGATAGCTCAGGAGAGCTGGATGGTGTCCGCATCTCAGCCTGGCCAGGTGGACTCTGTCCTCGCGAGGAAGGGAGGATTCGGAAGGATGGATTTCGGGAGGTCGTGCATGCAGCTGCGTGTTGTCTGTGAGTGAGTGGATGGATCGGTGAGAGATATGAGTATGGATGTGCTTCTGGAAGTTGGTTCGGGGTGGGCAGGGAGGGAGAGGACAATAATTGTGTGTGATACCGTGTGCTGGGTGTTGTTTTGATATTTCTTGGTGTCTGTGGGTGTGTTGCCATGTAGTTTAGTGGGTGGTCTTGGTTCGTGGAGGCTGCTGCCAGGAATTGAGTGCCTCTCATGTCCAGATGGTCTTTGACTTTGAGGATTTTGGTTTCTTGATGTAGGTGATCTGTGGGTGCAGTAGCTGTGCAGCCTGTAATGATCTTCAGGGCTTTGTTTTGAATAGTCTGTAAGGTCTTATGATGTGTTTCAGCTAGGTTAGAAGCCCAGGCTGGGCTTGCGTATTCCATCACTGATCTTATGTATTGTTTATATACTGTGGTGGTAGTTTCTTTGTTGTGTCCAAATTTTGTGTGAGCAAGTGACCTGAGGGCGTTAAGTCTGGGTGTCAGTTTCTTTTTAATGTTTGTGGTGTGCTGTTTGAATGTCATATGAGTATCATATGTTACTCCTAGGATTTTGGGTGTGTGTTGTTTATGGTGAGTTGAGGGATGTATTCGTGTTCTCCTGTCCAACTTGTGAGCAGGGTTGCGGTGGATTTGGCTGGGGCTAGATTAAGTCTGTTTGTAGTGCACCAGCCATGTAGTGTGTTGAGATAGGGTTGAAGGAGATCTGTTGCTCTTTTTGAGTCATGGTGTGTGCATGTGAGTGTTATGTCATCTGCATAGGAGGCTAAGTTTATTTGGGGCGTATTGGGTGTAGTTATATCGTGCATGTACAGATTGAAGAGTGCGGGCGATAGGACGGATCCTTGTGGGACTCCGTTTGGAAAGTTTCTGATTTTAGATGACTGACCGGCAAAAGATACGTGTGCACATCTGCCTGCTAGGAAGTTGGCCAGCCACCTTTTTGTGTTGTTGTGCATGTTTGTGTTGTAGATTTTGTTTGTTAGGTTGTGGCGGGGGATGGCATCGAAGGCTTTACTAATGTCGAGTGTGGCTAATAGTGATCTGTGTGGTGGTCTAGCTGAGTTGATGCCGTCGAAAGCTCTTTGTGTAAGGTCTGTGAGAAGAGTGTTTGTGGAGTGCAGTGGCCTAAAGCCATGTTGTGTTGGAGCTAGGGGTAGGTCAGGTTTAATTAGTTGTAATACTAGGCGTTCCATGACTTTGGAGGGGAAGCAAAGGAGCGTGATGGGGCGGTGCGAGGAGGGTAGCGTGGAGTCTTTGTTGGGTTTGGAGAATGTGATGATGATACCATGCTTCCAAATGTCTGGTATTGTGTTGTGTGAATAGCTGTAGTTTGATATGTTAGTGAGTGCTTGTATGCCTTGTGGTCCCAGGTGTCTGAGGTGTATGTTGCTTATGTTGTCTAGGCCACAGGCGGGTGAGTGCTTGAGATTGTTGATGATATGCTTTGTCTGGTGATTGGTGAAGGGTGTATAGTCAGGGTCTGTGGGGAATTGTCTCTTACGTCGGATGACACGTCGGTCGTCTTTGTGAGGTTTTAGGTGGCTGACATGTGAGAAGTGATTGATGAGAGTGTTTGCTTGTTGTTTACATGAAGGAGTAGAGTCTGTTGTTGTGATTGCAGCATGTGATTGTGTTGTGTTGCTGTTGGAAAGTGTGATGCTGTTTAGTGTTTTGTAGAGTTTTTTGGGGTTTGTTTTGTGATCAAGTGTTTGTAGGAAGTTATTCCAATTTAGTTTTTGTTGTTCTTGTATTTTGTTGTTAGTTTGGGTGTTGAGTGCTTGAATTTGTTGTGTGATGTCTTGTGTGTGGGGTGCTGGGGAGTGTTTCAGTATGTCGCGTTGTCTGATGAGGTTTTGAATTTCTGGTGTGAAGTTGGGGTTGTGTCTTTTTCTGTTACCTCTTGGAATGTGTTTCTTGTCAGCGTTTTGGATAGTTTTATTGAGTATGTGTACAGCATTGTTGATGTTAGTGATGGGTGTACTGTTTAGAGTTGTGAAGTGTTGGTCTGTCTCATTTGTGAATGCTTCCCAGTTAGCTCTTTTATAATTGGTGTATGTGTGTTTGTGGCTAGCTGGGGTGAGTCTGGTTTTGGTGGTGATAATGATCGGGAGGTGGTCAGAGCCTCCAGGATGTTGTGGGGGCGAGAAAGAGAGGTAATAACAGTTAGTGAGTTAAAGAAGAGTACAAAATAGAGGGAGTACAAGGAAAGACTAAATGAAAATGGATGGAAGTGAGAGAGATGGAAGAGAGAAGTAGAGGTTGAATGGCAACAGTTTAAGGAAGGAGTGAAAGCAAGTGCAGAGGTAGTATTTATTAGTGGCCCCTCCATCATTGACAAACATGCCTATTACATAAGGCATCATCTTCAAACACTAATCCGCCGTAGTTTGAATCTACCGCGCAGAGCATTTAAAAACTGAGGAGCCTTCATCATGAGCGCACGCGACCTCACTCATGGCTTCAGTCATTATGAATTGGGTTCTCACTACGAAAAAACTTCGTAAAAAATAAAAACAAAAAGAAAATAAGAATAACTATCCAATAAGCTTTCCATCATATCGTGGATGTACTTGTGTGGATCTTTGACCAGACGCTGATTCAGGCGTCATTCTTCCTTCTCTGCTCTGCGATCAGCCTGCCCGGACGTGTTTCCCCACGCTCCGCTGGTTCCGCATTTGCTGCGTCCCTAGTGAGTTTTTTCTCATTTGTTTACTCCGGGATGTATCGAGTAAGGTTAGGATATGCGTAGCAGGAGTGTCCTGGGCTGGTTGCCCGCAGTGCAGTGTATTTTGGGTCGTGTGTTTGGGGCATCTATTTCAGATGTACCCTCGTGGTCCTGTTGTGGACATGTGAACTTTTTCACAATTGAGTTAGCTTGTGTTGCAGGCGGCTTTCATTACGCGTTATTTTTGCTGCCTTTTATCTTTCTGATGAGGTAGCGTTACTTTGCTGACGTTCCCAGCGTATTTTTCTTCACTTAGTGAAGTTTTTTCTGGGTCCCGAGTCAGTCTTCCCTTTGTCGGAAGTATTTGCTACAGTGGTGTGTTGGCGGTGGTTCCTGTTGTGATATTTCTAGTGCTTTTGTTTATATTTCAACATTTTTTGTGCCGTCTGCTTAGGCCTAGCCAGCCGCTCGTAGCTTTGCCACATGTACAAGTGTTATTGATTTATTTTATAAATATGTCCTACTGTGTCATGTGTATCCTGGTTTAGTTGTGTATTGGCTAATTCCACGGACTATGTATGTTTCCTGGATTAGCTGTGTATTGGCTAATTCCACGGATTATATTTGTGGACCCTAGGTTAGTTGTGCTTTGGCTATCTCTCGGGTCCTATGTGCGTTCAGATGGTTTCTGAACGGGGTGGGTTACTTTCCGGCGGATTTTTCTCGGTTACACCATGAAAACCCCGGCCGAGAGCCGTGTTTGGCCACGAGTGGTTTCAAAACAGGCTTGTGTCCCCGGCGAGTAGGTGTCTGTGGCTCTCCAGGACTGCGTCTCTGTGGTGGTGCCTGTTTCAGGCTCCCTATGATTCCCGGCGGATTGGCTGTACCCATCTAACATTGTTCATGCGGACATATGTTATGAAGTTTTTCTACCCGGTTTTACAAACCAAAGGAAAAACCCTAGCTGTTGTTGTGGGCTTTCCTCCCCAGCGATCTTTTACAAAGAAGTTGGGATAGGAACTTATGGGGTTAACGTTTAAAACATCAGATCTCACCCGGCGGGTGCACCTTGGTAGGGTGGGATGAACGAATTGGTAATTCAGTTTAGTTAACCGGTCCATTTTAGTGATACTATATGTATCGCCGCCCTCACACATACGGCGATCGAAGGCTCAATTAGGGTTAACAAAAAATGTTTTTAAGTTTTTCACACCCGGCGGGTGCTCCTGGGAGGAGGAAATACGGAATTTACAATTCAAGTTAGTTAACCAATTAATTGGGAGATACGTTTATGTATCGCCGCCTTCAACATACGGCGATCTATGTGACAATTCGTTAGAAGTCAGATCTCGTATCAGCCTGCCGTGTGTTAATCTGCTAGATAATTCAGGGGCCGGCGTCTTTGTGGTGGGTTGTTTTCCAAAATTGAATCTTGAAACAGTCACCACCAGAAAGACTATGTTTATAAACACCATACTGGTCTTTTATATTATGTCAGAGGGTATTCTTAACTTTCTTAAGACATGTCTAAGATATTCGGAAATCTTTATAGAACCCCGCCGCGTAACGAGCTGTGATCATTGTGACATTACGTCTCGTTATCCGGCGGGTTATTAACACTTGTGTGCGAACATTTTGGGTTAACCTTATGAGCATTAATTCCTGGAAATTTTCTTTTTTTCCCGGGCTGGGCTCCGGCGGACCAATACAGAACCTGCAGTAGTTTCCCACCAGTCTCTGTCATGGCTACCTTTGCCCCAGTTTTTGCTTTATGCATGACTCCAACCTGTGCCGGTAACCCTCTTTTTGCGCACACTCTTTGTATCAAGTGTGTTAAATGTCTAGACCGTTCAAGGGGTCTGTGGGTGATGCGCAACTGTTCCTTTTGCTCCCAACTAAGTGTCAAAGTCCTCCAAGATAATGATAAGACCGCAGCGGTCGCCTTACGAGAAGTTAGGCAACAAATGTCAGCTTATACTACGATTGTGGCTCATAAGTCACTTCAATGTGACAACGTCCCTCTTTGGGATAGGCTTCTTCTTGAGCACCCTCCCCCTAAACGTTCCTCTCGAGTAACTAGTCGTAAGCCGGCGGAGACTGGACAGGGTTCTGTGTCATCTCCTGCCCCTGCTACTTCGAAACGTCAACGTGAGCCTACACCCCCGGCGCAGCCTCCTCGTCTCGGGAGAGATCTCGGTCTAGGTCACCTCTCAGACACCAGCCACCCAGTCTTGCCTCTTCACCATCGAGTAAGAAGAGTAAGACGGAAAGTTCCACCAGTGGTCACGGCGATAAATCCTCCAAGTCAAAGAGTAGTTCACGGTCACACCGCAGCCATAAATCTTCGAAAAAGGATTCCCATGATAGAAAGGCCTCCCGACATTCGCCAGTTTCTAGTACTTCTCGTCATACCTCTACCCCAGACAGAGTTTGTGTTCGGTCTCAAGGGTCCAGTGTAGTGCCTGTACCTAAAGATGATTTACCCATTAACATTTTAACCCTAGATTTGGATAGTTCAGGGAGCTCAGTGGTTGAGTGTGTTTCGGACTCCCAAGGGAGTGTAGGCCACGGCCTAGGTGTTTGGCGTTATTCTCGACCGGGGCCTGACCACCCACTTCCGGCTCAAACTATTCACACAGTGGCTGACGTCCACCGGGACGCGGCGATCCCATCCTCTATTCCTGACTTATCTTGGCAACAAGATGGTACCCCAGCTTCGGCGGGATCTTCTCAGGAGGAACAGGATGATAAAGACGAGGTTTCGATTATATCGGATATGGAAGGGCAAGAGTCGGGTTCAGGCTTAGACGCCGCACAAGATCTTAATGATTCACCAGTGAGTACATCATCAAATCAATTTGTCACTGTACAGGAAATTGATGGGCTACTAGTTAATGCTTTATCTAAATTTTTTGGCCAACAGCAGGAAACTCCCACAGTGGACTTGGGAGCTCCCACGACAAGCTCTACGGTACGGCCTCTGATGACTTCTATTGCTTTGACTCGGATCCCTCACCCTCCCTCTATGTCACCATCGGTGGTTACTAGGCCTGCTACGGCGGCATTGACCACTTCGAATGTAAGGGTTATAACGGATGTCAATCCACCCCCTTTAGACAGAGCGCCTCTCAGAAAGGTAGCTATGCCCTTGCTTTACGGACCAGACGAGTCATGGGTCCTTTTGACCCCCACTAAACCAGAGCTCGCCCAACCTACCTTGTCAGGGGAACTCTCAGTGCCGCGTGAGTGGGTCATCCAGGGCAATAAATCTAAGAAATTAAGGGCCTTGGATACTTTGGGGAATGTACTAGATGTCAATATCAAGGCTATACCTAGTTATTATCACCAGGACTATTTTGTTTATACTGCTAAGCCTGCTTTACCCTCTGCCTCAGCTTCAAAATTGTTTTCTGGCTGGTCTAAGCATGATGGGTTTAATGACATTAAGACACTGTCAGCTCTCACTCCAGAACTCGATTTGCAAACCGTCACAGACGCAGCAGCTAATCCAGTCTTGAAGGTGGGGCAGTTGGGTCCAGGACCTTGGGTGGAATGGGAGACAGAGGCTCAAAACTTTGCGACCACATTTACTTCCAAACCTTCCCACCAGATCCCTCAAGATACTCATTCTTGGTTCTCCATGCCAGTGTGTTCTGCCGGCGGAGTCCCTTCAGCTTTGTTTGCTTTCTTAGCTGCCCCTAAAATAATCTTTGTGAGCTAAAAGACCCTTTCACTACCCCTACCCCAACTCACCTAGACCGAGAATTTAGGCTACGGGGGAAAGCTTTTCGCCTGTTCTCTCAATACATAGTGTCACAACAGGTAGCAAAGTCATTGCTCCGGTCCACTCAGGCAATCGCAGACGCGGATGCCAGACGATCGGTTGAATTGTCCCGGCGACTGCTTCTTCAGTCGTCAATCCAATCATTGGGTGACATACGCACCAGCTTGCTTGAGGCGGTACGAGCGAGACAATATCTCAGAATGTCCTTAGTCCGCAAACTGCCTGATCGCATTGCGAATCAGGTGGTCATGTCACCAGTGCTCACTCCCTCTTTAATGTCCCCTGAAGTGTGGCGAACGGTTTTTAATATGGCTCAGGCCTTTAAACACAGTCCCACCCCTTCTAAGAAACCTGCCTTTAACTTCCCCAAACCCAGGCCAGTCGCTAAGGCTCAGCCGGGGGGATCTAAGCCCTTTCTTCCACCTAAGTCGTCCTCCCCTCAAGGTCAGTACAGGCATAGACAGGGTAGGTTTTCAGGTCCGAGAGGACACGGCTACAATAAGCCAGGTCAGGGCCCATCTTCTGCCAACGCCAGCCAGCCGGCGAAGCGTCCACCACCACCAACTCCACCACAGAGTTCAAGAATTCTTCACTGACGAGCAGTTGGCCGTGATATATAAAAGTCATGTGCGTTCTCAGATGGATTACTGTTCACCTCTGTGGGGTGGAAGTGGAGTGGTTGCATTGAGGCAGTTGGACAAAATTCAAAATAAAGCTATTAGATTAATCAATAACCCTGCAATCACACAGGACCTTCCTACATTATCCATACGAAGAAATGTTGCATCCCTTGCATTATTCTACAGATATTTTCACAGCAATTGTTCCGAGGAACTTGCTTCAATTGTGCCGCCTCTCCACATCTTTCCCCGTAGAACTAGGGCAGCTGAGAGCGCCCATGAATTTACACTTTCTCCTCCACAATGCAGAACTTCTGCTTATCAGAATTCATTTATCCCCAGAGCTACTACTCTTTGGAATTCACTTCCCTCGAATTGCTTTCCACAAACTTACAATCTACAAATGTTTAAATCCAGTTGTTACAAACATTTTATGAATGGAGGATGCCTTTAGGCACATGGACCTTTTTGTTTTGTCTGTGTTTTTCCTTCCTCCGTTCATTGTCTCTTTAAAAAAAAAAAAAAAAAAAAAAAAAAAAAAAAAAAAAAAAAACATAAAAAAAATAAAGTCTCTCTCACTCCCGGTGCCAGTCTTAAGGCCGGTGGATCCGAGAGTAGTACAGCCGGCGAACCCTTGTCTGCTAACTGGGTCGTTCCAAACGTGTCACCAAGCATGGCCGTTAAACACTTGGGCACGGATGGTGGCACGCAAAGGCATCACTTGGCAGGCTCTGGCTCCGCTTACGTCAGCCGACAACGGCGAATTTTGTTTCTTTAGAGGTGGAGTCACTGGTCCAGGAAATTATTGCCAAGAATGTCATCATCCCGGTCCCCCCAAATTACCCAGTATTCACGTCCAAGCTATTTTTGGTTCCCAAAAGGGACAGTGTTCAGATGAGACCGGTCGTAGACCTGTCTTATCTGAACCTTCACATTCACAACGAGTCATTCCGAATGTTAGCAGTACACCAAATCAGGCTAACACTTCCGCCGGGAGGTTGGATGTGTTCCCTAGACCTGACAGACGCTTATTGGCACGTATCGGTAAACAAAAGATTTCAAAGGTTTCTGGCCTTACGGATCAGGCATCAAAATTTTGTTTTTCAGAGGATGCCATTCGGTTTGAACCTGGCACCTCGATTATTTACGAAATTAGTCCGGCAAGCCCTGATGCCGTTGTTAAAGCAAGGAATCAGAGTTTTGTGGTACCTAGACGACTGGCTGGTGGTGGCAGAGACAGAGCAATTATGCATCAAACATGTCAACATAATTTTAAATCATGTCAAAACTCTAGGGTTCAAGGTAAATCTGGTAAAGTCAAACCTTGTTCCCTCACGAGTAGTTCAGTGGATAGGGCTGGTTTGGGACACAGCTGCTCTCACTCTGAGTCAGAGTGTGGACAATCGAAACAGGTTTCGCAGGAAACTGTTCATGTTTCTTCACAGTCTGACTACGACACGGAGGATCTGGGAGTCTCTGGTCGGCTCTCTCAACTGGATTCAACTAACTGTAATGTTGGGCCGGTTGAAAGTAAAACGTTTAATATTGGAGGGCAACAAATATTTCCCACTCTTACCGGCGGGAAAATTATTGCCCATCCCAAAATTAATCCACACCTTACTAGCGGTCTGGGCAAAGAGGGAAATGTTGCACTCAGTAATGTCATGGACCTCTCCTCCGCCAACGGTATGGGTAGACACGGATGCGTCAGGCACAATAGGTTGGGGATTTCAGTCAAACCAGGGGCACCAGGGTCAGGGGCTTTGGTCCCACTTAGAAATCTCCCACATCAATGTCAAAGAATTACTAGTACCCTTGTATTTCCTTCAGGCTCACGGCTCTACTTTACGGGACAAGTCGGTGGCCTTCAGAATGGACAATCTGAATGCAGTTCACTGTATTCAGAAACAGGGGTCAACGAGATCAAGGAAGTTGCTAAACGTGTCGGAAGAGATTTTTACTCTAGCCAACAGGCTAGACATTAATCTTCACGCATCTTATCTCCCAGGCGTAGCAAACGTCTGGGCAGACGCTCTGTCCCGGAGACAGAGCACGACAGTAGAATGGGAGCTCAAGCAACCCATTTTCAACCTAATGATTGCAGAGCTCTACCATCCAAGTGGATCTGTTTGCGTCCGAGGAGACTCACAAACTCCCTCTATACCTCACCCGCCGGACGAAAACGCCGGCAGGGGGGCCAGACGCCCTAGTGACAGACTGGAACAGGTGAAGCTCCATCTATCTGTTTCCGCCGCCAGACGCGTCACTAATGTGCCACGCAGTGAACAAACTACGAGATTATCGAGGCTTAGTCTCGCTAATCGCGCCCCTGTGGCCGGCGCAGTTATGGTACCAGCAATTGAAGACGTGGTGCTGGCACCCGGTGTCGCTCCCGGTCGAGTATTTCCACTTAGACACGATTGGCAACCTAGCGACCTCGCTGACTTTTGCATTATGGACATTCAAGAGGCCAAGTGGCTAGCACCATATGGTAGAGATGTGACAAATAAATTAATCAATCAATATACTCAGTCTACGAAACGACAGTATCAATCACATTTGGCAAGCCTTTACTTCTTGGATCATTAGAACAGAACAGACTGTGCCCTCAGTGGCATTAGTTTTTAATTATTTGAATTATCTGTTTGAGCAGAAACGTTTATCCGTGGTAACGTTAAAAAATCACTTAACTGCGATTAGAGTGCCCTTTTTCGACCTTACAGGTCTCTCCATACCGGTAGCGGAGGAAACAGGTTTTATGAGAGCATGTTTTAAACTCCGCCCACCTCCCCGTCAGCTCATGCCTACTTGGTCTCTGGACAAGGCATTGTCTTTACTTCACTCTCGTCTGTACCAAAATACTGGAGATTTTGCATTACTCTTAAAAAAAAGGCTGTATTCCTTTTGGCTTTGGCCACCAGGAACAGTGTGTCTGAGCTGGCGGCGATGAGCAACACACCTAATTGCCTTAGGTTTAGTAGACTTAATGAATGTATTCACATTGCACCTTCCCCGGGATTTGTAGCCAAGAATGAGCACAGTGCACACGTGTTTTCTGAGTTCACTGTGCCGGCGTTAAAGAGGGGAAAGGTGCACCATAATCTATGTCCAGTGCAAGCTCTAACCAAATATTTGAGAGTAGCTCCTCTAAACCCCCAAGGTGCTTTGTGGGTAGCGAGTACGGGTAAACGCTTACTGAAACGGAGATTAGCTTCTCTTCTGGTCGAAGTCATTAAAGAGAGTAATCCCGGCGTTGTGGGTAGGGCCCACAATTTACGCAAATGGGCAGCCTCTTTACGTTTCCTGAAGAACTTTTCAGTAGAAGATATTTCGTCCACACAGTTGTGGGCGTCTAATCATACGTTTTTGACTAGATATTTGTCAGTTGCTCTAGACAAACCTTCCTTACCATGTATAGCTTTAAGGCAGAGGGTCTAGGTGGCCCTTCAGTCACTTTTGTTTAATTTCAAGGAAAAAGGGGGGGGGGGGGGGTGCAGTCAGTGTAACATAGGACACCCTAGACCCCGCCGGAATGTAAGAGCTGTGATACAAATTATGGATAATATGATATGAAAATTTCTCTGTTCTATTCAGGGCGAGAAATTGTGCTAGTACAATGTTAAGTACAAACAATAGGGTTGTTATAGTAGTTTTAGCTGTGAAAGCAATTTAGTATTAAACAGTGGAGATCTTTTGCAAAATATTTCCACGAATATTATGGGGTTTATTATGTGCACATGTAAACTTATAACTTGTTATTTTTGTCACCACTCGTTGAGTGGGGTGCCTTTGTAACTACAGATCTGTTCACAGAAATCTCCAAAGTTACCCTTTTTTGTCAAGCAGGCTTCTTTGAAGCACGCACCTGCTTGAACCCCTTTTTTGTATATATATATGGGCTGAGCCATGGTTAAATATATTTTTCAAAATTAAGAATACTATGTGGTTGTTTGATTATCTGCTTTTCTAGAGTTATGATATGATTACGAATGTCCCCCTCCAGTCTTAGAAATCAGGCATGTTCGTCAATGATGGAGGGGCCACTAATAAATTATAGGTTTGACTCCTGTAAGGAGATAAAGAAAACCTAATATTTAGTAGTGGCCCCGTAATCATTGACGACTGGGGCCCTCCCGACCATCCCCTTCCCATTCGTTGATGTATTGAGGATTTTGGTTTACTTGATATGTCAGTGAAGGAAGAATGACGCCTGAATCAGCGTCTGGTCAAAGATCCACACAAGTACATCCACGATATGATGGAAAGCTTATTGGATAGTTATTCTTATTTTCTTTTTGTTTATATTTTTTACGAAGTTTTTTCGTAGGGAGAACCCAATTCATAATGACTGAAGCCATGAGTGAGGTCGCGTGCGCTCATGATGAAGGCTCCTCAGTTTTTAAATGCTCTGCGCGGTAGATTCAAACTACGGCAGATTAGTGTTTGAAGAGGATGCCTTATGTAATAGGCATGTTCGTCAATGATTACGGGGCCACTACTAAATATTGGGCTTTCTTTATCTCCTTACAGGAGTCAAACCTATAATATATGTGGTAAAAGGAAACTAGGAGGCAGAGGTATCAGGAAGGGAAGTGAGTGGTGGAATGATATGGTGAGAAAGGCAGTTGAGGAGAGAGACAGTGTTTTGAGAGGGTTTTACACGATGGTAGTGTTGAGGTATGGGAGAGGTGCAAGGAGAAAAGGAGAGGCAAAATGGAAAATTAGAGAAGCGAAAAAAGATGCAAACGAAAGGTGGGGTAAAAAGGTTGAGTGAGAATTTTGAAAAACGAAAGAAGATGTTCTGGAAGGAGGTAAATAGAGTAAGGAAAGGAGGACAAAAGAGGGAAGGTACAAGGAGAAAAGGAGAGAGGCAAAACGGAAAATTAGAGAAGCGAAAAAAGATGCAAATGAAAGGTGGGGTCGAAGGTTGAGAGAGAATTTTGAAGAATGACAGAAGATGTTCTGGAAGAAGGTAATACAGTAATAATAATAATAAGCATGTTACTTATTTCTCATAAGCGCCAATTTTTCCGAAGAATTCACTAGCGCTCGGAAAGAGAAAGAAAAAAATCAATGCATCAAAAGAAAGCTTATATACAACACACATTTAACAATCACTAGCAGTGGCAAAATAGCCTAAACTCTATAGCCATCTGTCATGGCACCTCTCTCAAGATCATAGCTTATCTCAAAGAGAAAAGTCTAAAGTTGTCTCTTGAAACATTCAACAGAACTCAGTTGTCTCATGGACAGCGTGTTACGACCGGGGTTACGAATAAAACAAGGGCACTTAACGATTGGACTAGTTATAGGGCACTATGCAACAACGGTACGCTAGATCCAAACCCTTGAACTTATATGCCGGCTAACAAAAACACCTATTTATTAGTGGACCCTCCATCATTGACGAACATGCCTATTACATAAGGCACCCTCTTCAAACACTCATCCGCCGTAGTTTGAATCTACCGCGCAGAGCATTTAAAATTTGAGGAGCCTTCATCATGAGCGCACGCGACCTCACTCATGGCTTCAGTCATTATGAATTGGGTTCTCACTACGAAAAAACTTCGTAAAAAATAAAAACAAAAAGAAAATAAGAATAACTATTCAATAAGCTTTCCATAATATCGTGGATGTACTTGTGTGGATCTTTGACCAGACGCTGACTCAGGCGTCATTCTTCCTTCTCTGCTCTGCGATCAGCCTGCCCGGACGTGTCTCCCCACGCTCCGCTGGTTCCGCATTTGCTGCGTCCCTAGTGAGTTTTTTCTCATTTGTTTACTCCGGGATGTATCGAGTAAGGTTAGGATATGCGTAGCAGGAGTGTCCTGGGCTGGTTGCCCGCAGTGCAGTGTATTTTGGGTCGTGTGTTTGGGGCGCCTATTTCGGATGTACCCTCGTGGTCCTGTTGTGGACATGTGAACTTTTTCACAGTTAGTTAGCTTGTGATGCAGGTGGCTTTCATTACGCGTTATTATTGCTGCCTTTTATCTTTCTGATGAGGTAGTGTTGCTTTGCTGACGTTCCCAGCGTATTTTTCTTCGCTTAGTGAATTTTTTTCTGGGTCCCGAGTCAGTCTTCCCTTTGCTGGAAGTTTTTTGCTACAGTGGTGTGTTGGCGGTGGTTGCTGTTGTGATATAATTCAGTGCTTTTTGTTTATATTCCGACATGTTGTCTTTTCCGTCTGCCTAGGCCTAGCCAGCCTCTTGTAGCTTTGCCACATGTACAAGTGTTATTGATTTATATGATAAATATGTACTACTGTGTCATGTGCGTCCTGGTTTAGTTGTGTATTGGCTAATTCCACGGACTATTTTTGTTTCCTGGATTAGTTGTGTATTGGCTATTTCCACGGACTATTTGTGGGCCCAGGGTTAGTTGTGTTTTGGCTAACTCTTCGGTCCTGTGTGGCGTTCAGATGGTATCTGGACGAGGTGGGTTGTTTCCAGGCGGGTTTTTCTCGGTTTCACCATGAAAAACCCGGCTGGGTTTTGGCCACACGTGGTTTCAAAAACAGGCTGGTTTCCCCAGCGAGTAGGTGTCTGAGGCTCCCCAGGACTGCGTCTCTGTGGTGGTGCCTGTTTCAGGCTCCCTATGATTCCCGGCGGAATGGCTGTACCCATCTAACAGTGTTCATGCGGACACATGTGAAGTTGTTTTCCCCGGTTTTGCAAAACCAGGAAAAAACCTAGCTGTTGTTGTTTGGTTTTCCTCCCCGGCGATCTTTTACAAAGAAGTGGGGATAGGAACGATTGGGGTTAACTTTTAACATCTTGCACACCCGGCGGGTGCACCTTGGAAGGGTGGGATGAACGAATTGGTAATTCAGTTTAGTTAACCGGACAATTAAGGGATGCTTTATGTATCGCCACCTTCAACATACGGCGATTGAGGGCTCAATTGGGGTTAACGTTTTTAATAACTTACTTTCACACCCGGCGGGTGCTCCTTGGCAGGGTGGAATAACGAATTTACAATTCGGTTTAGTTGACCAAGACAATTGAGGGATACATTTGTGTATCGCCGCCTTCAACGTACGGCGATCTATAGACAATTCATTAGAAGTCAGATCTCGTATTTTTGTCAGCCTTCCCAGTTTTTGATCTGCGAGATAATTCAGGGGTCGGCGTCTTTTGGGGGGGGGGTTGTTTTTCCAAAATTGAATCTTGAATCAGACACCACCGGAAAGACTAATTCATTTATAAACGCCATGCTGGTTTGTTATATTGTGTCGGAGGGTATTCTTAAATCTCTTGGACAAGTTCAGACATTCTGATATCTTTACATAGGAACCCCACCGCGTAGCGAGCTGTGATCGTTGAGTATTACGTCTCGTTACCCGGCGGGTTATTAACACTTGTGTGCGAACATGTTGGGTTAACCTTATGAGCATTAATTCCTGGAAATTTTTGTTTTTCCAGAGCTGGGACCCGGCGAGTCTATAGAGAACCTGGAGTAGTTTCCCACCAGTCTCTGTCATGGCTACCTTTGCCCCGGTTTTTGCTTTATGCATTACGCCCTCCTGTTCAGGTATCCCTATTTTTGCGCACACCCTTTGTATAAAATGTGTTAAATGTCTAGACCGCTCAAGGGGTCTGTGGGTGATGCGAAACTGTACCTTTTGCTCTCAACTCAGCGTTAAAGTTTTACAAGACAATGATAAGACCGCAGCGGTCGCCTTAAGGGAGGTCAGGCAGCAAATGACCACTTATACTACTACTGTGGCTCATAAGTCACTTCAATGCGATAATGTCCCGCTTTGGGATAAGTTACTAATTGAGCACCCTCCCATTAAACGTCCCTCTAGAGTAACTGTTCGTAAACCGGCGGAGACTGGACAGGGTTCTATACTTGCTCCAGCCCCAGGCATATCTAAGCGACAGCGAGAACCGACGCCCCCGGTGGCAGCCTCCTCGTCACGGGCGAGATCTAAGTCCAGGTCCCCGCTTAGACAGCAGCCGCCGAGTCTCTCTTCTTCACCAACGAGCAAGAAGAGTAAGACAGAGGGGTCAACAAGTGGATATAGCGAGAAATCTTCTAAATCCAAGAGCAGTTCGCGGTCGCACTGTAGCCACAAATCTTCTCGAAAGGACTCACATGATCGGAAGACCTCCCGGCGTTCACCGGAGTCTAGTGCCTCTCGTCATACCTCTACCCCCGACAGAGCTAGTGTTCAATCTCATGGAGATAGTTTAGTGCCAGTACCAAAAGACAGTTTACCACTTAGTATTTTAACCCTAGAATTGGAGAGTTCAGTGGACAGTTATCGTCCAATTGCAGAGTCAAGTGGGAGCTCCATGATTGAGGGTATTTCGGACTCCCAAGGGAGTGCAGGCCAAGGCCTGGGTGTTTGGCGGTATTCTCAACCTCTGGCTCGAACTACTCAAACAGTGGCTGAGGTCCACCGGGACGCGGCGATCGCATCATCTATTCCTGCCTTGTCTTGGCAACAAGATGGGACTCCGGCTTCGGCGGAATCCTCTCATGGTGAGCCGGATGACAAAGACGAGGTATCTATCATCTCAGACATGGAAGTGCAAGAGTCGGGTTCAGTTTTAGACGCCACACAGGATCGTAATGATTCACCTTTGAGTTCATCATCGAATAAATTTGTCACAGCAGAGGAACTAGATGGGCTGCTGGTTAATGCTCTCACTAAAAATTTTGGCCAACAGCCGGAGACTCCTACAGTGGACCTGGGAGCTCCTATGACAGGTTCTAACGTCCGGCCTCTGATGACTTCTATTGCCTTGACTCAGATCCCTCACCCTCCCTCTATATCACCATCGGTGGTCACTAGGCCTGCTACGGCGGCACTGACTACTTCTAATGTAAGGGTTATAACGGATGTCAATCCGCCCCCTTTAGATAAAGCACCTATGAAAAAGGTAGCTATGCCCTTACTGTACGGTCCGGATGAGTCATGGGTACGCTTGATCCCCACTAAACCAGAGGTCGCTCAACCTATCTTGTCAGGGGAACTTCCAGTGCCACGAGGGTGGGTAATACAAGGCAATAAATCTAAAAAATTACGGGCCTTGGATACTTTGGGGAATGTACTAGATGTTAATGTTAAGGCCATTCCTAATTATTATCACCAGGACTATTTTGTTTATACTGCTAAACCTGCCCTGCCCCCTGCCTCAGCTTCGAGACTGTTTTCTGACTGGTCCAAACAGGATGGTTTAATGACATAAAGACACTGTCAGCTCTCACACCAGAACTCGATTTGCGAACTGTCACAGACTCAGCCGCTAATCCAGTGTTGAAGGTGGGGCAGTTGGGTCCGGGACCTTGGGTGGAATGGGAGACGGAGGCTCAGAACTTTGCGACCACCTTCACCTCAAAATCTTCCCACCAGATCCCTCAGGATAGTCATTCTTGGTTCTCTATGCCAGTGTGTTCTGCCGGCGGAGTCCCTTCGGCTTTGTTTGATTTCTTAGCTGCCCCCAAAATCAATTTATGTGAACTCAAGGACCCTTTCACTACCCCTACCCCAACTCACCTAGACCGAGAATTTAGGCTACGGGGGAAAGCATTTTGACTTTTCTCACAGTACATTGTGACGCAACAGGTCGCTAAATCGATGCTCCGGTCCACTCAGGCAATCGCAGACGCGGATGCCAGAAGATTGGTTGAACTGTCTCGGCGACTGCTCCTTCAGTCGTCAATTCAGTCATTGGGTGACATACGCACAGCCTTGCTTGAGGCGGTGCGAGCTCGACAAGATCTCCGGATGTCCTTGGTACGGAAGCTTCCTGATCGTATTGCGAATCAGGTGGTCATGTCACCAGTGCTCACTCCCTCTTTAATGTCCCCTGAGGTGTGGAGAACAGTTTTTAATATGGCTCAGACCTTTAAACATAGTCCCGCCCCTTCTAAGAACCCTGCCTTTAACTTCCCCAAACCCAAGCCAGTCGCAAAAGCACAGCCGGGGGGATCTAAGCCCTTTCATCTACCCAAGTCCTCCTCCCCTCAAGGTCAGTACAGGTATAAACAGGGTAAGTTTACAGGTCAGAAAGGACGAGGCTATAATAAACCAGGTCATGGCCCGTCTTCTGCCAACGCCAGCCAGCCGGCGAAGCCTCCACCACCACCACCTCCACCACCATCAAAAAACTAATGTCTCTCTCATTCCCGGGGCCGGTCTCAAGGCGAGTGGATCCGAGGGTAGTACAGCCGGCACACCCTTGTCTGCTAACTGGGTCGTTCCGAACGTGTCACCAAGCATGGCCGTTAAACACTTGGGCAAGGATGGTGGCACGCAAAGGCATCACTTGGCAGTGGCTCCGGCGACCTCGCTTACGTCAGCCGACAACGGCGAATCTAGTTTCTTTAGAGGTGGAGTCACTGGTCAAGGAAATGATTGCCAAGAATGTCATCATCCCAGTCCCTCAAAATTACCCAGTCTTCACATCCAAGCTATTTTTGGTTCCCAAAAGGGACAGTGATCAGATGAGACCCGTCGTAGACCTGTCGTATCTGAACCTTTATATTCACAACGAGTCATTCAGGATGTTAACAGTGCACCAAATCAGGCTAACACTTCCGCCGGGAGGTTGGATGTGTTCCTTAGACCTGACAGACGCTTATTGGCACGTCTCGGTAAACAAAAGATTTCAAAGATTTCTGGCCTTACGGATCAGGGATCAAACTTATGTTTTTCAAAGGATGCCATTCGGTTTGAACCTGGCACCTCGCTTATTCACGAAATTAGTCCGGCAAGCACTGATGCCATTGTTAAAACAAGGGATCAGGATTTTGTGGTGCCTAGACGACTGGCTAGTGGTGGCAGAGACGGAGCAAGTATGCATAAATCATGTCAACATAACATTAAAACATGTCAAATCTCTAGGGTTCAAGGTAAATCTGGTAAAGTCAAACCTTGTTCCCTCACGAGTAGTTCAGTGGATAGGGCGGGTTTGGGACACAGCTGCTTTCACTCTGAGTCAGAGTGTGGACAATCGGAACAGATTTCGCAGGAAACTGTTTCTGTTCCTTCACAGTCTGACTACGACACGGAGAATCTGGGAGTCTCTGGTCGGCTCTCTCAAATGGATTCAACTAACTGTAATGTTGGGCCGGTTGAAAGTAAAGCGTTTAATATTGGAGGGCAACAAATATTTTCCACTATTACCGGCGGAAAAATTATGGCTCATACAAAAATTAATCCACACCTTACTAGCGATCTGGGCGAAGAGGGAAATGTTGCACTCAATAATGTCATGGACCTCTCCTCCGCCGACGGAATGGGTAGACACGGATGCGTCAGGAACGATAGGTTGGGGTTTTCAGTCAAACCAAGGGCACCAGGGTCAAGGGCTTTGGTCCCAATTTAGAAATCTCCCACATCAATGTCAAAGAATTACTAGTCCCCTTATATTTCCTTCAGGCTCACGGCTCTACTTTACGGGGCAAGTCGGTGGCCTTCAGAATGGACAATCTGAATGCAGTTCACTGTATTCAGAAACAAGGGTCAACGAGGTCTCGGACGTTGCTAAACGTGTCAGAAGAGATTTTTATTCTAGCCAACAGGCTGGACATTCATCTTCACGCATCTTATCTCCCAGGCGTAGCAAACGTCTGGGCAGACGCTCTGTCTCGGAGACAGAGCACAACAGTAGAATGGGCGCTCAAGCAACCCATTTTCAACCAAATGATTGCAGAGCTTTACCATCCACAAGTGGATCTGTTCGCGTCCGAGGAGACTCACAAACTCCCACTGTACCTCACCCGCCGGACGATAACGCCGGCAGGGGGGCCAGACGCCCTGGTGACAGACTGGAACAGGTGGAGTTCCATCTATCTGTTTCCGCCGCCAGACGCGTCTCTAATGTGCCTCTAATGTAGTAAACAAACTACGAGATTATCGGGGCTTAGTCTCGATAATCGCGCCCCTGTGGCCGGCGCAGTTGTGGTACCAGCAATTGAAAACGTGGTGCCCGCACCCGGTGTCGCTCCCGGTCGGGTTTTTCCACTTAGACACGATTGGCAACCTAGCGACCTCGCTGACTTTTGCATTATGGACATTCAGGAGGCCAAGTGGCTAGCACCATATGGTAGAGATGTGACCAATAAATTATTGAATCAATATATTCAGTCTACAAAGTGACAGTATCAATCACATTGGCAAGCCTTTACTTCTTGGATCCTTAGAACAGAACAAACTGTGCCCTCGGTGGCGTTAGTTTTTAATTATTAAAATATCTATTTGAACAGAAACGTGTATCTGTGGTAACGTTAAAAAATCACTTAACAGCGATTAGAATACCATTTTGGGACCTTACCGGTCTCTCCATACCAGTTGCGGAGGAAACAGGTTTTATGAGGGCATGTTTTAAACTCCGCCCACCTCCCCGTCAGCTCATGCCTACTTGGTCTCTGGACAAAGCATTGTCATTACTTCACTCCCGTCTGTACCAAAATACTGCAGATTTTACATTACTCTTAAAAAAAGGCTGTTTTCCTTTTGGCTTTGGCCACCGGGAACAGAGTGTCTGAGCTGGCGGCGATGAGCAACACACCTAATTGCCTCAGGTTTGGTAGGCTTAATGAATGTATTCACATTGCACCCTCCCCAGGGTTTGTAGCCAAGAATGAGCACAGTGCACACGTGTTTTCTGAGTTCACTGTGCCGGCGTTGAAAAGGGGAAAGGTGCACCATAATTTATGTCCAGTGCAGGCTCTAACCAAATATTTGAGGGTAGCTCCTCTAAACCCCCAGGGTGCTTTATGGGTAGCAAGTACGGGTAAGCGCTTGCTCAAACGTAGATTGGCTTCTCTTTTGGTCGAAGTCATTAAGGAGAGTAATCCCGGCGTTGTGGGTAGGGCCCACGATTTACGCAAGTGGGCAGCCTCTTTGCGTTTCCTTAAGAATTTTTCTGTGGAAGATATTACGTCCACGCATTTGTGGGCCTCTAATCATACGTTTTTGACTCGATACCTGTCAGTAGCTCTAGACAAACCTTCCTTGCCATGTATAGCTTTAAGGCAGAGGGTCTAGGTGGCCCTTAAGTCACTTTTTGTTTTAATTTCAAGGAAAAGGGGGGGGGGGGGGGTGCAGTCAGGGTAACATAGGACACCCTAGACCCTGCCGGAGTATAAGAGCTGTGATACTAGTTATGGGTATTGTTGATATGAAAATTTCTCTGTACTATTCAGTGCAGGAAATTGTGCTAGTACAATGATAGTACAAACAACAGTGTTGTTATAGTAGTTTAGCTGTGAAAGCAATTTAGTTTAAGCATTGGATATATTTTGCAAGATATTTCCACGAGTATTATGGGGTTATATGTGCACATGTAAACTTATAAGTTTTTATTTTTCACCACTCATGTTGAGTGGGGTGCCTTTTTAACTTAGAGATCTGTTCGCAGAGTCTCAAGAGTTAACCTTTTGTATCAAGCAGGCTTCTTTGAAGCACGCCCCTGCTTGACCCCCTTTTGTATATATGTGCTGCGCCATTAACCCTCCAGCCCCGGCTATGTATTATATATATATTCCCTGAAAACCGGGGGTTTTGGCCGAAAAACGTCTAGCCTAGGCTACCGTATCTTTGTTGTTGTTGTTCCCTAAGGTGCCTGGCCGAACAGCCCCGAGTCCCTGAGAAAGGCCATGGCCACGATCGGGCTTTCCCACAGAGCTCTCATTGAGTGTAGATTGTGTTGTTGGCGTAAGTGGTTGTGTGAAATGCAGTCTTCTATGATGTGTTTAATGGTATGGGGTGCTGTGTTACATCCCGGGCAGGCGTCGACAACGGAGTCATCCAGTCTCTTCTGATAGCTCAGGAGAGCTGGATGGTATCCGCATCTCAGCCTGGCCAGGTGGACTCTGTCCTCGCGAGGAAGGGAGGATTCGGAAGGATGGATTTCGGGAGGTCGTGCATGCAGCTGCGTGTTGTCTGTGAGTGAGTGGATGGATCGGTGAGAGATATGAGTATGGATGTGCTTCTGGAAGTTGGTTCGGGGTGGGCAGGGAGGGAGAGAGGACAATAATTGTGTGTGATACCGTGTGCTGGGTGTTGTTTTGATATTTCTTGGTGTCTGTGGGTGTGTTGCCATGTAGTTTAGTGGGTGGTCTTGGTTCGTGGAGGCTGCTGCCAGGAATTGAGTGCCTCTCATGTCCAGATGGTCTTTGACTTTGAGGATTTTGGTTTCTTGATGTAGGTGATCTGTGGGTGCAGTAGCTGTGCAGCCTGTAATGATCTTCAGGGCTTTGTTTTGAATAGTCTGTAAGGTCTTATGATGTGTTTCAGCTAGGTTAGAAGCCCAGGCTGGGCTTGCGTATTCCATCACTGATCTTATGTATTGTTTATATACTGTGGTGGTAGTTTCTTTGTTGTGTCCAAATTTTGTGTGAGCAAGTGACCTGAGGGCGTTAAGTCTGGGTGTCAGTTTCTTTTTAATGTTTGTGGTGTGCTGTTTGAATGTCATATGAGTATCATATGTTACTCCTAGGATTTTGGGTGTGTGTTGTTTATGGTGAGTTGAGGGATGTATTCGTGTTCTCCTGTCCAACTTGTGAGCAGGGTTGCGGTGGATTTGGCTGGGGCTAGATTAAGTCTGTTTGTAGTGCACCAGCCATGTAGTGTGTTGAGATAGGGTTGAAGGAGATCTGTTGCTCTTTTTGGGTCATGGTGTGTGCATGTGAGTGTTATGTCATCTGCATAGGAGGATAAGTTTATTTGGGGCGTATTGGGTGTAGTTATATCGTGCATGTACAGATTGAAGAGTGCGGGCGATAGGACGGATCCTTGTGGGACTCCGTTTGGAAAGTTTCTGATTTTAGATGACTGACCGGCAAAAGATACGTGTGCACATCTGCCTGCTAGGAAGTTGGCCAGCCACCTTTTTGTGTTGTTGTGCATGTTTGTGTTGTAGATTTTGTTTGTTAGGTTGTGGCGGGGGATGGCATCGAAGGCTTTACTAATGTCGAGTGTGGCTAATAGTCATCTGTGTGGTGGTCTAGCTGAGTTGATGCCGTCGAAAGCTCTTTGTGTAAGGTCTGTGAGAAGAGTGTTTGTGGAGTGCAGTGGCCTAAAGCCATGTTGTGTTGGAGCTAGGGGTAGGTCAGGTGTAATTAGTTGTAATACTAGGCGTTCCATGACTTTGGAGGGGGAGCAAAGGAGTGTGATGGGGCGGTGCGAGGAGGGTAGCGTGGGGTCTTTGTTGGGTTTGGGGAATGTGATGATGATACCATGCTTCCAAATGTCTGGTATTGTGTTGTGTGAATAGCTGTAGTTTGATATGTTAGTGAGTGCTTGTATGCCTTGTGGTCCCAGGTGTCTGAGGTGTATGTTGCTTATGTTGTCTAGGCCACAGGCGGGTGAGTGCTTGAGATTGTTGATGATATGCTTTGTCTGGTGATTGGTGAAGGGTGTATAGTCAGGGTCTGTGGGGAATTGTCTCTTACGTCGGATGACACGTCGGCCGTCTTTGTGAGGTTTTAGGTGGCTGACATGTGAAAAGTGATTGATGAGAGTGTTTGCTTGTTGTTTACATGAAGGAGTAGAGTCTGTTGTTGTGATTGCAGCATGTGATTGTGTTGTGTTGCTGTTGGAAAGTGTGATGCTGTTTAGTGTTTTGTAGAGTTTTTTGGGGTTTGTTTTGTGATCAAGTGTTTGTAGGAAGTTATTCCAATTTAGTTTTTGTTGTTCTTGTATTTTGTTGTTAGTTTGGGAGTTGAGTGCTTGAATTTGTTGTGTGATGTCTTGTGTGTGGGGTGCTGGGGAGTGTTTCAGTATGTCGCGTTGTCTGATGAGGTTTTGAATTTCTGGTGTGAAGTTGGGGTTGTGTCTTTTTCTGTTACCTCTTGGAATGTGTTTCTTGTCAGCGTTTTGGATAGTTTTATTGAGTATGTGTACAGCATTGTTGATGTTAGTGATGGGTGTACTGTTTAGAGTTGTGAAGTGTTGTTCTGTCTCATTTGTGAATGCTTCCCAGTTAGCTCTTTTATAATTGGTGTATGTGTGTTTGTGGCTAGCTGGGGTGATTCTGGTTTTGGTGGTGATAATGATCGGGAGGTGGTCAGAGCCTAAGGTTCTGACCACCCTCCAGGATGATGTGGGGGCGAGTTCTGGGGAGCAAAAGGTGATGTCTGGAGATGATGGGTTATAGAGGGCTTGGTGAGGAATATGGGTATGTTGATGGATGTCGTTACCGTATCTTTGTTATTCTGACTGCTTCCACATTCCCGCGCATCCCCAAGCGTAGATGTGTTTCTTACCTGTACAGTAGAATGGCGTTAAGTAGAGCTCTCTAAGTCAACTGGTTCAGTTGTGATGATGATTTCATTGGAGATAACTTTATGGCAAAAATAGCCACTTTACACTACTTTTCGATACTTAACAACAACATACCGGCACACACAAACAAGCGACGCTCTCCTTCTTGTGGCCGGAGATGCGGGGCGTCGGTCCAGCCGGCTGTTGTTTACATGCGTCGGACCGACGCCTCGCACACCAAGCTCACAGGCTTTCAACCACTGGGTGTTAAAGAGCCCTTCCGGGCAGCTCTGGTATGCTTTTTTATGGGCGTTCAAGAGCCCTTCCGGGAACGAAGGGTTAAATATATTTTTCAAAGTAAGAATACTATGTGGTTGTTTGATTATCTGCTTTTCTAGAGTTATGATATGATTACGAATGTCCCCCTCCAGTCTTAGAAATCAGGCATGTTCGTCAATGATGGAGGGGCCAATAATAAATTATAGGTTTGACTCCTGTAAGGAGATAAAGAAAACCTAATATTTAGTAATGGCCCTGTAATCATTGACGACTGGGGCCCTCCCGACCATCCCCTTCCCATTCGTTGATGTATTAAGGATTTTGGTTTACTTGATATGTCAGTGAAGGAAGAATGACGCCTGAGTCAGCGTCTGGTCAAAGATCCATACAAGTACATCCACGATATTATGGAAAGCTTATTGAATAGTTATTCTTATTTTATTTTTGTTTTTATTTTTTACGAAGTTTTTTCGTAGTGAGAACCCAATTCATAATGACTGAAGCCATGAGTGAGGTCGCGTGCACTCATGATGAAGGCTCCTCAAATTTTAAATGCTTTGCGCGGTAGATTCAAACTACGGCGGATGAGTGTTTGAAGAGGGTGCCTTATGTAATAGGCATGTTCGTCAATGATTACGGGGCCACTACTAAATATTAGGTTTTCTTTATCTCCTTACAGGAGTCAAACCTATAATACCCTCCAAAGTTACTCTGCCAGACGAGCCCATCCTCGCAAGGGAGCGAGCTGTCGCTTCAAACAGTCTACTGCACCAAATCACCACCCATAACGAGGGGCGTCGCGCTCCTTGGTGCCGCTAGAAGAGCGGCGAACACATCTAAAGGTATCTAAAGGTAAAGGATAACGGGGTATCCTTAACTGGGCATAAATGTACTCTACTTCAGGCTAACCCCCACACTGGTATAGCCTGATAACAAACAAGATGCAAGTTACGTTAAAATGCACAAAAGGGAAGCTATGGAAAGATCAATTAAATCACTGCAAGATTCAATACAATAAAAAGATGCTTCAATACAGTTACTCTAAACAACAATAAACTCTTCACTCCTATCTGAAAGAAAGTTAAGTCTAGTCCTACAGCATAGACTTGGAAACTTCTGAAGAAAGTCTGATGCTCCTAAGATGCTCGTATCTTAAATTATATAAAGGCAGGAGGCAGGACACCATACATGTAAACTGAATACACTAAAAGATAGGACATATGTTACCTGACACGGGAATACTATAAATGCGCAACGGCAGTAATGCTCGACACAAAAAAGAAGTACTTCCTCACCAACGAAACAGTCTGCTATGGTGGTGCAACTCAACAACAACCTAGACTAATAAATGCCGTGAATAATAATGCATACATATCATGAAGAGCTCATGTCCTAACTAGTGTCTGCTAGGCGAATAAAGCCTAGCTGGGATATCAAGGTTAGGAAACTGTGGCTGAGCAAGACTGGCTCATAGCCTAGCGTTGTCCTTAAGGCGGTATGATTAAAGTTACGTTAATGACGGGGATGCTCTCTTGGTAGATCCAGATCTCAAGTATCTGGTTCTACCCTGGCGATCCCTCAAAAGTCAAGCAAAGAGGCAGCACTGTGTTCTAAGGTAGTAGGCAAATGCCCTCTTACAACACGATGCTGCACTCGCAAAAGGCACAACCAAAAGGACAACCTAGGCTACCAGAGTAACTGTCGAAGTCGTGTAGGTATAAGCGAACCATACACACATCGGTGACAACGACAACAGAAGCCTTATCCCAGTCTAGCATTAAATAACCCAGCAGAGCACTAAATCAATAATGGAGACACACACCGAGTTCTTAACCTCCACTAACTAAGAACCCTCAAACCTATTCTAAGTACATGTAAATATCTCAGAGAGCGACGCACATAATACGATGGGCCGATATGAAATCGTGTGCAGAACCCAAAGGGAGTGTTGTAACGTTAAAAGATAAGAGGAATGAAAAAGAAGAAGTTGAGGAAGAGAGACAGTATCAGAATGGTGGAGATATGGGGGACAGTTGTAAAAAGGATGTTAGTCATGTGCGTGCCTAGCCGCTCTGAGGAAGGAAGCTTCTCCGGACCCCCAGGATCACACAAAGGCGCGGTGGTTCGGCCAATCACGGGCCGATACGTCACAAGACAGCAGGCCCCCAGAAGGCGCCAGGAACCACCAGCCAATCAAAACCGAGAGAAAGGCCACGCGGGCGGGAAACTCCTCCGGGAGGAAGGAAGGAGGAGGAAAGCAACACTCACTGCCCCCACGCTGCTCGCTCGCTCTTTCTCTCAACTCTACACAACAATGCATCTTATATTCAACTCATGATATAAAATACTTCCCGTTGTCACAGACGAAAATAAAGACCACCACTGGACTGTCTGTAACAATGCAAGTACTATGAAAGAAAGAACAACATTCTCTGATAACTGTAGCCCATTTCACTGCCCTGGCGAGCGCTAGTGGCTAACGGGAGGCGATTCTGCCAATGCTGGTAGGCGTCACAAGCGGCAACCTGTTATACAACCTCGGAGCCATGTAGGAGAATGACCTCTCAAAGAAAGAAGACTGCTGGAAAGCCCTTGGTTCATCAAGACGAAAAGGGTCATCGTCATGACGCACAACTACACCATGGTGTGCCGGTGGACGCCTGAGCAGCTCCGCAAGGTACCTAGGCTCACCAAATTTGAGAACCTTAAAAGTCACTAAACACAACTTAAATTCTATTCTTGCTCTTACTGGCAGCCAGTGCAGTTCTATGTGAAGAGATGTAGTAGGAGTTCTAGGTGGAACAACAAAAATGAGTCTTGCGGCCCTGTTATGAACAGACTGAACTTTCTTTAAAATATAATTTGGAAGACCCACCAACAGGGCATTGCAATAATCAACACGAGAGAAGACCAATGAGTGAACCAACGTCAGGAGGCAACGTCTGGTTATAAACGGCTTCACCAAATAGAGATTTCTGATGTGCAAGTAACAACTTTTAACTATCTGGTTTACATGCTCTTTGAAATCTAATCGGGAGTTTACATATACACCCAGATTTCGAACAGAGTTTACTGGTCGCAGCTGAGATCCACCCACATTGATGGAGAGGGCACCTACCATATCATCAGCTCTTCTATTTCCTCGGATGATGAGAATATCAGTTTTACCATCATTTAGTTTTAAGTTTTCTCGCTCTCATCCACTTCTTGATATCAGACATCAACAATTCCATCTTACTCTGTATATCAACTATATTTGTGATTCTCACATAAATCTGGGTGTCATCTGCATAAAAGTGAAAGGTAACATTATGTGCACGAAGCAGAAGAGACAAACTGCTGATATAAATTATGAATAGGATAGGACCTAAAACTGATCCCTGCGGAACACCATACTGCAGGGGTGTTGAGTCCGAGACCATTTGATTTACCATCACACTCTGGGATCTACCTGACAAGTACGACCCAAGAAGCAAGAGAGCAGAATCACGCACACCACAATCGTAAAGATCACTCAATAGCAACTCGTGATCCACTGTGTCAAAGGCCGCAGAGAGATCAAGCAAGACCAATAGTGAGGCCACACCATTGCAAATGTTCTCAACTAGATCATTATGTACTCTAATCAATGCTGTTTCAGTTGAATGATGCTGTCGGTAAGCAGACTGAAAAATTGGGATAGTTTCATTCTGCTGAAGTAGTGGTTGTAATTGGTCAAGTATTGCACGCTCTAATATCTTTGATATGAAGGACAGGTTGGAGACAGGACGATAGTTCAACATGTTCTCAACATCAAGTCCAGGTTTCTTTAGACTAGGTCGGAGTAGTGCATGCTTTTCAGACTGTGGGAAGTTACCTTCAGAGAAGCACTTATTAATTATTTTGGAAATAAACTCAACTGTGTGATCATAGACTCTTGGTAGCTTGGAAACATTTATGGGATCCAACGAGCAAAATGTTTTATTGAGGTTTCTTATGTAGGACGAGATCATGTCCACCTCTACGGAGTGAAAGGATGAGAGGACATTATTAGGAATGTGTCGGGGTTGGAGTACAACTGAAAGTTCTTCACCAGCAGAAGCATCATCCAGTTCCTGTCTTATGCGAGTTATCTTGCCAGTAAAAAAATGCCACAAAGTTGGCAGCCAACTCAGCATCGGGTACAGGTCTTAAGCTGACTTGTTTTTCCAAGTACACTGTTTACAATTGAAGCCAACCTCCTCTGGTCGTTACCACATGAGTCAACTTTTCCCTGATAATACACTTTCTTTTCATCTTTGATTGTGTGGACCACGGCTCTTCTGGCCGACAGATATTGCAA
Organism: Paralithodes platypus; assembly: GCA_032716605.1. Taxonomy (NCBI): domain Eukaryota; kingdom Metazoa; phylum Arthropoda; class Malacostraca; order Decapoda; family Lithodidae; genus Paralithodes; species Paralithodes platypus. The sequence continues at coordinate 33,484,101 of CM064480.1, forward strand.
CCATGTAGAGTCCGTTTCATTTTTCCGCCATTCACGTTCAGCTCTTCTATGCGCTCTTCTAAGAAATTTAACTTGAGTGCTATACCAGGGTGAATCATCTCGTACTATGATTTTCTTCTCTACTTCTGGACAGTGATGATCGAACACTAATTTAAGTGCATTTCTATGTACCTCCACCAGCTCATCTGAAGTAAGGTTGGAAGTATCAATACTTCCCAAGTACTGTTTTACTTCACTGCTAGCCAAATTTTGGTCTGTATTTTTATAATTTCTAAATCTGATTACTTTTTCATGTGTGAGTGGCTTAGGGAAATCAAAGCTGAAAGTAATCAAAGCATGATCAGAGGTATTAGGGTCAGCATTCTCAACATCAACATCCAGAACACTACCACAACCCACAGGAGAGCGAACAAAATCAAGGGTGTCTCCCCGCCAGCTCATGCCCACCTGGTCCCTGGATAAAGCCTTAGAATTGCTTCAATCGCGCAAGTATATTAATGCGCCGGATTTTGATTCACTTTTGAAAAAGGCTGTCTTTCTCATGGCACTTGCCACCGGAAACCGGGTGTCGGAGCTGGCGGCGATGAGCAACGAACCAAACTGTCTCAGGTTTGGGAGACTGCACGACCATGTTCAAATCGCGCCGTCTCCCTCCTTTTTTGCTAAGAACGAACATTCGGACCATGTTTTTTCTGAATTTTCTGTCCCGGCCTAGAAGAGAGGCCTCATTCATCACATTTTATGTCCTGTGCAAGCACTCACAAAGTTTATGAGGGCTGCGCAACCTCGCCAACCAGGTGCTTTATGGGTTAACCGGACAGGTAACCGTGTTACAAAACGGAAGTTAGATTCCTTGCTTGTCGACGTTATCAGGGAAAGCAATCCTGGCGTGATAGGCAGGGCTCACGATATTAGGAGATGGGCAGTATCCCTTAGATTTTTGCAAAAAATTTCGATTGATGATATTGCTAAAACCCAACTTTGGGCTTCCAATCATACTTTCCTTACACGCTACCTGTCTGTTGCTCTAGATAAACCAAAGCGTACCTGTGTAGCTTTACGGCAACGGGTACAGTAGGTATTGTTATATTATATGTAGTGTTGATTTAAAGGGGGGGGGGGTGCGGAATAGTCTATATCCCCCCTGTACCCTTGGAGATTGTGATGCATCACGAGCTGTGATAGGACGGGTTCTACAGTCCAGTATGAGTTTTATTTGTTTTAATTTTAAGAAGATATATCGAATAGTTGCAACTATGTCTGTTTTACCAAAGTGTAGACAAATATTACTGTACAATTAGTTTAAGAAGAGAACGAATAACTACTGCAGAGTTATAGTTCTACAGGACACATGCGTATCAACCTTTTTTTCATGCATACGATTGATTGCAACGATCTGACCATGAAGCAAGCAGTTTCTTAATGCCACGCACTGCTAGCAAATCTTTTATACCTTTTTCTATTTTTGTATTGCATACAATAAAACTTAAGAAAATGTTATCCGGATTCTTCTTCCCTAAGGTTAGGATATTTTGCGAATGTCCCGCCTCCAGTCTTGATATTCAGGCAAAGTCGTCAATGATGAAGGGGCCCTATTAAATTATAGGTTTGATTCCCGAAGGGATGTAGAGAAAACCTAATATTTAGTAGGGCCCCGTAATCATTGACAACTCGGGCCCTCCCAAGCATCCCACTTCCCATTCGCTGATTTCTATAGTTTATTCTTGGTATATCAGTGAAGGACGAAGATGGCCGCTAGGGGGCCTGGTGTCGGGGAAGCAAAGCATGAGAAATCCACGAATATGGCAAGTCATATGATAACAGACATTAAGTTATTTGTTCTTTTTTATTTTTTACAGTTTTTTTTCTGTAGGGTACCCGATCAAAATGACGATCCCATGAGGGAATTAAGCGTGCACTTATGACGAGTACTCCATGATACTTCCGCGCGGGCTATTCAAAATGCTGGCGCAGGATGTTGAATGGAGACTATTATTACTAATAGGCGAAGTCGTCAATGATAACGGGGCCCTACTAAATATTAGGTTTTCTCTATTTCCCTTCGGGAATCAAACCTGTATTCTATTCATTTCCTCCATGCAGTTCACTATGAAACCTATCCCTAACTTCCTTGTTCTTCAGCAGCCACACTTTCCTTTTGGGTATGTATACAGTACCTTCTTGCGCTTAGGATCTCTGTATAAGATCATGTCGGACACAAGTAGCTTATGCTGGGAGATACATTCTTCACTCGGGATGACCTTTACATCTCGAACCAGTTTCCAGTCTTTCCTGTTAACCAAGAAGTAATCTATCTGGCTACTGGAGACCCCAGAGTTATATGTGATCAGATGGCTCTGTCTTTTCTTGAACTTCGTGTTACACACAACCATGTTGCGTGCAACGCAGGACTCCAATATATATTCGCCTTCCAGATTCCTCCTTCTGTAACCATTTCCTCCATGTACCCCCTCGTATCCATCTGCAGATGCTCCCACGTAACCATTCAGGTCCCCCCCCACGATTGTTATTTCATTCTCCGAGAGGCCTGATATGACACTGACGGTGTCATTCCAGAAATCCTAATTTATCTCTTTCTGTAGACCAGCCTGTGGGGTATATGCAGATATCACATTCAGAATTCTTTCACCAACTTTCAACTTCAAAACAATCAGCCTTTCACTAACTCTCGTAATCTGAAGCACACTTTCCGCCAGCTCTTCAGCCACCAGAACACCCACTCCTCCTTTCACTTTATCAGTCTCCAACCCCATCCAGTAGATCCTATATCTTTTCTTTCTTCCGACAATCCACTGTACCCCATGCCTCTTCCAGTGTTTCCTGGGCACAGCAGACATCCACTCGCCTCCTCTCACACATCTCAGCCACTTCATTTGCACGCAGATTCAAACTACCAACATTCACACTAGCAAGTCTGAGATTGTGGGGGGCATTTGTCCTTGTCCTGTGCGGTTTTGATTAATCGGACTTACGTTGTTTCTTTTTAGGTTGTTTAGTCATCTATCTATCTTATCTATTGCCTGACGCTGCAATCCCCGAAGGGGTGGCCACGAACCGCCCCCATGCACCTCTGTCCCCAGTCAGTCGACACCCCTCCTCCCAGCACCGCCTTCGTTCATATACTTCCTCACTCCATCCTTCCACCTCTCCTTCGGTGCACCTCTCCCTCTCTGTCCTTCCACCTCGCTCTCGTACACCCTCTTAGTCAATCTCTCGCTTTCCATACGATCCATATGGCCGAACCATCTCAAGTTGTTCCTTTTCACACTTTCCAGCACATCTACCTCCACACCAAACCTCCTACTTACTTCCTCATTCGTCTGTCTATCCCTCCATGTAACTCCGCACGCACTTCTCAAGTAACTCATATCCACCGCTCTCACTCTTGGTCTAAGTCTCTTCCCGAACGTCCATGCTTCGCTTCCGTAAGTTAGTGTCGGGATTACCACACTGTCATGCAAGGACTTCTTCACTTTCATACTGACCACCCTATTTCTTGTTACTGCTTTCAACGTTCCTACAACCCTCTTCCCCTGTTGCACCCTCTCCCGCACCTACTCATTCACAGTCCCATCTTTACTCAACACACTGCCCAGATACTTAAAAGAGCTGACGATCTCCATAGCCTGACCGTTCAACTTCACCTCACACTCTGTGACTTCACCCTTTTCGAATACCATAACCTTGCTCTTCCCCGCATTTACCTTCAAATTCCGTTTTTTGCACACTGTTCCAAATTCATTTACCAAACCCTGCAGCTCCCATTCATTATCACTCATCAGAACTGTATAGTCATAATTGGGTAATTTGGCTGGCAAATGGGCATCACCCCACCCAGAACTCCGGTTCCAGTCTACCCCGGGACCATTCCCAGTACCTTCCCCCAAGAGATTACAAGGGGGTAGGATCCAGTGGCCTCGGTACGCCCCACTGGAAAACTAGTTGAATATTGTAAGGTAGAGTCATCAGCATATGAATGGATAGGACTTGAGGTCCAGTTGAGAAGATCATTATTGAATATTAGAAAGATAATTGGAGATAGGATAGACCCCTGAGGAACACAGGAGTTGATAGGTTGAGGAAGAAAACAATGGCCGTCCACAACCGCAGCTATGGAACGGCCAAAAAGGAAATCTGATATAAAGGCACAGATAGAGGGATAGAAACCGAAGGAGAGTAGTTTAAAAATTAGAGATTTGTGCCAGACTCTTATCAAAGGCCTTCGATATGTCTAGCGCAATAGAAAAAGTCTTCCCGAAGTCCAGGGAGGAGGATGACAAAGAGTTAGTAAGATATGAAAGGAGATCCCCAGTAGAGCAATCCTTAAGGAATCCATACTGGCGATCTGAGTCGATTATGAGAAGAGAGATGCTTAAGAAATTTTGAAGTAAGAATAGTTTAAAAATAAGAAATAAGAGCAATTGGACGATAGTTGGAGGGTTGAGAGCGATCACCCTTCTTTGGGACAGGTTGAATGAGAGCAAATTTCCAGCAAGAAGGGAAGGCGTTAGAGGAGAGACAGAGACGGAAGAGTTTACCTAGGCAGGGAGTCCGCACAACTGGAGCAACACAATCCGGACCATACGCCTTCTTTGTATTAAGCCCAGAGAAGGTAAAAATTACATCTTTAGAAGAGATTAGGATATTAGGCATGAGTAAGTGAGAGGGGGTGGAGAGGGAGGAATAGCACCGGAATCATCCAAGGTAGAGTTTCTAGCGAAAGTTTGGGTGAAGAGTTAAGTTTTGTCAGAGGAAGAAGTGACGGTGGTGCCGTCAGAGTGGAAAAGGGGAGGGAAAGACGGGGAAGAAAATTTGTTGGGAGAGGTTTTTGGCTAGATGCCAGAAAGCTTGGGAAGAGCTGGAGTTGGATAGTTCAGTGCATTTATTATTGATGAAAGAGTGTTTGGCGAGTCGAAGAACAGATTTGGCTTGATTACGGGCAGAAATAAAAGAAGTACGAGATTCTTGAGTTTGAAGGCGACGGTACCGTTTGAATGCTTCCTCCTCGTTGCGGACAGCAGTAGAACAAGCGTGAGTAAACCAAGATTTGTTAACATTAGACTGAGAGAAAGAAAATGGAATGTATGCTTCCATACCCGAGAGGATTACATACATACAGTCAGTCTCCCTAATACACGTATCCTCAGTCCGCGTTTACCCTATTCCGCGCCGAGGGGTAAAAAAGGTACTCAAAATCCCTAAAACACGTATTGACCCCACAAAACACGAATCACGGTTGAAGAGTGGTGTAAAAAAGCTGTTTTTTTGTATTCCACGCCACCCCCCCTCCCTACTCCGCGCGCACACCCCTCGCCCTCGGTGGCGGGAAGACGGTGACGTCACGATGGCATTGTGGGAGACGCTTCCAGGAAGCGTCTCCAACATCAATACTAATTGGACAACCAAGCATACACAATAATAGAAACATAAACAAGTCATTCCTTACATTAAAATTAAATGCTATAAGTTGTTGTTGTTGTTGTTCCCAAAGTTGCCTGGCCGAACAGCCCCAAGGGCCCGAGCAAGGCCAAGGCCATAACCGAGCGCCCCAACAGAACCCTCCCTGCCGACCACAATAAAGCCTGAGTGACCGAAGCCACTCCATGGCGGGGAGCTGAGGAGGGTGCGGAAACGCCCGGGAAGTATCCCTAATCGGCTCAAAATCGCGTCATATGTCGGAAAGGGTTAAAAGTTTTTTTTTAGGCCTAGGATCTTAAGAGTCTCCCAGCAGTCGCCCATTAAAACCTCTTAAGAGTGATCCTGCAGATGCCGGGTTAACAGGGTTGCCTGGAACGCCGCCATTAGGACAAGAGACTGAAACTGCACGTATGTATGGAACACTCGGTCTCAAAAATATATGTATGTACAGTCAGTCCCCCCCAATCCGCGCCTATATGGGCGGCATTACACGACGTGTATTGGAAATTCGCGCATTGGGGATAACATAACTTATGGAGAAAAATACATATGGGCGGCAGCCCGTATTTCCACACACATTTGACGGTAATTTTTGATCAAAATCAATACTAATTGGACAACCAAGCATACACAATAATAGAAACAAACAAGTCATTCCTTACATTAAAATTAAATGCTATAAGTAGGTGAGAAGAGTGGGGGCTCCGAGGCAGACCCCGCGACAAGGCCGATTTGAGATCGGCACTTATAGTCCGATCCCAGGTCTTCCTCGGTCCACCCCTTGGTGCAGCTCCCTCCACAATCACAGACCTGCATTTTTTCACCCAATTTTGTTCATCCATTCTCTCCACATGTCCATACCATCCCAGTCTACTTGTACGCATCACCTCGCTAATACTCTTTATACCTAAACGTCTCCTCAGCTCAACATTTGTTATTCTATCCTGTAGCCTGGCCCCACACATCCATCTCACCATTCTCATCTCATTACGTTCCATTCTGTTGACATCCTCTACTTTAACGGCCCATGTTTCTGAGGCATACGTCATTGCACTTCTAGCACATGAGGCATACACCTTTCCCTTCAGGGGGACAGGCATTCTTTTCATGGTCAGGATTGGCAGCAGTTCTCGGAACTTCCCCCAGCCACATCTAATTCTAGCAACAGTGGCAGCCTCGGCCCCACCACCGGCGAGATGGAGTCTCCTAGGTAACAAAACTTGTTCACCAGCTCCAATGACTAATTTCCAAAATTCACAGCCACAGGATCATCACTTAACACAAGCTCTCCATTGCACACTACGCACTCAAATTTCTCTATTTCTGACTTATCCTTCGGCAGGGGTCCCTTTATTCTACTACAGTACAGCGCTTACTCCCATGGTGTACCCAACATCGACAGATGCTACATTGAATTGAGTTAACGCCCACACCCTTTCCACACACTGCACATGGGTATGCACCGCTATTTTCCACATTGCCTCGTCTCAATCTACAATGCATAACCTTAGTTTAGTTAATATTGACTCTTAAACCCTTGCTCGCCATGCCCTCTTTCCATTTTCTGAATTTGGCCTCAGCATCTTGCATACTGTCAGCTATTAGGACTAAATCGTCTGCATAAAACAGTTCCAACGGGAGTCCGCCTCTAAAAACTCTAGACAGTGACTCCAAGACCATAATAAAAGAGGGGGCTTAACACTGAACTATGATGGACTCCAACACGGACTGCGAACTCATCACTCAGTACACCCATCACCCTCACCGCATTTCGCGAATCCTCATACATCTTCATTATCACACGCACAAGCCACTCTTCCACACCAAGTTTCCTCATAGCCCACTGCACAACATCTCATGGTACCCTGTCAAAGGCCTTCTCCAGGTCTACAAACACAAAGTAAAGATCCCTGCCTTTTAGTAAGTATCTTTCCTGTATCTGCCTGACTATGAAGATAGCATCGGTTGTACCTCGTCCTGGCATAAAACCAAACTGCATATCATCAAGGGAGATGCTTTGCCTGATCAAAGCCTCAAAGACCTTCATGATTTGGTCAAGCATTTTCAGGCCCCCATAATTTCCTCTATCTAGCACATCCCCTTTTCCTTTGTATATATTTACTATTACACTTTTGAGCCAATCCTCTGGGATTTTCTCATCTTTAATAATGGTGTTTATCAACTAAGTGACTTAGTTGACACCAGTCTCCCCTGAGGCTTTTATCATCTCAGTGACAATGTCCGAGCACCCTGGAGCTTTACCATCCTTCATTTTATTGATTGCGTCGCTCACTACAGCTGGTGCTATCAAAAGAGGGGGTCCAGATATTGGTTCTTCGATACTAAGCTGTTCCTTATCCCATGCAAACTCTACATTTAGAAATAGTTCATAGTGTGCCTTCCATGCTTCCCTGATTTCATTTTCTGCATACATAATCTTCCCATTATTGTTTCTAACACACTGTTCACCTATAATATCCCTACTGTCATTTTTAACTTGCCTAGCTAGGTTGAAGATCCCATTGGGATTGTCAGTGTTACACACTTGTTCGAGGACCAGGTCCTTAATGCCTTTTTAGCATTGTAAATAACTCTTTTGGCAGTTTGTTTAGCTGCCTCCCTTCTTCCATGCTTTGAAGCATCTCCTTTTCTCTTTCACAGCATGTTCTACCTCATCGTTCCACCACCAGGAGGTCTTATTCCTGGGGTGACCCTTTGCTTTCCCACAGACTTTGGCAGTGGCAGCGATAAGGCTATGCTTAAGAAAGTTCCATTGACTATTTACATCATTAGGCCTAGCTTCCTAATTTCTATTTATTTCCTCCAGTTCACTATGAAACCTATCCCTAACTTCCTTGTTCTTCAGCAGCCACACTTTCCTTTTGGGTATGTATACCTTCTTGCGCTTAGAATCTCTGTATAAGCTCATGTCGCACACAAGTAGCTTATGCTGGGGAATACATTCTTCGCTTGGGATGACCTTTACATCCCGAACCAGTTTCCAGTCTTTCCTGTTAACCAAGAAGTAATCTATCTGGCTACTGGAGACCCAAGAGTTATATGTGATCAGATGGCTCTGTCTTTTCTTGAACTTCGTGTTACACACAACCATGTTGAGTGCAACGCAGGACTCCAGTATATATTCGCCTTCCAGATTCCTCCTTCCGTAACCATTTCCTCCATGTACCCCCTCGTATCCATCTGCAGATGATCCCACCAAGTCCCACGTGACCATTCAGGTCCTCCCCCACTATTGTTATTTCATTCTCCGAGAGGCCTGAAATGACACTGACGGTGTTATTCCATAAGTCTTCTTTTATCTCTTTCTGTAGACCAGGCTGTGGGGCATATGCAGATATCACATTCAGAATTCTTTCACCAACTTTCCACTTCAAAACAATCAGCCTTTCACTAACTCTCGTAATCTGAAGCACACTTTCCGTCAGCTCTTCAGCCACCAGAACACCCACTCCTCCTTTCGCTTTATCAGTCTCCACCCCATCCAGTAGATCCTATATCTTTTTTTTTCTTTCCGACAATCCACTGTACCCCATGCCTCTTCCAGAGTGTTTCCTGGGTACAGCAGACGTCCACTCGCCTCCACTCACACATCTCAGCCACTTCATTTGCACGCAGATTCAAACTACCAACATTCACACTAGCATGTCTGAGATTGTGGGGGGCATTTGTCCTTATCCTGTCCAAACAACAAGAACAAAAACACATAGCCAGTCAGTCAGCTGACTCTTGCTTGCTTGTGAGCATCTTGCAAGCTTGTATTGATTTTCTGTAGTCCCAATTCTCCCTACCAATAAATGCCTACAGTGGCCGATACAGGCGCTGAACGCAATGTTTACTGCGGTGCATTGTGGGAAAATGGCGACATCGCGGAAATATACACCCTCCCGCTCCTTCAACAATTCTTTATTATAAGCAGTTAGTCGAAATTTCTGTAGCTGACACATACTTTGGTCGATGCATACTGCGATTTTATATATTTTAAAATCATCCATATTCATAAATAACGCATATTTGTAATACAAAGTCGGCAAGTATTTTCGCGCCTATTATGTTATGATAACTAATCAGCTTATGTTTGTAGTCATTATCAGCTGCATATGGACTTTCCCTGTACTACTATACTGTACTATGTAAGCACATAGTGTAGTCTTATATTGTTAAGTAAAAACATGTAGAATCACAAAAAATAGAGATAAACTGTGTATAACCTAGGTGTTGAGTATTGTTGATGTCGACAGTCGTAGCTATGGCGCTACTTCAGAAGCGTCCACCAGAAGTCTCAGGTGAATTCTTGGTAGGGTCAATTGATGCATGAAAGCAGTCGACAGTGACGTAGGAATGGTTACAATGGTGAAATCAATCAGTAATCAGTAATCAATAATAATATATAATATATAATACATAATCCATAATCAATTGTTAACGATTGTAAATAGACTGCAGCCAGAGCCGGTCTGAATGCATCACTGCATTCAGACAATTCTCAGGCACATGACAAAACACTCCCTTTTATTTTCCACCTCACCCAAAAACCGCACCCTCCAGACCCGGTTGGGCTCTGAGAAACCCATAAAAAAACCACCCCGCGCTACCCGGTAGGGCTCTGAGGCTCCGGCAGCTTGAAAGCCTGTAAGCTTGGTGTGCGAGGCGTCCGTCCGACGCATGTAAACAACAGCCGGCTAGACCGACGCCACGCATCTCCGACCACAAGAAGGAGTGCGTCGCTTTTTCGTGTGTGCCTGTATGTTATTGTTAAGTAGCGAAAAGTAGTGTAAAGTGGCTGTTTTTGCCACAAAGTTATCTCCAATGAAATCGTCATAACAACTGAACCAGTTGACTTAGAGAGCTCTACTTAACGCCATTCTACAGGTACGAAACACATCTACGCTTGGGGATGCGCAGGAATGCGGAAGCAGTCAAAATAACAAACATACGGTAGCCTAGGCATAGACGTTTTTCGGCCAAAATCCCCGGGTTTTTCTAATACAGTCGACGCTCGATTTAACGGACCCCGATACAACGGATTTCGGATTTAACGGACTGTCTGTAGCCGGACAATGGACCCAGCAACGGACAAAGTCCGATGCTCGAAAAAAAGTTGAAGCAAAGTCCGTTGCTCTATCTATTTATCTCTCTAATGCAGCTACCTAAGTCCCTTATACATTAACATAACTATGTCTTATTTGGACTTTTTGTAATCTTTGAATCATTTCTAATGTGATGGAATTGAAAAATATATCCTTCCAGCACATAGATAAATAATAAATAAGATAGTCAACAAAATATTTCAACTCTCCCCTCCGTGCGAGCAGAGACGGAAGATTTACGTTTGATAGATTTTTTGTTTTGTTTTTTTCCCTCGATATACACTCTCTTTCTATCTATCTATCTCACTAATTCATCTACCTAAATCCCTTATACATTAACATAACTATGTCTTATTTGGACTTTTTGTAACCTTTGAATCATTTCTAATGGGATGGAATTGAAAAATATAATATCCTTCCAGCACATAGATCAATAAATAAGATAGTCAAAAAAAAAATTCAACCCTTCCCTCCGTCTAGGCGCCGAGCTTCCGAGACGGGAGATTTACGTTTGATAGATTTTTTTTTTTTTTTTTCCCCCACGGTATACACAAAATGATGGGGAAATATTATAACGTTTTTAATTGACATTTGTGTCGTTTTTGCTGATTATGAGTTGGTGGAAAAAAAAATCTTTAATTCTATCATATCGGAAATGATTCACAGATTATATAGAGACCAAATAACATACACTTTTAAGTGTGTTCAATAGTTTTGCATTATCAATAGGGTGTAGCACAAGGCTTATCAACATATCACAGTAACGGGGTCGGGGTTGAGGCCGGGACGGGGAGGGGAGGGAGTAGGCCTACTACAGTGGATATACAGGGGATATCCTTCCTTTTTCTTTTTTTTTTTCCCCCCCCCCCATGTGAAATTTATCATATCAATGACAAATAAGACCTTAATTATGTTTTCAGGGACAGTACAGCACAACGTGTCCCTCAATCACCAAAAAAAATACAAAGGCAATTTTCCAGCTACGAACTTTTTCCAGCAACGGACTCGGTCTCCCCCCTATTAGTCCGTTAAATCGAGCGTCGACTGTATATATGGAATACATAGCCGGGGCTGGAGGGTTAAGGGGAGCGTCCGCCATGTATTTCATAATGGTTAGATAGTTTTCATTTTTATACAGGTGATAGATACCACTTCTAGGAACTTACTCTGACTGTTCCTTTAACTTATATATTTTTTAGATCTCAAGTGACGGCGTCTCTTCCGTGGATTGACCTCCCAATCTACCAAGATTGGAAGCCAAAGCGTCACATTTTCCCCTTGCCCCTCAACTTTCTCTTCATAATTGCTGAGGGGCACAGGGCCCTGGGTGGGGCTTTGGTGTCCCGGGCATTTCCGCACCCTCCTCAGCTCCCCGCCATGGAGTGGCTTCGGTCACCCAGGCTTTATTGTGGTCGGCAGGGATGGTTCTGTGGGGGTGCTCGGTTATGGCCTTGGAATTGCTCGGGGCCTTGGGGCTGTTCGGCCAGGCAGCTTGGGGAACAACAACAAATCCAAAAATGAATAAAATCGGATCAATATTTTTTTTCGCTACAGTACCTCGGATTTTCGCAATTTTTGCAAATTTTAAAACCGCTAAAACATTTTTAGTTTTGGTCCAATTTCAATAAGTAGAATATCATTGGAAAGAGGAGGAAAAATGCAATAAATTAGTCAGAGGGATATTTGATACACCCTATAGTTTTGCCGCTAATAATTTTTTTTTTTACGAAATTAACGGTTTTAAGCCTCCTGTCAAAATTTGTATTGGTGTACCGGTATCAAATATCCTTCTGACTGTTTTATTGCATTTTTTCTCCTCTTTCCAACGATATCTTACTTATTGAAATTGGACTAAAATTTAAAAAGTTTTAGGGATTTTTTTTTCCGAATAACTATAGTTTTGAGAAAAAGGCGAAAAACGAAATTTATCCATTACCCAACGATTCCTCTCTCAAATGACGATTTATTGCAACTGTTTGCTCTTGATTGATTTGATACATGCTTTGGTACTAAAATACAGTACAATTTACTAAGTCTAAATGAATAATATGCCACCTGGACCCCCCAAAAGGTATTTTATTCATTTGGCGCCAATGGCATCATGAACCTCATTTATGCCAAGTTAGGTCATTTTCGATTACTCTAGGTTGTGTTATGGTTGGTTTGGATGGGTTAGATCTGTTTAGTGTTGAATATATAATATGTTTGTGCATGTCTTGGCATCTGGATGATGATGTCTAGTGACTCACCCTCACTCTCCCAGGTTCAGTTGAGGTGCCAGATACCTCTGTTGACTGTAATTTGTCTATATTTGTGCATAATAACGCGATTGTATTGTTACTTGTTACGGAGTTTCTCAGCCGCGCTCCGTCACTAGATGTGACGCTCGTCGCAGCTGCCCTTTAAACCATCTAGCACTTGTAGTCCTGTCTCACAGTGCCATCTTCTAAGTCATAACACTCCCTGAACAAATGTGTTTTTAGTGACTTTTTAAAGGCCTTTATGTTCGCACACCTTTTCACATTAACTGGTAGATTATTATAAAGTCTCGGTGCACTCTTTTCGAAGGCCCTAAATCCAAATTCATGATTGCACCGTGGCTCATTCAATTGATGCAGCACGTTGCCATGTCTCAGCATCATATCAGTGCCAACATTGAAGTCTTCCAATAAGTCTCGCACATATTCCGGCTTTCCAAGGTTCAAAGCTTGATACACTATAACACACAGTTTGAATATGATCCTCGCTTTCACTGGCAGCCAATGCAGGTCAATTAATGCCGGCGTTATACTCGCACGGAATGGTAAACTCTTTATTAATCTTGCTGCTCTATTCATTATAAGTTGTATTTTTCGTAGCAAGTAATTTGGTAGTCGATAATATAGAGAATTACAATAGTCTAATTTACTAATTACATGATTGTGGATCAACATTTTGGTTGTATTAATATCCAGATATTTTCTCACAAAAGCAATATTCCTCAGATGATAGGCAGAGATTCGCACTGTTTGATTAATCTGGTTTTTAAATTACAGTTCACTATCAACCAAGACTCCCAAATCCTTCACCACACTACTCACAGTCATCACACTATCATTGATATTGAGGCTTTGCACGCCCAGTCTCTCAAGGTTCACCCGTCTGCCTACTAATAGGCATTCAGTTTTATTTTCATTTAATTTCAGTTGCTTTGACTCCATCCACTTCCCAATGTCTTTTAGTAAACCACTAATCTTCTCCTCAACATTCACCACGTCACTTAGTGCCAGATAGAATTGGGTGTCATCCGCAAACAGCTTGAATTTCACTCCATGTTTCATTAATATGCTAGATAGTGCAATTGTATATATACAGAATAGAATTGGTCCAAGAACACTCCCTTGAGGGATGCCCCTCTCTAGATGCTTCATCTCTGAGAATTTATTACTTATTTGCACACAATAAGTTCTGTTAGTAAGGTAACTTTGAAGGTATTCCAGCGAATTACCATCAATACCAATAGCTTTACAGTCTTCTATTAGTAAGCTATGCACCACTGTATCGAACGCAGCACTCAAGTCCAACAAAATTCAGATTCCACACTTCGCATTGTCCATTTGCACGAGTAAATCATTAATCACAGAGCACATCGTGGTTTCCGTAGAGTAAAGTCTTCTATATGCGGACTGGTTGGTTATTGGTTACTATCGTTCATACCACGATACTACATATACGTCGTGAGTGCGGGGGGGACACCCTGTATTTAGGGTATTTTTTATTTTACAAGTCTAAAGCTTTGCCACATTACTCCTACAGTGTTCCCATCACTGCTGCAATAAAAATCTCAATTTCAGATTTTCCAACCTTTATGGCCATGGCGGACGCTCCCCTTAACCCTCCTGGCCCGGGCAGGCTCACCAAAGGACGGAGCTCGTATCCGGGCGATCTGGCCGAATATCAACAAAAGTAAACTAAGGCTAATCTCGCTTAATATATTACCTACATTAATCAAACATATATAGAAATGGGCGCCTTACCTTGCTGCATAGAATGGCGTTGAGTAGAGCTCTCTAGCTCAACTGGTTCCGGAGTGATGATGATGGAAGTGGAGGTAACTTTTTCCGCGTATTTACCTCGGCGCGTCCGAACACTCAACCGCGGCCCCGGCTACGACGCCCAGTTGCACTCGTCGCTCCACCCGCAATTATGCCGGGAAGCGATTGGATAGTGTTTTATTGGTTATTCTGTCATTTATTATAGTTATTATGTTATTTTCACTCAATAAAGTTATTTACATAACTTATTTGTGTCTCTGTCACTTATTACTTCGTTTTATTATTATTATTATGATTATAGTGTCACTTTCACTGGACTTTGATAATTGGTAGTGTCATTTCCCCTTTTATGTATTGTTAGGTAAGCTAATAATATATATAGTGTCATTGTCACTTGTTCATATTGTTATGAAGGCACTTATTATTACTTGTGTGTGTGTCTCTCTTTCACTTATACTTAGTTTTATTATTATTATACTGTCACTTTGACTGGCCTAGGCTTATTGAGTGTCATTTTCACTTATTTATTGTTAGAAATATATATTTTAGTGTCACTTTCACTTGTTCATATTGTTATTGAAGGCACTTATTATTACTTATATGTGTGGGCGGGTGCCCGACCCCGAAAGGGGTTGAAATAGGGGAGCTATCCCCCCGCCAAAGGCGGCTTTCTAGGGCCTTTCCTAGCTGATGATGAGAGGATTGGGTTCTAGTCATGTGGTGATGGGCTGGTCTATCAGAGTGAGAACTGAGCGATCTCTGCCATACCCATAGCTTACTCTGACTGTTCCTTTAACTTATATATTTTCTAGATCTCAAGTGACGGCGTCTTTTCCGTGGATTGACCTCCCAATCTACCAAGATTGGAAGCCAAAGCGTCACATTTTTCCCTTGCCCCTCAACTTTCTCTTCATAATTGATGAGGGGCACAGGGCCCTGGGTGGGGCTTTGGTTTCCCGGGCGTTTCCGTACCCTCCTCAGCTCCCCGCCATGGAGTGGCTTCGGTCACCCAGGCTTTATTGTGGTCGGCAGGGAGGGTTCTGTGGGGGCACTCGGTTATGGCCTTGGAATTGCTCGGGGCCTTGGGGCTGTTCGGCCAGGCAGCTTGGGGAACAACAACAACTTATAGGTGTCCTTTTCACTTATACTTAGTTATATTATTATTCTTAGCCTACATTTGAGTGTCACTTTGACTGTTGTCACTTCCACTTCAAAAGTTTGTTAGAGTGTGGAAGTCGTTGAAGCAGGTGCCAGCACACGGTCCAACTTGACACTCGAGGCATTCCCAAGTGGTTTTTGTGGGTTTGCGGGGTCTGCGAGTTGTGTGGCTGCACACATGGCACCTCTTCTGACTCCTAGCATTACTACCTGGTGCTTTGAAAGGAAGGGCGTTGAGCTGGTGCTTCCTGAAAAATTCAGCACACCCCGTTCTGTTCAGCTGGCCTGGTCCTTGTTGTGGCCTCCCTGGTGTACCCGCATGTTTAGCCAGGAGCTCAAGTATCACCTGCTTGTGGAACTTCCGCAGGGACTTGTACTTCTTGGCTCCTGGAGTCCTCAGACGGTAGATGTTGTAGGCATTGAGGACCGACATATCTACCGTATGCAGGATAAACTTCTTGTACCACCTGCAAGATGTTCGCAGGCAGTCGATGAAGCCCATCTGCATGTCGGACTTGTCAACGAGGCGCATGTTGAGGTTATAATCCAGGACAGCAGCTGGTTTCTGGACGGGGTTCTTGGTTCTTCGGTCCACCTTCCCTGTGGCGACCAGCTGGGCCTTGTGGCATGTGGTGAGGAGGTTGACCTTGCGCTGGTCATGCCAGTGGATGGAGAGGATGGGGCCATTCTTCTTGTGGAAGATGTCCGCCTTCTTCGTCTTGGTTGGGTAGCCTGGCATGCCCTTCCTCTTGCCCTTGACTGTGCCGACAGTTCCGGTCTTGCAGTCATGGAGGTACTTGGTCAGGAGAGGCGACGTGTAGTAATTATCTGTGTAGAGGATTTGTTTTTTATTAAAGTGCTTCTCCATCATCTTCTTCACTACAGCGCCACCAAAACCAATGAGGGGGTCAGTCACAATTTCTCCACCCTTGACGCTGTAGACTATAAAGTCCAGCACATACCCCGTCAAACAGTCGCAGAGGACGAAGAGCTTGATGCTGAAGCGGTGTCTCTTGGACGGGATATACTGTCGGAAGTGCAGCCTACCACGGAACAGGACCAGAGACTCGTTGAGGCACATCTTCTGGAAAGGAATCAGGTAGGTGGTGAACCGATGACGTATCATGTCATACAGCTTCCTGATCTTCCATAATGAGTCGGGAAGGTGGACTGCCATGTTGTTTGTCAGGTGGAGATAGGAGAGGATGTCGAAGTACCTGTCCCTGGACATGTACTGTACTTGCCAAATGCTGGAGTCGTTATGATGTCGCCAGTGATCCAGTAGTCTGCCAGAGCGTGCTTCCTGATATGTGTCATCAGCATTGTGAGTGCCAAGAACACATATAGTTCTGCCACAGTGACAGCTCTCCATGCCACCATCTTGGCACTGGTCTTCCTGCCAAGAAAGTTGGCACAGATCTCATGATGGTTGTTGGTCTCCTCGACGAGGTATTCCATGACTTCATTGTCATAGAAGCCACAGAAAATTTCACTGGGGGTAGCAGCTGGGCCACAGGGAAATGTTAGTGACACCCCGGAACCCATTTGTACCTCGTCAAAGGCAGGACAATCTGGCTCAAAATCAGCCCCATCTGTCCACACAAACAGGTCGGATGCTGATGCTCGAGGTCGTGCAGGTGCAGCAGGCACACGCCCTGGACGCCCTGGCACACGCCCTTGGCCACGCGGACGCCCTGCACGCCCATGCCCACGCCCAGGGGCAGCGGCGTCGGCAGACTGACCACGTCCACGACCTCGCCCTCTCGCTCGTCTTGTCGGGACTTCCTCTTCCTCTTCCTGTTCCTGTTCCTGTTCCTCTTCCACTTCCTCCTCAGGCGACGTCAGGTCATCTGGGGCAATGTTTGGGTCGTCGGCATCCTCTTCAGGAGACAATTCGGGTGAAGAAGTGACCGGGCGTCGGCGGTGTGGGGCGCGGGAGGCTGCGGGAGCTTCAACAATGGGAGCCTCGGCCTCGGGAGTTGGGCTCCTTTTGCGGCGAGCCGAGGGCTTCTCCGCAGCAAATAATGCTCTGCGGTGTGTTGAGGGCTGTGGCACACTAGTAATACCACTTGAAGAGGCCCTTTGGTCATCCTGAAGGAGAGATGAAGCCGAGGGCTGTGGGTGACCCACGCGGAGTCCCGGGTCAAGGCGTCGGGACAATGGAATGCGGGTGGTTGCTAGGCCAGGGTGGGCGTCATTATCTCTGTCTTCAGCTTCCCTATCCTTTTCTGCGGCTGCTCTGCGTGCTTTTTTAGCTGCACTTTTCACCAACGATTGTTTATAGAAATATTTGCCCACTTTCAAGGGCATACGGGCAGGCAAAGGGGAAGGTCCTGGGCTAGGGCTAGGCCTAGGCTGATCTAGCAAAGATGGCGAGGGGGTAGGCCTAGGTTCTAGCACACTTGGAAGCTCAATGGCACCTTCCTGAAACACTTCCACATCAGGATCATCACTACTGTCTCCCCCCTCAAATAAATCGACATTATCGTCGTCTCCAAAGCCAACGAAATCGTCATCTTCACTTGCACTTATAAATTGTTCCTTGTCCACCAAGCTTTCGCCACTGCTCTCTTCACTATCAAAAAGTTGTCGCTGTATAGCGCTATCACTCAACAAACGCTTAACTTTCTTTCGTTGAGCTTTCTTCTCGGTTGCAACAGGCGTTGAAGTTGCGAGCAGGGTAGCACTGGGGCCCGCGGGAGGTTGCAGCGAATCGGACACGTCGGAAAGCATTTTTTCAGTATAACTCGCTATGGCGGCCACGTACGAACTGATAACACTAGTAGTTGAGGCTTGGTGGCGCTGCGGTCGCTCCTGCAATGCAAAATTTGACCGCGCGAATTTTGAAGCACGCTTTCAAGCACAAAGATTTTAAAATGACACCCGGGCACCGGCCCTTTATTTTGGTGTCATTTTAAAATGACACCCGGGCTGGAAGGGTTAATGTACACTGTTCTAGGCTTCACCCATCGCAAGATAACGAGTACTGCCTCTGGTATCTATAGAACCTAGGTTAGGTTGCATAGATATGTACAGTATATCCGAAAATAAAGAAACTCTAGCATGTGCAAGAATCCAGGCTCACAACAGCCCTAACTGGCTCACTTATTTTCACAATAAAAACTGAATCACTTGGTCTAGATTGTTCTAGTCTTCACCCATCGCAAGATAACGAGTACTGCCTCTGGATTTATATATAACCTAGGTCAGGCCATTAACCTATGTCAGGCCATTCTCTTGCGTATTTATAAGCGCGCCAAACTCACAAGAATTCTACTTTTCACTTGGATCAAGCACTGGCAGGAAGGTTTAAACCTCCGTTCGAGGAGTAAGCCTGTTCTGAAGCATCATACATAAAATAAAGCATTTCACTGCCCCATATGGGTTTGATACAGGTTAAAATGGGTGCAAAATTATTATGGCTCACAACTGAAGTTTACAACCTAGTAAACAGTAATCAGGAAAACTTCACTTAGGATGTGCATACACAAATACCTAATATAGCCTCTGAAAATGGTAAATGATAAATGATAATATTGTACACTTGTCACTTCAAGATAGCCAGGCTTACCTGTACCAGTCTGAGCAATCCCAATCATGTCATAACCCTGCATAAGAATGGGCCACGACTGACTCTGTATGGGAGTTGGGTGCTCAAAACCCTGACGCTTTATCTCGGATAGAATTTCAGGAAAATGTTTGAAGGCTTGTTCGAAAGTCATCACTGGGTTGGGGATGGGGTCGGTGTTCTTTACATCTGTGTGGAAGACTTCCATGTTGAAACTCTTCTCCCTAGAGAATAGAAAGGACAATAGTATACTAGTATACAGGTCTCCCTCGCTATACGATTGGGATGTGTTCCGCGCAACCCGATTGTAAATAAAAATATCGCATAGCGAGGCCGTTAAAACATGAAGTCAATGGAAATAGGTTCCTGGACCTTCAAACTTCACATGTATAAGTATATACTCAGGCACATACCCCATAGCTGGGTTTGGACGACTCGAGACAGGGCCCGTACAGGAACAACAGAACATAACAAAATAGAAATAAAAATATAAAATTCACACACATCTAGGTCACCCAGGAAAAGACCCAGAGACCTAGGCCCATTTGGAGTCTCCAGCAAATACTTCCAAGTCCCAGTCTCAGCAGGCAGACACGCAGCGAAGCCTACCACCACAATGCCTGTCCATCTTACTTCCAGGCATGGCCCTTCACAACATACACCGGCTCCCCGGGCCAGGCACCTCACGGACTAGTATCAAGTCCAACTGGCGCCCAACCCCTCTCCCTACGACCGCATTATCACTTATCTATTCACAAGCATTCTCCATTCATTCATATTCATTACCATTTCTCTTGCCTGTTCTACAGTCATCTTTCTACCTTCCAAGGCGTTTGTTACACCATCTCTCCACCTCATCCGAGGTCTTCCTCTCCATCTGTCTTTTATTATTTTTTTTTTTTTTCAATAAATTAGTTTAACCAGACCAATGAGCTCCACAAAAGAACTCCCATAGGGCTGGCCCGAAGGATTAGAACAAGATGGACAACTAATCAAGACAAGATAGATAGGGAAGGGAAGGATGTGAACAAATCTAGAAAGGCGAAGACACGCAGACATTTCTGGCCACGTCATCAGTTCAGCCAAACCACATGAGCTCCACAGCAGAACTCTTATAGGGTAGGGCCGAAAGATGAGGTAAGAACTGCTACATTGCAACACCAACGAATAAATGATCAAGGGCGAAGAATGAGAGATCAGGACTAAGGAAGAAAAAATTACAGCGAGATGGAAAAAAATGCACTACTGAGGGGAATCGAGTCAGCTCGAAAAGAGGCAATTCAGGTCAGGAGCCAACAACCTAGCCAGGCCAACTAAGAGGGATCGACAGGGCGGAATATGATATAGGCCGCTCGAAGGATAACCGGATGAGACAAGAGACAGAATAAGAACAAAAGGGGAAAAACATAGAAAAAGGAAAGAAAAACTACACAAAATTAGTCAAGCCGACGACGAAAGCTCGAGGGGAGAGGGCAACAACCATCCCCCATCAAGCTCCAGTCGCGGCCCAGAAGCCCCCCTACCGCAACAAGGAGCGTACTGTAGTATGAAGGGGGGTCCTCTCCATCTACCTCCCTTTGTTTCTGACTAATATATTCTATTTGTCTATCTATCTATCTATCTATATACTCAGGCACACACCAACACAACACAACAAAAAAACAAGTGCTTCAGGGGGACTTTATTGAGTTTTGCCGAGGCACTGTACCAACATCAGCCACAGTGATAACATGATGGGGCGTTGTTGTGGCAAGACTTTGTTGTACTGTGCTGCAGTAAAGACTGTAGCCACCGTGTTATGATTGCTGTGCACTGTGTGTATAGGTAGCGCCAACGAACTTGAAAATAATCTGGACCCCGGGACTTCTTGTAACTCAGAATGAATGAAAGCAATCGGGCTGACATTTCCTATCATTTGGGAAGAGTCCACTAAGAAATAGGTGTGGAAATTTACAGCCAGTTTGCACAAGGTCCTTTTGAGTTGTGGGGAGGTCGGGGATCGAGATGATTGTCAGGTTCGTTGGCGCTACCTATAGTGCTGTGTGATTGTACCATGGAAGCCACATTCACTGTGGACGGTTGCGGTCTTTAAACCCGTATGTATGTATGTAAGGGTGTAGTAATAATGTACACCCTGGTGGATTGTGTTCTTCTATTTCATAAATTTTATTTTAGTAAGCGTTATTTCCACACAGCGATATTGATCAATTATTTTACCTTTATCTTGTATCGTCCCAGTTTTGGTTTGTTTAGTTTGCAAGTTTTACATTATAAATATATTACTTCCTAAGTCTAACTTCTCCTAACCTAACATGACTTACTTTATACTATATACCGCGATGGGCTGGTCTATCAGAGTGAGACCTGAGCGATCTCTGCCATACCCATAGCTTACTCTGACTGTTCCTTTTACTTATATATTTTCTAGATCTCAAGTGACGGCGTCTCTTCCGTGGATTGACCTCCCAATCTACCAAGATTGGAAGCTAAAGCGTCACATTATTCCTTTGCCCCTCAACTTTCTCTTCATAATTGCTGAAGGGCACAGGGCCCTGGGTGGGGCTTTGGTTTCCCGGGCGTTTACGCACCCTCTCAGCTCCCTGCCATGGAGTGGCTTCGGTCACCCAGGCTTTATTGTGGTCGGCAGGGAGGGTTCTGTGGGGGCGCTCGTTTATGGCCTTGGCCTTACTCGGGGCCTTGGGGCTGTTCGGCCAGGCAGCTTGGGGAACAACAACAACAAAAAAACAAAACACCAACTCACACACATTTAGGTCGCCCAGGATAAAACCCAGAGACCCAGGCCCATGTGGGGTCCCCAGCAGGATTCTCAGGTCCCAAACCTCCCAGAGAGGCTCTGGTCTCAGCAGGCAAACATGCATTCGTTCAACATGTCCATACCAGCATAGCACTCTTCTTTTCACACTGGCCTATAAGAGTTCTTGTTGTCCTATTCGCCTATGTACCTCTTTATTCCTCAATCTGTCTCTATGCGGTACTCCACACATACTCAAGCAGCTCATCTCCTTCACATCCAACCTTATTTTCTCTTGGGTCTTCAGACCCCATGTATCAGCCCCATACATCACTGTTGGTACAATTACCCTATCTCCACACTAGCTCCAACACATACACACTAATAAAAACCTATGAAATTCTGTTTCCAGTCTAAACATACATACGGGCTTAAAGACCGCAACTGTCCACAGTGAATGTGGCTTCCATGGTACAATCCCAGTACTGCACACAGTGCACAGCAATCATAACATGGTGGCTACAGTCTTTACTGCAGCATAGTACTGTACAACAAAGTCTTGCCACAACAACGCCCCATCATGTCATCACTGTGGCTGATGTTGGTATAGCGCTAACAGTGTCTCAGCAAAACTCAATAAAGTCCCCCTGAAGCACTTGCACCTGGCGAAATCACACCACACCAGCCTTAACCGTGCTACAATAAGGCAGTAACAAGAAATCACCGTAACTGCTACAGAGGCTGACTGTACCACGGAAGTGGCGGGCGGTGGGGTCGCTGCATCCCTACGCCACATTAAAATCTCCTATATTAATAGTTACTGTTTGGTCTGTATCAAATTTGTGATTACTTTCAAATGTGATGGACTTAAAAACAAAATGGTTTAGGTTTATTGAAAGTCATGAAAAGGGTAAAACTCCACAATAATTTGCTGTGAAAACAATCCTCCAATTAATTACAAAACCAAATGATTCATTGGAAGGCCTACTAAATACGATTTGCTTATTTGAAAGACAATATTCTAAACAAAAATAATAATTTCACACATAAATATAAGAATAGTCTTTGCTTTTATGGGATATATTTAGAGATAATTCTAATAAATCCACAGATAACCCTATTAAAGATATAATGTAGTTATATCCACTTTAAATTATTCCTATAAAATTCTAGACAAAATTATGTTAATAGCCTAATTAATTCAAAGAAAGATAAGTCCAAATTATCAAATGGATGTCAAGTTCTCAATCTATTATTAGTATATGCATATGAAAGACCTGTTTAATCAATAATTTGTAATTATAATATCAATCTATCTACTATATCTATCTATATACTCAGGCACATACCCCAGTCGAGTCGGTGACCGACTCGAGAAAGAACCCGAACAGGGACAACACAACAAAGAACACAAAACAAAACACAAATTCATACACATCTAGGTCACCCTGGAGAAGACCAAGAGACCTAGGCCCATTTGAGGTCTCCAGCAAGATTCCCAGGTCCTAGACCTCTCGGAGAGGTTCTGATCTCAGCAGGCAAACATGCAGCGAAGCTGTACCACCACAAGCCCCCCCCCACCACGCATCCAGGCGTACCCTTCAAGTATACCGGCTCCCCGGGCCAGGGCGCCTAACAGACTATTATCTAGTCCAACTGGCACTTGACCCAATCTCTTAAAAGACAGTATTTTCACTCATCTATTCACTAGCATTCTCCATTCATTCCTATTTATTACCACTTATCTTGACTGATCTATAGTTATTCCTTTATTTAGCTGTGGCACCTACGTCAATGACTTAACCCTCCCCGCCCGGGCACCATTTTAAAAGGACACCGCGGCAGATGGGCAGGAGCCCGGGTGTCCTTTTAAAATCCGTAAGCTTGAAAGCCTATTAAGCTTGTTTTGAAAGCCATGCGTCCGACGTATGTAAACACAGCTGGTCGGAGGCGACGCGCGCACCTCCGAAAGCAAGCAGACGTCGGAGCTTTGTTGTTGAGTGGTCTGCTAAGACAGATTTAGTGTTGAAAATTGTGTCATATTGCTAACATCGCCTCGAAACTCTCTCCACGGAAATCGTCATCACAACTGAACCAGTTGACTTAGAGAGCTCTACTTAACGCCAGTCTACAGATTGGAAACCGCCGTACTTTTTTTGGATGCGTGGGAATTCTCTAGCAGTTAAAATAACAAAGATACGGTAGTAGGCGTAGAAGTTTTTCGGCCAAATCGCCCGGATCTCAACAACGTCCTTAGGAGGGCGAGCCCGGGCCAGAAGGGTTAAGAGTCTATTGTAAATATGGCCTCATTCCGGTCTCTTAAGAGACCAGGCTAACCTTAAACTGTTGGTCGAGAACCAAGAACATCCTTGGGGGTACCATTTAATAGTTCCTAAGGTACGCCATTAATTCGGAGTCGCTGAGAAGTGAAAAAAAAAAAAAAAAAATGTAACAGTTTGAACAGCGCGCTTGTCATACTTCCCGTCCTTCGTATTGTCACATCTGTTCACATATAACTCTGGGGTCTCCAGTAGCCAGATAGATTACTTCTTGGTTAACAGGAAAGACTGGAAACTGGTTCGATGCAAAGGTCATCCCGAGCGAAGAATGTATCCCCC
Organism: Paralithodes platypus; assembly: GCA_032716605.1. Taxonomy (NCBI): domain Eukaryota; kingdom Metazoa; phylum Arthropoda; class Malacostraca; order Decapoda; family Lithodidae; genus Paralithodes; species Paralithodes platypus. The sequence goes on from CM064480.1 coordinate 33,508,778, forward strand.
AGCATAAGCTACTGGTGTGCGACATGAGCTTATACAGAGATCCTGAGCGCAAGAAGGTATACATGCCCATAAGGAATGTGTGGCTGCTGAAGAACAAGGAAGTTAGAGATAGGTTTCATAGTGAACTGGAGGAAATTAATAGAAATAAGGAAGCTAGGCGTAGCGATGTAAATAGTCAATGGAATTTTCTTAAGCATAGCCTTCTCGCTGCCACTGACAAAGTCTGTGGGAAAACAAAGGGTCACCCCAGGAATAAGACCTTCTGGTGGTGGAACGATGAGGTAGAACATGCTGTGAAAGAGAAAAGGAGATGCTTCAAAGCATGGAAGAAGGGAGGCAGCAAGGAGGAATACCAGGCAGCTAAACGAACTGCCAAAAGAGTTATTTACAATGCTAAAAAAGGCATTAAGGACCTGGTCCTCGAATAAGTGTGTAACACTGATAATCCCAATGGGATCTTGAACCTAGCTAGGCGAGTTAAAAATGACAGTAGGGATATTATAGGTGAACAGTGTGTTAGAAACGATAATGGGAAGATTGTGTATGCAGAAAATGAAATCAGAGAAGCATGGAAGGCACACTATGAACGATTGCTAAATGTAGAGTTTGAATGGGATAAGGAACAGCTTGGTATCTTAAAACCAATATCTGGACCCCCTCCTTTGATAGCACCAGCTGTAGTGAGCGACGCAATCAATAAAATGAAGGACGGTAAAGCTCCAGGGTGCTCTGACATTGTCGCTGAGATGATAAAAGCCTCAGGGGAGACTGGTGTCAACTTAGTCACTGAGTTGATAAACACCATTATTAAAGATGAGAAAATCCCTGAGGATTGGCAAAAAAGTGTAATAGTAAATACTGTATGTATAAAGGAAAAGGGGATGCCCTAGATAGAGGTAATTATAGGGGCCTGAAAATGCTTGACCAAATCTTGAAGGTCTGTGAGTCTTTGAGGGTTTGATCAGGCAAAGCATCTCCATTGATGATATGCAGTTTGGTCTTATGCCAGGACGTGGTACAACCGATGCTATCTTCATAGTCAGGCAGATACAGGAAAGATACTTACTAAAAGGTAGGGATCTTTACTTTGTGTTTGTAGACCTGGAGAAGGCCTTTGACAGGGTGCCTAGAGATGTTGTGCAGTGGGATATGAGGAAACTTGGTGTGGAACAGTGGCTGGTGCGTGTGATAATGAAGATGTATGAGGATTCACGAACTGCCATGAGGGTGAAAGGTGTACTGAGTGATGAGATCACAGTCCGTGTTAGAGTTCATCAGGGTTCAGTGTTAAGCCTCCTCCTCCTTATTATGGTCCTGGAGGCACTGTCTAGAGTTTTTAGAGGCGGACTCCCATGGGAACTGTTTTATGCAGACGATTTAGTCCTAATAGCTGACAATATGCAAGATGCGGAGGCCAAATTCAGAAGATGGAGAGAGGGCATGGCGAGCAAGGCTCAAGAGTCAATATTAACAAACCCACAGTTATGCATTGTAGATCGAGACGAGACAATGTGGAAAAGAGCGGTGCATACCCATGTGCAGTGTGTGGAAAGGGTGTGGGCGCTAACTCATATATCATACATCTTCATTATCACCCGCACCAGGCACTCTTCCACACCAAGTTTCCTCATAGCCCACTGCACAACATCTCTAGGCACCCTGTCAAAGGCCTTCTCCAGGTCTACAAACAAAGTAAATATCCCTGCCTTTTAGTAAGGATCTTTCCTGTATTTGCCTGACTATAAAGATAGCATCGGTTGTACCACGTTCTGGCATAACACCAAATTACTTATTATCTTTGGAGATGCTTTGCCTGATCAAACCCTCAAAGACACTCTTACAGACCTTCATGATTTGGTCAAGCATTTTCAGGCCCCTGTAATTACCTCTTATCTAGCACATCCTTTTTTCCTTTGTATATATATATATATATATACTATTACACTTTTGTGCCAATCCTCAGGGATTTTCTCTTTAAATAATGGTGTTTATCATCTTAGTGAAAGCTGACACCAGTCTCCCCTGAGGCTTTTATCATCTCGGCGACAATGCCAGAGCACCCTGGAGCTTTACGGCCCTTCATTTTATTGATTTCGTCGCTCACTACAACTGGTGCTATCAAAGGAGGGGGTCCAGATATTGGTTTTTCGATACTAAGCTGTTCCTTATCCCATTAAAACTCTACATTTAGCAATCATTCATAGTGTGCATTCCATGCTTCTCTGATATCATTTTCTGCATACACAATCTTCCCATTATTGTTTCTAACACACTGTTCACCTATAATATCCCTACTGTCATTTTTAACTCGCCTAGCTAGGTTCAAGATCCCATTGGTATTGTCAGTGTTACACACTTGTTCGAGGACCAGGTCCTTAATGCCTTTTTTAGCATTGTAAATAACTCTTCTGGCAGTTTGTTTAGCTGCCTGGTATTCCGTCTTACTGCCTCCCTTCTTCCATGCTTTGAAGCATCTCCTCTCTTTCACAGCACGTTCTACCTCATCGTTCCACCACCAGGAGGTCTTATTCCTGGGGTGACCCTTTGTTTTCCCACAGACTTTGTCAGTGGCATCGAGAAAGCTATGCTTAAGGAAATTCCATTTACTATTTACATCGCTAGGCCTAGCTTCCTTATTTCTATTCATTTCCTCCAGTTCACTATGAAACCTATCTCTAACTATCTTGTTCTTCAGCAGTCACACACTCCTTTTGGGCATGTATACCTTCTTGCGCTCAGGATCTCTGTATAAGCTCATGTCACACACAAATAGCTTATGCTGGGGGATACATTCTTCACTCAGGATGACCTTTACATCCCAAACCAGTTTCCAGTCTTTTCTGTTAACCAAGAAGTAATCTATCTGGGTACTGGAGACCCCAGAGTTATATGTGACCAGATGGCTCTGTCTTTTCTTGAACTTCGTGTTACACACAACCATGTTGAGTGCAACGCAGGACTCCAGTATATATTAGCCTTCCAGATTCCTCCTTCTGTAACCATTTCCTCCATGTACTCCCTTGTATCCATCTGCAGATGCTCCCACGTGACCATTCAGGTCCCCTCCCAGGATTGTTATTTCATTCTCTGAGAGGCCTGAAATGTTTATTATTTTTTTCTATTTTAATTATTAATTTTTATAATTAATTTTTCTAGTTAAAAGAGTACTCTTTTGTTTAAATCTATTGTGCCTTCTTCATATTTTCAAATATTTATATTTATTATATTGTATCTATTCATTGTCGATAGGATCAACTGCTTGCTTTTGCGATTTCCTTAGTTTATTTTTACAATAAATGTAGGTTATTAGTAGGGTAGTAATTGTTAGGGGTCAATTGAAGCATGCTATGCTTACAGGTACCTACCCGATAGCACTATCGTTAGTGAGTGATATATGTTTTTTGTACTTTTGTTGATATCTTGTCAAATTGCAAATTTAGCTTAATATAAAATTTGATATAAATTGTAGTTTCTTTATTCATACAGAATATAATAAAATTTACCAGAACGTCCCAGACTTCCCAAATTGACTAATTCCTTGAACATGACGATGGTGCATTGTTATATGTGCGATCAGTTTGCTTGGGAACCAAATTGACTTGCTCATGTAGTTGTGTACACCCTATGTGGTGGATTGTCTTCTTTTATTTCAAAATTTGATTTTATTAACCCTCCAGCCCCGGCTATGTATTATATATATATATTCCTCGAAACCCGGGTGTTTTGGCCGAAAAACGTCTAGGCTAGGCTACCGTATATGTGTTAATCTGACTGCTTCCCGCATTCCCGCGCATCCCCAAGCGTAGCTGTGTTATTTACCTGTAGAATGGCATTAAGTAGAGCTCTCTAAGTCAACTGGTTGAGTTGTGATGATGATTTCATTGGAGATAACTTCATGGCCAAAACAGCCACTTTACACTACTTTTCGATACTTAACAACAACATACAGGCACACACGAACAAGCGACGCTCTCCTTCTTGTGGCCGGAGATGCGGGGCGTCGGTCCAGCCGGCTGTTGTTTACATGCGTCGGACCGACGCCTCGCACACGAAGCTCACAGGCTTTCAACCACTGGGCGTTCAAGAGCCCTTCCGGGCAGCTGTTATATGCTTTTTTATGGGCGTTCAAGAGCCCTTCCGTGGTGAGAGGGTTAAGCGTTATTTCCACATAGCGATTTTGATTAGTTCTTTTGCATTTATCTTGTGTCATCACAGTTTTGGTTTGTTTATTTTGCAAATTTTACATTATAATGACACTGACGGTGTCATTCCAGAAGTCCTCTTTTATCTCTTTCTGTAGTCCAGCCTGTGGGGCTTATGCAGATATCACATTTAGAATTCTTTCACCAACTTTCAACTTCAAAACAGTCAGCCTTTCACTAACTCTTGTAATTTGAAGCACACTTTCCACCCACTCTTCAGCCACCAGAACATCCACAATCCTTTCGCTTTATCAGTCTCAACCCCCTTCCAGTAGATCCTATTTCTTTTCTTTCTTTAAAGAATCCACTGTGCCCCATACCCTTTCCAGAGAGTTTCCTGGGCACAGCAGACGTCCACTCACCTCCTCTCACACATCTCCACCACTTCATTTGCACGCATATTCAAACTACCAACATTCACACTAGCAAGTCTGAGACTGTGGGGGGCATTTGTCCGTATCTTGTGCGTTTTTGTTATCATCGGACTTATGTTTTTTGTTGTTGTTAGGTTTAGTCATAATTGGTGATTAGGCTGGCAAATGGGTATCACCCCACCCCCCAGAACTCCGGCTCCAGTCTACCCCGGGGACCATTCCTAGCACCTTCCCCCAAGAGATTACAAGGAGAGTACAACAAAAGAGTACACAGGAAATCAAGCAACAACAGGTCTAGTGACCCTTCTAGGCTGCTTGTCCTCCAAAACACTAAGTGTCCAAACAGTGGTTTAGAGTAGGTAAGGGAACATTGGAAAGGGAACTACTGCCCTGGAACTAATGTCCGTGGCAGGATTAGGAAGTTAGTAGGGGACAGATGGGTTAGTGACTGAGGGGAGGATAAAATAAAGTAATTCATTTACAAACGCAGTCAGTCGCGGGTTTGATGCGAGATATTTGTCTAGGCGAAGTTTAAATGAATCAACGGTGCTGCAGTCTATAACATCTCGGGGGGGTAGGATCCAGTGGCCTGGATAATAATTCCTATTTATTACCACTTTCCTTTATTTATTACCACTTTCCTTGCCTGATCTATTGTCAATCCTCTATCTTCCAACGCTTGTCCTACACAGTTTCTCCATCTCAATGAAGGTCCCTACCCCTCTATCTCCCCTTGTATCTGACTCACACGTTCTCTTTGCAAGCTTTTCATCTTCCATTCGCTCAACATGTCCATGCCAGCACAGCACCCTTCTGTCCACTCTGGCCGACAAATGTTCGTGCTGCCCCACTCTCCTACGTATCTCAGCCCCATACAGCACTGTTGGTACAACTATGCCTTGATTACATTGCACTTTTAACTTAAATTCCGAGATTTCACACCTTCCACATACAGTGCACTCCCACTATTCGCGCCTAGGTTGTACTGGCCCCCTTCCACGTATACATGGTTTTGCGTATACGTGGGCACTAATTAACATAGGTTTCAATGGGAAATCGACTTGGGTCGTACCAGGCTCACACATCTTAGACCCTCATTTCCCCCCAAATACATCCCATAAATACATATTATTTGAAGAGAATACTTATAAATACATATTATGAGGAGATTACTTACCACACAGACTTTCTTTGAAATCAGTCATATATAGCCTAGCCTAATTCATCGGCATAATTTCGCCGTTTTTGTCCGACACGGCGTTGGTAGGCTTGACTGGCCATAGCTCTCTGCTTTGATGGTCCCGGGTATTTAATTCCTTCATTATTACCATAAGGCCCACTGTCCCTATCACTGAATAGAGTAAAGGCCCTAATAAACGCGGGAGATACGAGGTTCGGGCAGAAAAAAGCTTGTAAACAGGTAGTTTTCCAACACATTGGTGGCTTTGATGGGTGGGCTGTGAGCTGCAAGAAGGCCGACCAAAACAAGAATTAGGATGTTCTAGATAGATAGGCTAGATAGATCATTACCACCAGGCTCACTGTCCCTATCACTGAATGGGACCCTAATATACCCTAATATTTTATACCCTATAATACCCTAGGTATTTTTCCAACACAATGGTGGCTTTGGTGGGTGGGCTGCAAGATGGCCGACCAAAACAAGAATCGGGATGCGCATCTGCCAGTCTGATTCAAATTCGTGAATACAGTAGAACCCCTCCATTTACATCCAGTGTTAGATATTCAGGCTTGTATGTCAGCAATCCAGATTTGTCTGGATGGCTGAAACCTAAGTCTTGTTGTATAAGTTAGATATCCGGACTCATGTTTCAGCCATCCGGATTTGACTGGGTGGCTGAATATATGTCCGGACTTTCGGCAGATCCGGACTTTTGGCAAATCCAGACAGGGTTCTCCCCCAATTAGTCTGGATGGGTGAGGTTTTACTTTGGTTGGTATTTTGTGGGTTATTTTTTTTTTTTGCGCGGATAACTAGTAATGGGATTTTAGGGGTGTCCGCGGATAACAAGTTTCGCGAATACTTGGAGCACGGTTAACGGAAGTGCACTGTACAGTACTTCCCATTGCTCCGAAAACTTTCCTTCCTTCACATACTCTGTTTTACCTCAATTTCCATATATCAATTTCTGCTTATCATTTCTCCTAGATATATAAAACATTCCTCTTGTTCCAATATTTCCCCATCCAGCCTCTCTTCTAGATTCACCCTACGAGCACCTGTATTACACAATATCACTTTACTTCTATTGACTTTCATCCTCAGCTTCCTCCTCCCACAAACCACACCAAACTCTTTGACTACTCGCTGCAGTTTTTCCTGAGAATCCGCCGCCAAATCTGTGTCATCAGCAAACAGCAACGGATTCAACTCCCAATCTCTACCATTCTTTCCTACTAAACCCAGTCCTCTACCCATAGTTCTCATTTTCATCTCTCACCACACCATCCATATATACTGTACATTAAACAGCCACGGTGACATTACACAACTCTGTCGCAGGCCTGCATTTACCTCAAGCCATTCACTCAACTCATTATTTCCTTCTCTAACACACGCTCTGCTCTTTTCATAAAAACTCTTGACTGCTCTTATCAAATTTCCTCCAATTTCATAAATCCTTAGCACCTTCCACATAGATGGGACTCGTTAGCCTTGGTTGGCAACCCATTTAGGGGAGACTATCTTATAAAAATCCGGGTGGATGGGACTCCTCAACCTTGGTCGGCAACCTGTCTAGGGGAGTAAACCTGATACAAATCCGTACTGCTTATCTAAGTGTTAGGCAGGTTAGTGGATGGACTAGCCGAACACCACTGTAGAAAAATAGTGCTGACAAGATACATAGAGGGCCTCGGAGTCGGACGGATCCTAAATTGAGTGGTCAATCCTGTAAGTCCTTCAGTAAACTGACTCGGGTTGTCCCTCTTACAGGGAATAGGTCTGCTTGGGGGCATTCTCTGTATGGCCACCCTCATTAGGGAGAGTAAGGCGTCTGGCAATAGATAGATAGATAGATAGACCTTCCACTTTGCTTGCACTTTTTCCAAATCCATAAAAGCCCAAAATATCTACTTCTCTATCTGTCTATTGCCGGACGATGTGATCCTCGAAGGTGTGGCCACGAAACGAAACGGCCCCATGCACCTCTGTCCCCAGTCAGTCGACGCCCCTCCTCCCATCTAGCACCGCCTTCACTCATATACCTCTTAACTCCATCCTTCCACCTCTCACTTGGTCTACCTCTCCCTCTGTCCTTCCACCTCACTCTCTTAGTCATTCTCTCGCTTCCCATACGTTCCACATGGCCGAACCATCTCAAGGTGTTCTTTTTCACACTCTATGCTTCACTAAATACTTCTTGCATACCTGTCTTACTGCAAAAATCTGCCTCATAAGCTGACCAGACCGGTGTTGACGATAAATTTTTGGGAAAAAATGCTTAATGCACATTATTATTTAACTAACTCTTTAACCCTGAGTATTGCATGAACATTTCTTTTGTGTCTTTTGCCTGGAGTTGCATCCCGAGGTGGAAAGACTCCCCCACACAATAGAGTAGGTCTGTCCACAGTAAAGCGAGGTTCCCTCCTGGCTTTTTCTTGCGACTCACCCTCACTAGGTATCCCCTTTACTTCATTATTCATTTTCAACCGCACAAATAGACATAAAACCATAAATTCACTTCATTGCCACAGGAAGATGAAGTTTGGATACCTTGCTTCATCTATACACCCACTCCTCATTTAAAGTTGCTTAATTTTTAGTAGTTTCCTTATTACACTGTTTTTCAAGTAGGGAACAAATAATACTACCAAAATTAATTTCTTTACTTAACCCTTCCCACCCGGGCAGCATTTTAAAAGGACGGCTTGCGAAGGCCAGGAGCCCGGGCGTCCTTTTAAAATCCGTAAGCTTGAAAGCCTATTAAGCGTGTTTTGAAAGCCGTGCACCAAAAAGTTTGTTTACAAAGCCGATCTTTGCAACGACAAGCCTCAGCAAGAAGAAGTAGTCCGACCTTGTCCGCCATTGCTAGTTAGAGCGAAAATTAGTGTTTCTAAGTGTCCGATATTGCTAAATTCGCGGAAAAATGCTCTCCACAGAAATCATCACAACTAAACCAGTTGACTTAGAGAGCTCTACTCAATGCCAGTCTACAGATACAAGTAAGAGCTACATTTTGAGATTTGTGTGAATTCTCTAGCAGTTAAAATTAAAAAAAATAGGCGTATGTTTACATACAAACTTTATTGGCCAGATCGCCCGGATAGGCCTATCACAACGTTTATTGGCCAGATCGCCCGGATAGGCCTATCGTCATTTATAAAACCTGCCCGGGGAGGAAGGGTTAAAGTTGTTTAATTTAAAGTCTGGATTCTCAGAAAGGTCTATCTATCTATATACTCATGCACATACCCCATACTATATCTGGGGGTGGCCGACTCGAGACAGAGCCCGAGCAGGGACACTACAACACAACGAAAAAATACAAATTCACACACATCTAGGTCGCCCAGAAGACCCAGGGACCCAGGAAGGTAACTACTGTACAACTTTAAGTAAGGAATTATTGTAACTACAGTGAACTTTCCATTAACCGAAGGTCTAAGATCGGAAATGCTCCAATAACCAAAACATTTGTCATTTGAGGCTAAATTCTATTAACCAAGACTTTTTAGATTCTATCCGAAAAGCCCGCCATAGGCGGGTGCTAGGAGTGCTTCCGAGACAGAGTTGAGCGGCGCGGCGTCCATTGTTTACAAATTATTATATTATGCAGGTTATTACACTGTTGTATCATCATACAGTGGAGCAAATATAATGAAAGACTCAACATCAAACTAGAAAACACAAACAAACAAGTAAACTGAACTCCAAGAAACTGCCATTGTCAGGGTGTTTGATGCTTGGAGATGAAATTGTGAATCCGGTGAATCTAACATCTGTTTTGTCACTTGCACAAGTTACGGCCTCTATATTTAATGTCGTCAACACTAGCCAGACGCTCTTAAGTCCACCCGCCTTTTACTTGCTGATTTGTGCTTGAACCTCATATCTCTCGCATTTATTATGGCCTCTAGACTCTAGAGCATTCAGTGATAGGGACGGTGGGCCTCGTGGTAATGATAAAGGAATTGAATATAGTACCAGGGACCATCAAAACAGGAGTCAAGTGTACATACCAGCTACCATGTCTGACGAACGTCACAGTAACATGAAAATATGTTAGGCTATGCTAAATATGACTGGTTTCAAATAAAATCTATGTGGTAAGTACAGTAATCTCCTCATATGTATTTTTACATATTCTCAATCTATATTTACTAGATGTGGGCTTATTTAGGGGGAGAAATGGGATGAGTGTACTTGTTTATTCTATATATCTATCTATCTATTGCCTGACGCCGTGATCCCCGAAGGGGTGGCCACGAACAAACCGCCCCCATGCACCTCTGTCCCCAGTCAGTCGACGTCCCTCCCCCAACCAGCACCGCCTTCGTTCATGTACTTCCTCACTCCATCCTTCCACCTCTCATTCGGTCTACCTCTCCCTCTCTGTCCCTCCGCCTCGCTCTCGTACACCCTCTTAGTCATTCTCTCGCTTTCCATACGTTCCATATGGCCGAACCATCTCAAGTTGTTCCTTTTCACACTTTCCAGCACATCTACCTCCATACCACACCTCCTTCTTATTTCCTCATTAGTCTGTCTATCCCTCCATGTAACTCCGCACGCACTCCTTAAGTAATTCATTTCACTGCTCTCACTCTTGGTCTGAGTCTCTCAACCAACGTCCATGCTTCGCTTCCGTAAGTCAGTGTCAGGATAACCACACTGTCATGCAAGGACTTCTTCACTTCCATACTGACCACCCTATTTCTTGTTACTGCTTTTAGCGTTCCTACAACCCTCTTCCCCTGTTGTACCCTCTCCCGCACCTCTTCATCCATAGTCCCATCTTTACTCAACACACTGCCCAGATACTTAAAAGAGTTGACGATCTCCATAGCCTGACCGTTCAGCTTCACCTCACACTCTGTGACTTCACCCCTTTCGAAGACCATAACCTTGCTCTTCCCCGCATTTACCTTCAAATTCCGTTTTTCGCACACTGTTCCAAACTCATTTACCAGACCCTGCAACTCCCATTCATTATCACTCATCAGAACTGTATCATCCGCAAACAGCAGTATAGGTAGCTTCCACTCAATTCCCTCCCTTTTCAGCGATACACCAACATCCACTGCTCTTGATAGTATTTCTTTCATGACTCCATCCATATATACAGTAAACAACCACGGGGACATCACACACCCCAGTTTCAAACCAACATTCAGGTCAAAGAACTCGCTCTGCTCACTCTCCACACGTACTGCCGCCTTTGCACCCTCATACATGCTCTTCACTGCTTTCAGCAACTTGCCCTCTACTCCGTATATTCTAAGTACTTTCCACAAACCTTCTCTATCCACTCTGTCATAGGCCTTCTCCAAGTCCATAAAGGCAACATACACCTTTTGTTTCTTCTCCAGATACTTCTCCACAAACATAATTCAGGGTAAAAATCTGATCTACACATCCTCTTCCCTTCCTAAAACCTCCCTGCTCGTCGCCTATCAATTTCTCCGTTCTCACTCTCACTCTCTCAATCACTACCCTACTGTATACCTTCCCTACTACGCTTAGAAGACATATTCCTCGGTGGTTACCACACACTCCTCTTTCCCCTTTGCCCTTATATAGGGGGACTATTATGCCAGTCTTCCAGTCATCGGGTGCACTCCCATTCTCCCATGCTAGTTTGCACATTTTCCATACCCATTCTATCACTATCTCACCACCATACCTCAACATTTCCCCACACACTCCATCTGTTCCTGGTGCTTTCCCCAACTTCACTCTTTTCATGGCTTCCCACACTTCTGACCTCCTGATCCCCACCTCCTCCTCCACTACTTCTCTTCTTCTCCCTCCCATACCATATCCAGCTATGTTTGCTGGCTCTTCATTCCTTACATTTAGCAACTCACTGAAGTACTCCCTCCATCTTTCGACTCTCTCTTGCTTCTCGGCTAGCATTCTCCCATTCTTATCTTTCACACCCTTACTGTTTCCCTTGCTACCTTCCCTAACTTTCTTGACTTCTTTCCAGAACAGTTTCTTACTCTCCCTCCATTTTACACTCAGATTCCTTCCAAATTCCTCATCTACTCTTCTC